>CANSZD010000172.1:315000-540000 GCA_947648045.1 Beta corolliflora
GGTTAAAAGCTCGATTCCGATGAGAAACGAATGAGATATGACCTTTTGAAATGGAGCTAGATGGCTGACAGACGCGCGTGTGTGTGGCCACAACTATAAATATAGGTTTAGCCAGACGCACGCAAGATGATTTGTAATAAAATAATGTAAAAAGGCAAAGGTTTTTTTTTTGTACTTAAATTAGAAGAGAAGAGTTAGAAAGTTGGAAAATTAAAGAAAGACATGAATTATGTGAAACTGTACCTTGGTTGATTTCGTGTAATGTTAAAATGGTTGCATTGGGTTAATTAGTGTTATAAGTACTTCATATTTGGTGTTCCTTGATTCAGCGAAAATGGAGCGTGAGAGCTTCAAAACACCATTGAAGTAATTTGACAAGGTAACATGGGAAACTGTATAATTTTTCGTCAAGTAAAAATCGCAATAAATCTGTAGGATGCAGATATAGGTAATAAAAAATATGCAGACTGATATGATTCTGAATGTGTATTGTATTTGTGTATTTAACTTTTAAATTGCACTGTTTATTGCTGAATGTGAGAGCATGTTGAATTTATTGTTTTTGTAAGTTGTGAAAGTGAAATCTGATTTTATTCCTGGAATTAGTTTGACATACAATTAAAATTGGAAAAATTATTTATTATTGCCAGAATTGTAAAATGCTAATTATTTGGCCATAAATGTCCTCGCATGTATTAATTTCATGTTGCAATAAACTTAACAAAAATTAGTATATGAAAGGCGGCAATAAGTAACAGATAAAAAGTGATATTGACCATTTGAAATGCAGTTTAGAAAAACTAGAGAAACCTTTGACATTGATTTGAATTTGGACCTGGACATTGACCTGGATCAAGATTTGCATGAAATTACGGACGTGCAAGGAAATGCGTTGGACTCAGGAGGCTATGCATCAAGAAATAGTCGTGATGTAGTACCAACAGTGAAAATGGTGCTTGGTTCTTGAGAAGAAGTCGATCAGTGTTTTATTAATTATGGTAAGCAATAGGGTTTTGGTGGAGTAAGGGCAGCGGCGGTAAGGAAAAGTACGAAGGACTCGGTTAAGGTATGGCGTAATTATACTTGGAAGTGTGATTGTGAAGGGCAGACAAACAATTGGCGTAGGGTGGATGTTAAGAGGGTATTTGTAGGTAAGAAAGGAGTTGAAGTATCTAATAGGAATACTAAGATATGTCATTGTCCGATAATGATGTACGCTAGTGTTATTTATGATGGTAAAGAAAGTGATGCTAAACTACGAAAACTATAACCCCACTCTTAGCAAGGTTAGGCACATAAGAAAATCCTGGCATGAATAAGTATCTTGTGGCGCTAGGAGGAAGTTGTTTAACTATCATGCAGTCGGTGTTAAGATATCACAAATTCACAAAAGCATTGCCACTGGCAGGAATGGGTTAGAGAATATGGCAATTACGGAGAGAGATTTATGCAACATAGTTGCGAACACCCACACTACCAACCACGCTAACAACCACGCCACCACCCACGCCACCACCCACGCCCATCAATTTCTCTCCTCTCCTCTTCTATCTCTTGTCCTCTCCTCGCCAACAACCACAAACACCATCACTTTCAGAGATGGAAGAATGAAGAAACCATCTCCGACAACCCACGCTCCAATTTTCACGAAGAACAGAGGCTCGTCGCTCAACCACCATCTCAATTTCCAGTTTCAATCACCACTAGTACAAAGTTGGTCTAAGGTAACATGTGTGGAATAACACTTTTCAAATTAAGTTTTTTGAATACGTACGTAACACTTTGGTAGCACTTTATTAATAGGTAACACTTAATGTAACACTTTTTTATAAGTAACACTTTGATGTAGCACTTTATCAATTGAGTAACATTTTGATGTAACACTTTAAGATAGGTAACACTTTAAGCAACACTTTTATATTTGTAACACATTTTAAAGTAACACTTTAGAATAGCTAAATTTTTTAGTGTATAAGTATTTACTTTCTAGGTAGATAAGTATAAGTATTTTTTTTAAATAAGTGAGTTTTTAATATAACATTATGATTTTCGTAATTATTAATTTCTTTTAGGAGCTGTGTTGTAATAGCCCTGTTTTAGAGAGCAATTATCAAATGCTAATTATATTTATTAATTTAATTATGTATTGTATATTTTATTATATTTGAGTTGTATTATTAATTTTATGAGTTATATCCACTAATATGGTGTTTTATTTATATTTAAATATAGTTTTCAAATTTGAAATGGATATATTTGCAATTTCTTCATTATCTCATAATTGAATGTATTTTGAATTTTAATTTTTCAAAAATGAGTTGAGTATTAATTTTCAAAGAATGGAAACCCAATCACCTAGAGGTGTCAATTCGGTTAACCAGTTCAGTTCTGGTTCAAACCAAACAGTTCAGTTGGCTTCAGTTCAGTTAATTCAGTTTGTTTTTCCCAACTTAATTGATTCAGTTTAAATTTTTTCGGTTTCAGTTTCAATCCATACAATTAATTCAATTTTCAGTTCAATTCAGTTCAGTTTACATTTGTCTTTTGGTTTGACCCGTACAGTTTGGGTTGAAACATTTGACTATTTACCTATTACTATCAGTTAAACAGTTATTTTCAGTTCCAATACAGTTAATTTCAGATTCTTAACGAAAACAGCATCAACTCGGGTGAAATTTGATATCGGTTATGCCATATGCATATTTTTTTTACTTTGTTTCGCGTTTCGAGTCAAATAATGCTTAACGATATTGACTTGTATATTGACTTGTAACTATTAATGATGAATTGATGATTGACAATTTCAAGCTAATAAAGATTTTTAACAATGAATGTTCATAATTGGTGATGATGATGATTAAAGTCAATATAGACACAAGCTAATACGAGTATAACTTGACCAAAACCAATGTAGGTCGGCAATCATTAGGCTAAACTAGATTAGTGTATAGATCAATGTATTGCATTTCGACTAATAGTGTATTGATCAATGTATTGCATTCCGAGTAATAGTGTATTGATCAATGTATTTCATTTCGAGTATAAATTAGTATAAACAAAAGCTAATACGAATGGATTAGTGTATAGAATAGACAATTTAAGTGGATAATATTAGGCTAATCGTCTTTAAGTGTGATGCATTTCGAAACTTAAAATCTCTATTTAAATGATTCAGAGGACTTATTGGACTAAATGAATGTGTCAATGGCAGCCGATAAGCTAATTTAAGATAACAATACATTTAATTGGACTGGAACATGCATGTTGATATTTATAACATCTAATTGGACTGGAACATGCATGTTGTTATTGGATTAGATTAATGTCTCAATGTAAGTCGATAAGCTAATTCAAGATAACTATACTCTATTTAAGTTAATCGTTTAATCAGAATCGTGCTATCGGCTATCGAGACTCGACTCGACTCGAGTATCACTATGCTCTAAAAGTATGAACTATGAAGTTCAAGTCTAAGAAAATAAATTAATACTAGTATAACGTGATCAAAGACAATTTAAGTGAGTAATCACTGAGCTAAACTAAATTAGTGTACAGATCAATGTACTTATGTTATTAAATTTCAAATAACAGTGTGATCAAAGTCAATGTAAGTAAGTAATCATTACGGTAGGACTTATTAGTTATTACTATACACCTTTTTGTACTGTTATACTATAGTTAATAATAGTATAGTGTTTATGGTCTTCTCTTAACTTTGTATATATGTGACTATAAACAGACTATTTTATCAGTAGGCTTAAACATTTTAGTACAATAAAAATAATATTGGAACCACTATAATACTTGTTTGATTATTAATGAGTATCGAATCTTAATATGCTCTAATAGTATAACTAATGATAATAATAATGAGTATTATAAGTATTAACTACTACGAATATACGATCAGTTACTGGAGTTATATTAATGACTTGATTACAATAAGCATGATGACGATGATGATAATAGTAACAATAGTAATAATTTGATTTGTTATTTTAATTTCATCTTATTTCTAGTCATTATAACAAAAAAGTTCATATATGTTTAGATAAGGACTAATAAGGTTTCGTAAGTTTAGATCAGTTCAAAATAAGTTTGGATAAGGACACATAAGTTCAAATAAGATCTAATAAATTCAGATAATTCTTGATAGGTTTAGATAAATTAAAACAAGTTAAAAAGAACGGTTCTTTTTTTGAGGGGTAAAAAGAACGGCTCTTAATACCAATACTAATACTTGTACTCATAAATAATATAGTAATAATTATAATATATATACTAGTAATTAATAAAATAATAATAATAATACAAATACTAAAATAGTACTAAATACTAAAAATTTATATTGCTTTTTATAGTAAACCTTCTGCTAAGCTTTTACTTTGGCTAAGCACAAATACACAACTATTAGATGAAACTCATCAATGGTCTCAAACGACAAATGAAGATGTTCACGGATCGATATTTTCCACTGTCAGATTGAACCACATCCACGGCTCCAGTTTATTGATAACCAAATCAAACAATGAAACAAATCCCACCAAAACCAAAAATCGAAAATTTCAAAAAACCGCACTCTCTCTCTCCTCCCTATATAAATCCACCTCCCCCAAAACCCATTTTCCCGCCACAATCAGAAGCAATTAGCAAACAATACTCAAATATTATCTCTGAGTCAAAGGAGAAAGAAAATGTCATGAAGAGGAAAGGGAGGAAAAGGAGGAGCAAAGAGGCACGGGAAGGTTATCAGAAATAACATTCAGGGAATCGAACGAGTCAGTGTAAACTATAAAGAGGCAGGGGATTATGTTTTGCTGGTTAGATTTGATTTGGTTTTAGGTTTTGGTTTTCTAAATTCAATGTAAATGCAAAATGAATGTTAAATATGAAATGGATGTATTGTTAATTTGTTTGGGTTTTACTAATATGCAGTTCTAGTTGTTTTTAGTTTCTTTTATTTCGTTGTTATCTTTGAATTTTGATTTCTAAAATTGAAATTGAGGAATGTTAAACCAAATGCTTAAAAGTATATACATGAAATCACTTCTTCTCTCTCCATCTTGATTATACATCATCAATTTGTTATTTTCTTGCTTTGCTTATCTAAATATATGTCTGCTCCGATCCTGTCAAATCTCGTCGCCTGTTGTTGTTTTCTTTTGTTCATCAGTTTCGGTAAATACTGCTTCTTCTATGTTGATTTTGGGTTGAATCTTCTACATATACAGTACTCGTCTGTTTTTTTTGGGTTGTAGTTTAATTAGCTTAATTTTGTTGAAGGTAGCAAATATTGTACTTATACTAGTATTAGAGAAATCAAAGAATAGCTAGAGAAAGGTATTTACTTTCATGAGATCCTCCAATGGCTTTATGCCTTTTCTTTTTCATTTTTTTGGGAGTAGTTTACAGATGTCTATAATGTTTATTATGAGTTTAGTTCTTTAAACATTCCTAAATCATTAAATTGCTTTTGCAAATAATCAAAATAGTATAGCACCACCGAGCAGAAGTAACTAAGAATAAAATAACTAGCAACCAAAGTGGGGCATTTTATTTTGTACAGTTTAATACAGTTTTATTCAGTTTGATTCGGTTCAGTTTAAAACAGTTTTATTCATTTTTATTCAGTTCAGTTTCAAACAGTTTGATTCAGTTCAGTTAAAAACAGTTTTATTCAGTTTGATTCAGTTCAGTTAAAAAACAGTTTGAAACAGTTTTCAGTTAAATTCAGTTCATTTTCAGTTCAGTTCAGTTCAGTTTAAACCGGTTTTCCGTGCAGTTAATTTCAGTTTGGTTTGTTTTCAGCTGAGTTTCAGTTCAATTTCAGTTCAGTTAATTGCAGTTTAGTTTAATCTGCCTTTCTTTTAACTTTCCAGTTATGGGTCAATTCAGTTCAGTTTATTCAATTCAGTTGGTCATCAGTTTGCAGTTTAACCATCGTTTTTCAACCAAACTGACAGTAGTACAATTACCCCAACACCCCCCCCTCCCCCTCTTCGTTTTGGGAGATAAAAACCCCTCATCATCTTCTCTCTTTCTCTCGTCTCTTTTACTCACCCAAAACCCCAACTCAATTTCCTCATTTTTCCTCTCTACCTGATTCTCTCTCACCCGTGAAATTCTCTCTTCTTGTTTCTTCTCGTCGGCTTCTGCAAGCTCGTCGGAGCTGCGCCTACCACCCATGATTTTTCTCTCCTTTGTTCGCGGTGCTGTTGTTGTTGCCCCTATCTTCTCTCTCTTCTCTGGTCTGCATCTATTATCGCTGCCACCGCACTGTGGCCTGTTGGTTCTATGTCTTCTCCTCCCTTCTATGTCTTCTTGCGAGGTGTTTTACCTCCCCTGAAGGTACTACACCGCTTCTCTCGTTCCTTTAATCCCGCTCTTAATGTTGTTTCTTTGATTTTGAATGTAGTTCAGTTTTTGGATTATGAACTACTGTGAAATGTGTTATAGCCCTAAAATCTTATATATAGCTATCAAATAGTATATATAATTTTGTGATGTTCCCCTAGATTGTGCATATTTATCTTCCTATTTAGCTAAATTCCTTGTCTTTCAATATGTGGCAATACTAACAAGTATATGAAGACCACAAAAAAGATAAAGCTAGAAGGTGCGGTTTTGTTCGATATTAGCGCCAATTAACATTTTTCGTGGGGTCTTTGTTAAACACAAGTGTTGAAAACATGAGGGTGAAGTTGATTCTTGAAATGTACTAGATGTGGTTAGTAGACAATGTAAATCAATTAGATAACTAGGGCCGTACGGAAAGTTGATTCCTCCTCAAAAAATGATCAATCATCTAAGATGGACAAAATTATAATTGATCAATCATCTAACAATGAAATTTTGATGCAGGTTGGTGGATAGAAAAATCAGGCCCAAGCTTGTGATTCAGTCATTTTCAGAAAGCATTAAGCATTAAGGTTAAAGGTCACAGCTTAGAACTAGGGGCCAAGTTCTCAATAGTTTATTCTTGATATATTTGGAGATGCTTCCATTATTATAAATATGATTTTTTTTGCTGAAACATGTTTTTACAGGCTTATTGTTTTAATGTTTAGTCCATATCTGCTGAATCGTCAGGTGCCTTCTGTTAAAGTCTTGAAGATGTTAATGATGAGGAACCTCTTTTTCCAGCATTACCTATTATGCATTTCAGGCCTCCTTACAAAGTGAATTTCTTTTTATTTATCATTTCATATTTTCTTTAGGAGACATGGCTCATATAGGACATTATGGGATTTCCTTTCCCCTCCCCCAAACCAAATTGACAATATTTATAGCTGTCATTAGTGAGGTCTAGGGTAGGGTGGTTCAGTCTTCAGATGTCCATGGCCAAAACCTTGCCCATTTTTTACTTCTTAGAGGCTATTTTTACAAGAGACCTACTTAGCGAGTCCTACTAAGCTTAAATTTGTGGAAAAGGGAAGCCACTCAAAGAAATTACTAACTTAAACTGGACCATAGAAAATAGCACTGGAATAAAACTTTCTTAGAATGGAAAGATATTGTATTCTTTTTCTTCCTCTACTTTGAATAATCCTGGTTCTATAACATTTTATTTTTGGTGCTCTCAATCACATGGAAATTATTACACGTCTTTAGCTGATTTTTAATCTTATTCTTAGTCATATAGTGGATGGTCTGTGATTTTTCTACGTATTGTGATACTATTGAAAGCTCAAGGAGTCACTTGATACTTAATAGTCGTGGTAGATCTTATTTTCTACATATTCCAAAGGAGCGCATACTATTGCCTGTACTTAACTTTTCATCCATTTTCATACTTAATGCTCATGGTAGATCTGTTATTAACACACTTCTAGAATCGTAGATCTGTTACAGCAGCTGGCCTAATCAATTCTTGTTTGGTGTATACTCTTGGGTATATATTCTAACAGTGTTGACAGGACTCAAGCATCGTCTTGCTGCTGGTATGTTTATGCTTATCGCCCAGCAGTTGAACGCCAACATGCAACAGAGCCTGCAGGAGCTCATAGCGGGAATTCCACAACTCAACCCGGGAGTGTCTCAGCCCAGTCAAGGGGGGACTCGGGAGTTAGCCCAAGGTGAACAACAAGCTCAGAAGGGTCCCAACTCTCACGTCCCTAATCGGGATGGGCAGCGAGAGGGAAGAGACGGACCCTGACAGGGTAAGTCCCATCGAACTCCAGATTCTAATGCTAGGCGAATCATCGAAGAAAATCGAAGGAGACGAAAAGAACAGGATGTTAGAAACCTAATCAACAACAAGCTAAGGGCCAACCAAGAGAAAACTCACTAGGAGGGGCAAGCCCATTCTCGGACTCCTTAGAAAGGGCGAGAAGGGACCCCTCTGCTGAAGAGGAAGGAAACTCGCCCCCCCCCCCTGTTACAAGAGTCCTGTCCTGGTGAACAGGGGAGTACTCAACTTCATGACACCTTTCAGTCAGGAAATCATGGAGGCCCCGAATCCCAGCAAGGTCAAGGTCCTTCAGATTGAGCAATACTCGGGGAACACTGACCCCGATGACCACATGGCGGCCTATTAAGCCCAAATGAGCGTACAAACGGGTTGCGAAGCGGCCTGGTGTAGGTACTTCCCGACAACACTTAAATGGCTGGCTCGTAGTTGGTTCTCGGGTTTGTCTGCACGCATAATCACAAACTTTTCAGTACTCGAAGCACTGTTCCACCAGCATTTCATCGTCGGGCGTCGGCATCAGAAGACAAGCATCCACCTTATGTCAATCAAGCAACAAGAGCATGAAAGCTTAGCTGACTACATCAAGAGATTTAATGAGGAATCCTTGAAAATCTCTGATCTCCAAGATGGAGTAGCCTTTACAGCATTGATGTCCGGGCTCTGGCCAGGGAAGTTCAGATGGTCATTGGCGGAGAACGAAGTCACGACATTCACCGAGGCCATCAGTCGGGCTCAAAAGTTCATTCCGGCCTCGGACTTCTGTAAGCCAGTAGTAGAAAAGTCGAAGAAAAGAAAGGAAGAGACCCCTTACCGGGAATCCAACGAGAGCAGCAGAAACAACCAACTGCTTCTCCCGAGAGCTATGGATCATGAAAACGATCCTCGGTTTAACAAGAACCGATGGGAGATTTATTTGGATCTCAAGCATAAGTCGGTATTACCCACACCTCATCCCATAAAGATGTCAAAGGAAAAGAGAGACCAATGACTATGGTGTAAAAACCATCGAGAGTGTGGACATACCACCAAAGACTGTCGGGAGTTGAAGAAATCCTTGGATCACCTTGCTTATCAAGGAAAACTGAATAGGTACATTAAGCACTCTCGGGAGGAGAAAGGGAAGGAGAAAGAAGCAAGAAACGACAGTGACAACATAGAAGGATACGTCGGGATAATTGCAGGAGGCCACGCCCTAGCTGCCTAACCAATCGAGCCCGCAAGGCCCACCTCAAGGCCATCAAACATCAAGTGTTAGAAATTAACCCTCCAAGAGCAGGATGTCCTGTCATGATATTTGGGGAGCCTGACCGGCACATCCATACCCCTCATGACCATCCCCTCATCATCGAAATGAACATAGCCAACTCAAGAGTAAAGAGAATTCTTGTCGACATTGATTCGTCGGCTGATATCATCACCCTGGACTGTTTGCAAAAACTCAAGTACACCAAGAAGGACGTAACTCCGACCAGTCAGCCACTGATAGGCTTCGAGGGAAGATCTGTATACCCTGTCAGGTTTATAAAGTTAGCGGTGAGGCTCGGCGAAATGGGCAAGGGTAAAAGCCTACCAGTTGACTTCCTGGTGGTAGATACCCCGCTACCTTACAACGCCATCATGGGTAGGCCCACCATGAAAAAAATCAAGGCAGCCATCTCGGTGTACCAGCTCCTCATGCAGTACGAAATAGATGATGGCCAAGTCGAGATGATCTACGGAGATCAGCAAACAACAAGGGAATTTTACACAAACAGTTTCAAGAAAGCCAATGGTTCAGAAGAAGAGCGTCCAAAAAAAGATAAAGAGAGAAGACCCCGAGGACAATCCCAACTGTCTCGGGATCTACCTGTCGGAGAACCTAAAGTTGTATGATCGACCCCAACCAGTCGATGATGATGAAGAAATAACAATCGATGCAGACCTCGGGCACAAGCTGAGAATTGGCACGAACATCAGCACGGAGCTAAGAGACAGATTGATCCAGACCCTACGGGATCACAAAGATGTATTTGCATACTCCGCCACGGATATGCAAGGCCTGGATCCAAGCTTCACTTGCCCCAAGTTGAATATCAAGGAAGGGTTTCGGCCTATCAAGCAAAAACTCAGGCACCAGGGGCCCGAGTGGAATGCAGCAACAGCAGCATAAGTTAAAAAGCTGCTTGAAGCCGGGATTATAGTGGAATGTCAATACATAGAGTTGTTGGCCAATGTCGTCCTAGTAAAGAAGGCCAGTGGAGCTTGGCGCATGTGCGTCGACTTCACCGACCTAAACAAAGCATTTCCTAAGGACAACCACCCTCTACCAAAATTTAATAGACTGGTCGATTCAACTGCTGGTCACGAGTTACTCAGCTTCATGGATGCCAATGCGGGATATCATCAGATCCCAATGGCGGAAAAGGACCGGGTGCATACAACGTTCGTTACGGCCAAGGCGTGTACTGCTACAAAATGATGCCCTTCGGGCTAAAAAACGCAGGGGCTACTTATCAACGAACCATCAACAAGGTCTTTGAGGGGCAACTCGGGAGGACATAGAAGTTTACGTTGACGGCATGATCGTCAAAAGCAAGAAAAAATCTGATCACATATATAAACGATGTAGCCGAGACACTCGGCACTCTGCGGTGGCATGACATGAAGTTGAACCCAAAGAAGTGTGTCTTCGGGGTTAAATGGGGTAAATGCCTCGGGTTCCCAGTAGATGAGAGGTGAATTGAGGCTAACCCCAACAAAATCAATGCTGTTCTGAACATGTCCTCACCCAGAAACGTGAGAGAAGTGCAAAGACTAATGGGTTGCCTTGCAGCCCTCGGTCGTTTCCTGCCCCGTTCAGCTGACAAAAGTTTGTTGTTCTTTAGAGCACTCAAAAGTAAAGAGTTTGAGTGGGATGAGGAAGCAGAGCAAGCCTTCCAGCAGTTGAAACAACACTTAGCAACATTACCCAAGCTTATATCCCCCTTGCCGGGGAAACGCTCTACATCTATTTGTCAGTTTCTGAGTACGCCCTCAGTGCAGTTCTCGTAGCAGAAAGAGAAGGAGCCCAGCACCCTGTATACTTCATCAGCCACGCCTTCAGAGGAGCCGAGGGAAGGTACAGCCAGATCGAGAAGGTAGTATTCGCACTGATCATGGCCACCAGAAAGTTGAAACCCTACTTTTTAAGCACATCCCATTAAGCTCCTAACCGGATAGCCCATCAGGAAGGTAATTGAAAGCCGGAATCATTCAACTCGGATGACAGAATGGGCGGATCATTTGGCGGATTTTGGGCTAGAATACGAACCACGGAGAGCAATCAAGGCTCGGGCTTTGGCAGACTTCATTAGCTAGTGTAGTTCTCGACCCACTGAAATTGGAGAAAAGAAGTCATGGGAATTACAAGTCGACAGATCGGCAACAAAAACAGGCAATGGTGCTGGGCTAGTAATCATACCCTCAGTCGGGGATAAAATGGAATATGCCGTCAAGTTCGATTTCTTAGCATCTAACAATGAAGCTGAATATGAAGTCCTGCTCATCGGTCTCCAAATCTGTATCAACTCGGGGGCCCAGGCTGTAACAACTAAGTCCGACTCAGAACTGATAGTTGAGCAGGTCTCGGGAGAATACGAAGCCAAGGAAGACAACCTGAGGATGTATCTCGGCAAAACTCAAGAGTTGATTAAGAAGATATCTCAACTCAGCATACACCACTTCCCGAGATCAAAAAATCAGCAAGCAAAAGCTCTGGCCCAGAATGGAAAGTTCAGCAGAGGGATTGACCCCTCGGACTATAATATGGGAAGTCCTAAACCAACCAAGTATCAATTCCTTACAAGTGCACACTATCAACAAAAATGATACATGGATGGAGGACATCATAGTCTTCCTGAGAGACGGGATAGTGCCCTTGAGAGAAAAAGAGGCAGAACGCTTGAAAAAGAAGGCGGACTGGTTTGTTTGGCATTAAGGCCACCTGTACAAGAAGTGATACACTCACCCCTACTTAAGTGCGTCACTCCTTTCGAAGGAAATTATATCCTCCGGAAAATACATGAAGGAGCTTGCAGTAGCCACCAATGGCCTAGAACTATAGCTGGGAAAACTCTCAGGGCCGGGTACTACTGGCCCACCCTAAAGCATGATGCAACAGAGTTATTGAAGAAATGCCCTAACTGCTAGCTCCATGGAGACGTCCCTCGGGTCCCAACCAACCCCCTAACAACCATCCAAGCTGTGCTGCCATTCGACAAATGGGGATGGACTTGTTGGAACCATTTCCAGCAGCCTCGGGGCAAAGGAGGTTCCTGTTAGTGGTCATTGACTACTTCACAAAATGGGTCGAAGCAGAGCCACTGGCCTCTATAACAGACAAAAAAGTACAGAATTTCATATGGAGGAACCTCATCATATGCTTCGGGATCCCCAGAACCCTCGTCTCGGATAATGGGAGGCAATTCAACAGTGGTCCTACTCGAGACTACTGCGCCAGGTTTGGGACCCAGACGAGGTTCTCAGATGTCTCCCAGCCTCAGACAAACGGCTATGCAGAGGCCGCAAACAAAGTGGTGCTAAACGGGATCAAAAAGTCGTTGGAAGGAGCTAAGGGATCCTAGATTGATGACCTCCCGGGAGTTCTCTGGTCAGCAAGGACTACTGTTAAAGAAGCAACAAGCCATTCGCCCTTCAGTCTAGTGTATGTCATCGAAGCCGTCCTTTCGGTTGAAGTCAAGATACCTTCTCCGAGGATGACTTTCTACGAGTACGAAGAGAATGAGGAAGAAATGAAGGTTAACCTTGACTTACTCCCTGAATCTAGGGGCAACTCCTTACTTAAGACCATACGCAACAAACAGCGCATCACCAGGCAGTTGAACCTCAGGGTTATAGTCAGGCTCATTCATGTAGGCGACTGGGTAGTCAGGTTGAAGCTACGGGATTGGCACACCTAAAAGGCAAACTCGGGCCATAAGTGGGATAGACCTTATAAAGTCACCCAAGTAATCAAGCCGGGAACTTACCGACTTGAGTCACCCGAAGGAATCCCCCTGGCCCGACCCTGGAATGCAGATAACCTCAAAAACTATAATGTTTGATCAGCTAATGTAACTTGGCCACGCTTGAGCCGTTGTTTTTGTGATTGGGCCACACTTGAGCCGCATTTTGTAAACTGGCCACCCTTGAGCCATTATTTTATCTTCTTAGACACAACTCGAGGCAGTCAGTTGTACCCCATATTGAGTTGTGTGATCTTTTGAATTTATGAATCAAAATTAGTGAGTTCCGAAGTAACTCGGGTATGACATTTTCATCCAACAAGTTAAAGAACTCGGAAAATTTGCAAACAAACGGGATGAAGAACTCGGGAAATTTGCAAACAAACAAGATCAGAAACTTGGGAAAAATAAGGGACTCGGGAAAGGAGAATTTTAATTACACAGTTCCATTGATTCATAAAAAAAATACAGCCTAAAGACCCCGAGAACATAACTCTCAGGGACTAGAAGTTGTAACGCAAAACATAAAAAAAACAGAAATCAAGCAGCAGGAATTTTAATCGGGGAGCTGTCGGTACTAGCACCCCCATCCTCATCAGAAGCTTCAGCCTTGACAGAGCCCTGGCCTTCATCATTTTCGGCCAATTCAGCAGGAGACTTTTCAGCGGTAACCAAGGCCTTAGGTTGAACGACCTCGGGGACAACAAGGGGAGTAGATCCAGAGGCAGCACCTTGAACTCGGGAATCACCCGGGGTTTGAGAAGCGCCTCCTTTATGCTTCCCCTCCTCAGCGATCCGGCGGTCAAACTCCGCCTCGACACCATCCCATTCCAAGAGAATTGGATTCAGTCAGGATGCCCTTGGGACGCTCCTTTGCCTCACAGACCCCAAGGAGGTAGGATGCCGAGGTCATTCTGCCTAAGTAATTGAGCCCCTCGGGAGAGGCTTTCCACTCAGCCAAATATTCCTTACTCACCTTCTTGAGCTTGGACTTGGCCTTTTTTAGGCTATGCTTATAGGCCTTCGTTTGTTGAGGGCCTCATCCAACTGGCCTTGGACATCAACAACATTCCTCTGCGTCTCGTTGCGCTCGATCAAGGCAGCATCCAGGGAGGTCTGAATAGCCCTCTTGCTCTCCCTAAGCTGATCAACCTCATTAAGCGCTTTGCTGGCCTCCTCGGAGGAGGTCTTCTACGCGTCGAGCTCAGCATTCAGCCTGAGGATCTCAGCATCATTGTCTAAGACATGTTTCTTCAGCGCATCCACTTCCTTCTTAATGTTTGTTACGCCCTCTTCGAATTAAGCCCGGTGGTTGATCACCGAGGTCATTCGAATGGAAGTCTGTAAAAATAAGCGAGTTAGTATAATCACGGGATACATAATGCGAATCAAACTCGAGAAAGTTACTTACGTCCTGCCAAGACTCGTAAAGAGCATTGACCTCACTAGACCCAAGGGCCAGGAGTGCCTCGTCATCAGCATCGGTGTAGATTTCCCTGATGGCATTCCGCACTCGGGCCAACCTCTAGGGCTTAGTGGTAGAAGTAAAGTGGACATCGGCTCCTATTTGGTCAGCTCGGGACCGCTTTGCAAGAGGCTCTTCCTCGAAAACATCGAGGGGATCGATATCAAGGTCCCCAGGCTTTCTCTTGTTGCCAGTAGACACTCCCGAAGACGCCTTCTCAGACGCCTTCGAGTGGGCCATTTTCTCCCGAGCCTGGGCCTCCTCTGTGTGCTCCTTTAACTTTCGGGAGTGGGCAGGAACCTTCTTCGGTTTCTTAGAAATCGTATCCTGTCGGGAGAATCAAGTTAGTGCAAGTCATGAAGACAGTTATAAAAATAAAGAGGGCAGGGCAATATTACCTTCGGGGGAAGAGGAATCATCATAGTTTCTCCCTCCAACTCGGCCAAGAGCTTCAAGGCCAGGGTAGCATTGTCGGTAAATCTCTCTGCCATCTCGGGATCTAAGCGATGTCAGCCAATTAATGCAACAAAAAGAGTGTTAAACACTTAGTATAAATCAGCATTCATTAAAAAAGAAACATTAGGCGGGATTACCCATGTC
The DNA here is from genome assembly GCA_947648045.1 of Beta corolliflora. Taxonomy (NCBI): domain Eukaryota; kingdom Viridiplantae; phylum Streptophyta; class Magnoliopsida; order Caryophyllales; family Amaranthaceae; genus Beta; species Beta corolliflora. The sequence goes on from CANSZD010000172.1 coordinate 330,239, forward strand.
GCAACAGCGGCTCAGACCCGCCGCCGCCAGGAACATCTCGTTCCAAATCTCATGGCGGGTAGGTAACCAGAAAATAGGAACATAAGAGAGGCCCCTGGTAAGCGTCTTCGGCATCGTGGAAAAGTACACTCCTGCGATGGCCTCCTCTCGGGACATTTCGGAGACTGTTTGGTTAGGACCGAAGCGGGGACCTTCCACAGAGGGCATAGTTGGGAATCCCAAATCACCATTGGAATGGATATGAAGAAAATTCCGCCTAAAACCCTTCTGGCTGGAAGGAGGATCGCGGACAACTCTATAACCAGCTCGGCACTGGAAGCGGAACCACCCTGGCCCATGCCTATCGGCGGGACCTAACATCAGGGTGAACATATTGCGCCAAAGGCGCTGACTCAAGGGAACCTCGAGAGATTCACAAATGCCCACAAACGCATTTATTGTAAGCCAGCTGTTAGGAAGGAGCTGGGTGAGGGTCAAGATGTATGCGTTAAGGAGCTCCTTGATAAATGGATGCAGAGGGAACCTAAGACCCATCTGCAGGCTTTGATGATACACCGAGATGCATCCCACCGGAGCCGATAGGACATTGTCAGTATGCTTTGGGCGAATCACAAAATACGGATCTTGAATCCAAAACTTGATCCCAAGATGCTTGGAACTCCTCTCCAAATACCTCATAAAAATGGGGTCGGGGTAATAAGAATAAGGACCACCCTCGGGGTCCAGCGGGGGGTAATCTTGGCTGGAAGTGCTCAGGCCTTCATCATCAGTCCTCTCAAAGGCCATAACTACACCATCAGAAATATACATATCTAAGTAACTTCTAACACAAGTAGGGTGGGCGACCGACACATCCTAAGGACCCGGGATTATCCCCTCGTCCTCTTCTGTCAAAGAATCTGAAGGACTAGTCAAAGGGACCGCCTCGGGTACAGCCGAAGGGTCCTGGCAGGGTATCCGAGTACTGACTAAAAAGTCATCCACCCAGTGGATTTTCTCAGATAATTTATATGGGGGGAGGAGGCGGGAGTACTCGACTCGGACTCGGGATCCATCCTAGGAAGGTCGATCTATCCTTGAAAGCAGTAAGAATGAAAAATTATTAAGAAAAGCGTACCTTCTCGGGATTTCTCAAACTCGGGACTGGAACAGGCGCACTGGGACTCGGGCAAAGAAAGCAGGATCTCAGAGGAAGCAGAGAATTCTAGAGAGAAGGTAGAGAACTTTTAGAGAGAGGATCACAAATGATTGGAAGTACGGAAAAATGGAGCTTCCTCCCTCCTATATAGATCATTCATCAACGCCGTGTCGTGACAACCTATGCACCACCCTTCATGGGCCTCGGAATCATCCCAACAAGGAGGTTTCAAAGCCCAACCTCAGTTGAAAAGTAACGAGCCCATTACAAAATGGGCCTAAGGACCAAAACCCAATTCGTTACACAAAGGTCAACGGTCAACACTTAACAGTCAACGATCAATGGTCAAAGATTGAAATACCAACTCCGTTTGACTAAGGCCCAACTCAACTCAGGTGAACACCCAACTCGGGGTTACATGCGCCTCAATGGCCCCTCGAGTGGGTGACTTTTCAGCATTGCCAGGGGGCTCAATCACTTAGCCAATATCTAGCTAAGTACCTCTCATCCATCCAACTCGGGATTCCGAGTTGGTGCGTCGCCTCCTCGGCATTACTAAGGGGATCACCACTTAGCCAATTTAGCTAAGTACCTCTCATCATTCCAACTCGGGATTATAGGCGCCTCATTGGCCCCTCGAGTTGGTGCATGACCTCCTCGGCATTGCCAGGGGGCTCACCACTTAGCCAATATTTGGCTAAGTACCTCCCCTTCACCCAACTCGGGATTATAGGCGCCTCATTGGCCCCTCGAGTTGGTGCATGACCTCCTCGACATTACCAGCACTAGTAGAATAATCGCATATTGTTGCGGTCGAATTGCTGCGGTTTTGGCCATACGCAGCACTATACCGCGTGAGAAAAAAAAATCAATGTGAAAAATAACCTATTGCTGCTATTTCTGTCAGAAACCGCAGCAATAGATTTAAATAATTTAGAAATAATTATATTTTCATCTATTGCTGCGGTTTTTAACAGAAACCGCAGCAATAGGTTCATTTTAGTAATGTAAAGTGCATAGGGTTCGCTTGTTCATCTGTCGATTTATTCTTGACACAATAGGCACCGTTTTCACCCTCCTTCACTCTCTCTTCTCAAGCTTTGGTCGAGAAATATTCACTCCTTCAACTAGTCTCCTCAAGCCATCTCTCTTCGTCTCTCACACTCGACCCGCCAGAAATATTCGCGAAGGCAACAACCTCGAACCGGCCGGCGATCTCTCTCCTCTATCATCCTCATTCTTCGTCTCTAGTCTCCTTCAGCCTCTCTCTCTCTTTAATCTGTCATCCTCATTCGTCGTCGCCAATCACCAGCACACGAACCCGGTGCTCATCATTCGCCAATCACGCACACGGCATGCGCTGGTCGCTCGCAAACCCCAGCGTTGTCGCTCGACTGCTCGCGAAGCCCAAAACCAACAGATCTGAGAAGTCTTTCGCGGATTTCTCATTTTTTTTTGTTTTTTTCTATTGTATTTAGTTTTTAATGGGTCTTATTTTCATTTTTTTGTTTTTTTTCTATTGTAGTTAGTTTTTAATTTTCGTTATCTGATGTTAGGTTGTTGGATTTCTCATTTTTTGTATTTTTGTATCTGTTAGATTTCTCATTTTTTTTGTATCTGTTGTTGATACTTGCTTTTTGTATTTTTGGATTTCTATTGTAGTTAGTTCCCACTAGTACTTTTTGGAAATTGTTATTCTCATTTTTTGCATCTGTTGATGTTAGGGTTTCTCTTTTTTTGGATTTTTTTGTATTTGTTGGATTTTTTGTATCTCTTGGATCTTTTTGTATCTTTTATTGTTTTATAGTTTTTATTATTTATCTACATTTTTACCTCTCGAATTTGATGGCAAAATGCAAAAGAAAAAAAAAAATTACTTGTACGTGGACCTATTGCTGTGGTTTTGGGCAAATACCGCAGCAATAGAATTTTTTTTTATTAAAAACAAAACATGTTGATGCTGTTTTGTGTAGGAACCACATCAATAGTTTGTTTGGTAATTTACCTATTGTTGCGCCCTTAATTGCGGCGCGGCTAAAACCGCAGCAATAAGCCACTTAATGACCACCGCAATTCAATGTTTTTCTACTAGTGCAGGGGGCTCACCACTTACCTAATTTAGCTAAGTACCTCTCATCAGCCCAACTCGGGATTATAGGCGCCTCATTGGCCCCTCGAGTTGGTGCAGGACCTCCTCGGCATTGCCAGGGGGCTCACCACTTAGCCAATATTTGGCTAAGTACCTCCCATTCACCCAACTCAGGATTATAGGCGCCTCATTGGCCCCCCCGAGTTGGTGCATGACCTCCTCGGCATTACCAAGGGGCTCAACACTTAGCTAATTTAGCCAAGTATCTCTCATTCACCCAATAGGATTATAGGCGCCTCATTAACCCCCCCGAGTTGGTGCATGACCTCCTCGACATTGTCAAGGGGTTCAACACTTAGCCAATTTAGCTAAGTATCTCTCATTCGCCCAACTCGGGCTTATAGGCGCCTCATTGGCCCCCGAGTTGGGGCATAACCTTCTCGGCATCACCAGGAGGATCAACACTTAGCCAATATTTGGCTAAGTACTACTCGTACACCTAGCTCGATATTGTAAGAGGCTCATTAGCCCGGTCCCATCAGAAGACTTGACATCAGGTAAAAATAGTACTTACCAAAGAAGCTCAACTCAAAAAATCCCAACTTAGGAGAATCCGAAAATGGGATCGAGGAACCAGCTCATCCTCACTCGGAATCCGCAGCTCCGCGTCCCGGGGGTACAAAACACCAACTCGGGGTTGGTTCCTTGATTGGCGATGTATGGGACTCGGGATTACAACAGGATCTTTCCTGCATCCCCTCCTCATCTCGGGCTAGTTGGGTAGTAGGCCCTGTGGCCTGAATACTAACTCGGGATAACAACGTCCTAGGCCTAAAAGGGCACTCGGGAAGCCCAAGGAATTACCCTCGACAGCCTCCTCTCGGGATTGACCCAGCAACGGCATCTGAGTAGTATCCGAGAATTTCGCTAGACAACCGCCTCTGGAAGGAAGGGATACTCCATACCCCGTTATCCTGCGTGTGGCTAATTGTTTGGACCCATGATCCAGTCAAATAATATTTTATGAATCCCACCTAATAGGCCAGTATAATATGCCCCCAAGGGGCCCATCAACCTTTTTAAGCTGAGAAGAGCTTTACCATAAAAGGGAGACAACTTTCCTAAAAGCTGGGATGTTCCCCTTTAGGTTTTCTTGTCTGGGAAATCCCCAACACTATAAAAGCAGCCAGTCTCATCAATGAACAAGTATTCAATTATAACCTACCAATAGCCTGAGCATCTCTTTCTACATTTACTCACTTTCTCTCTCTACCTCAATCTCAACTGACTTAAGCGTCGGAGGGGCGTTCCCGGAAAAACCGCCGGGCTATTTTGACTGTCTTGCAGCACCTCTGGTGACAAGACTCGGGATTTCATTCTTACTCGGGATTTTAGACTCTCAACAACACATCACTCCTTTGACTAGTTTTCAGGCAGAAACACACATACAAACAAACACTTTCAGACATACATACACGTTCATATTTTCAGGCTTCACGATTGCTCACCCCGAAGGTTGTCAATCTCTCAGACCCAAGCCACGGTATAATCCTGAGGGTCCTTGAATAAATTTATTATTTTTATTGAAGTTACTAACTGTTTCTTTCATGATGTAGATCTATAGTATAAAAGTCGTTCCTTTGTACATTCTAAACCAGCGAGCGTCAGACCTGTACCCAACAGCTCCTGCTGCGACTAGCTGAGGCATACACGGCAGCATCATGCTGTGACTGGCAGAGGGATACACGGCAGCATCATGCTGTCCTCATCTTCGTGGAAAGCTGACAACAGAGACGTATAACTAGCGACCACCTCTGTGAGGCGATGAGTTGTACCACGGAACATGGAGTTTTTTCTCTCATTCCAAATCGAGCAAGCTACAACCATAACAAGCTCCACATCACTCCTTTTTAAAGAGTTGAAACATCATCCCATCCAATCTGCAGCATAACCAAAATAAACAATATTGACAAAGGAGAAAGGAACAATTAAATCCCAAACAGCAACAACAAAATTACAGTGCAATATAGCATGAATTTCATTCTCTTCTTGCACACCACATCTCAGACACAAAGGAGAAGTACTTTCAACTCTTCGATGCATACCTTTGCTTGTTGGAAACGCCTTTGCCCAAAGTCCCCAACCAAACATTTGAATTTTGGGGGGCACATTTAAGCACCCAATTTTCTTCCATAAGCTGGATAAATCAGAATATAAGATGAACACGGTTCGTCATTTGTCAGGCCTTTAAAAAACCTGATGAATTGATAGCTAGACTTAACTGAGTAATGTCCATTTTTAGAGTATTGCCAAGCATAAATGTCACTCAACAGAGGAGAGCAAAGAAGAATGTTGAGAATGTCCTCGGCCTCGAAAGGAAGAAAATTGTCTCGGACTTGCTCTTCTCTCCACCTACTGTTGGTCTCACCAATTAATTCACTGACGCACCCCGAATTGCAGTTCTCCTTACCAGTTGAGATGACCCGAAATGAGGAGGTCTGCTGAACCATGGGTCATTCCAAATACGAACAAATTCACCATCTCCAATTATCCATTTGCTTTTGTTCTCAATTACCCACCCGCTGCCCCCAAATACTAGGTCACCTTTGGGCCAACAAATGTGTGGTAGGACCAATGCAAATCATGTTTTGGGGCTTATAGTTTTCTTCTTTCTACCCGTTAATGAAGAAGGGGCATTATGGCTAGAGCCACACTATTCTATTGAAAGTCATAAACTTCGTAATTTTATTATCATATTTTTATTTACTGCATTTAGCCTCACTCAACATTTTTTTTCAAAGCATAAGATAAATCAAATTTAAGGCTACCTTTTTTTCAGGCAGTATTCTAGCCAACTCAAAATTGTCTACTAATGCTTTACAACTTGGAGGCAGTTTAAGGTACCTTTTTTTACAATGAAACTATTACATGTATTTTCTGAGCAAGGTTTGACCTATACATTTAAATACAAGGGTGTGGTTGTTCTAGTCTTCTAGAGACCTTGAACACCCTAGGAAGCAAATATACAGTTAGCTGTACAAATAAATTGACATTCCTTGTAATTCTTTTCCCAACATCTATAGACATTATCAATGAAGATACAGCAGCACTGTAGTTCTCCCAGCACAGCATGACTAAAATAAAATAGACCTGGGAAGTTCCGCAAACCTCCGCTGTTTTCTTCGGTGAATAGCCAGGATGAAAGCTAAGGATAATCTGATTAAGGGGAATGTATATCTTCAGTATGCGTAACAGGGACATAAGATGCATTCAACAGCAAGCTGTGGGTTCGGCCATAGGAAAGGTAAACGACAGTTCCTATTAAAAGCCATACTGAAACACGGACCCAAGTGCCAGTGCTGCCAAGTTGAGATTAGTGGAGTCACAGTCAGTTCCCCTAAAATCATCTGAAAGAAAATTCTGATAACTTGCCATTTTTGAAGAAAAAAAAACATTCTGCACATCAGAATATTAGATTTATTAGAGGATACTCACCCAAGATTTATAAGAAGGTATGTATTCAAAAGTATACAGGCAGCTGGCAAGTATGGAACAAATGGGCAAGTGAAACCTGGAGACATAGGAGATACCAAGAGAAAAATATCATGTAAAATAGAATCATCCACTAGTAGCCAAAAGAAATCACAAGTTTCCAGCTCAGTTGGTAATCAAAAGTGTGCAATATGTAAATGATCATGCTCGCATTAACTCTTGCTAGAACTACTAGAGTTGGAGATTTTATTGAGTAGTTTACCTCCTGTGTGTCCGAATACACCTGCTGCACCATCTTGACCTATATATGCAAGGCCGATCATCCCAGCCAAAAAAATTGTACCACCAATTCCACAAAGTGTGACACGTAAGGGGCTGGCAGCATGTATACTTAGAATCACGTCACATATATAAGAATAAGGTATTAAATCACATAAAACAAGAAGATACTGTAGCATACCTAAAACATTATTGGTCTCATAATATCTATACTAGTAGAGCTCGGCATAATATACACAAGGCCCTTTTTTTGTTTCTTTTTTTTGCTTTTTGCATGACAATAAATAGAGAGTATTTAAATTTAGAATATAAAAATAAAGTAGACGTAGAGAGAAATAGTAGGTACCAGACAGTTGGAGTTGAGAGAGAAAAAGGATTACTATAATGGAAAGAGAAAAAAAAAACTACTATAAAGGGAAACAAGAAGTTTAAAATGGGACATCCTAATAAGGCATACACAAAGAAGAGAATGAGACGAAGGGAGGGAGTATCAGAAAAGTTGCTACGTTGACAACAGATGCACAATGAAGCAAGTTTTCTTCATATGAAGGAGCAACACAAAACCATTATTTGACATCCAAGTAAATTCTTACTGTCCTTAGCTCTTTCTTACCTGGACAGACTTGCATAAACTACCATAAATGAATTGTGGAGTACCATAAACATCTACCATTTACATTCTTATAGATCTACTTGATCAATTACTCATCCAACATACAGAGCATGTATAGCAGAATCACATATTGACTTTGAATCGCTGGGTTTTCCAAGCCTTTGTGACAATATGACAAGTATGAGCCATGCTTTTTGAAGGACATTGGGACAACAAGCATGGCTCATACTTGTCATAATTTCAGAACAATAACTCCAAGGTATTCCTAAACTTAAGCAATTAGATAAAAAGCACCACTGCAAATCCCTTGGTGAATCAGTTCCAAAATTTGACCATCTGAAGTTTCAACGATGACATACCTGGGAAGGCTTTCTGCTGAAGCAGAAGATGTAAGTAAAACAATGCCTATGAAAATAATAGTTAAAAACCACAACGCCAATTTCCGTCTTCTCTGCCCCTTTGGGTTGTCTGCATGTTCAATAGATTCAAAACAATTTTAGGAAACATAGAAAAGGGAATACATCAAAAGAAGCAGATCCTATATCAGATCAAACAAGCTATTTGAATTAGCAGAACCTAATTCTAGAGCAAATTGGAACTGAGAGACTTTCCAACAGCTTATATCATAGCTTCACCTTATTAGGTAGCAAGGGTTTTCAGATAGCTTATTATTCATTGGTTTTCCGTATTAACTAACACAAGAGAAGAAACAGATGATAAAATTTGTTGCTTTTCATGCTCATGGTGTCAGGAAAAGCACCTGAACAGAATATGGAAAGCATACTCAGAAATAGAAAATTGAGCAAGAACACTGATTTGCTAATTGAGCTAGAATATTGATTACTGTATAATCAACATTACCTAAAAATGCTTCTTGGTCAACAGTTGCTCCAGGATATGGGTCTCTATTCAGGATTAAATCTTGACACTCATCCCCTGATAAAGCAAAAGGACCTTTAACAAATTCCTCATCAACTCCCTGCACATCGTGACCACGGCCCCCAATAGCAGAAGAAGATTCACCAGAAGATGCTAGGACATGTAGTTCATTTGGTGGCACATATCTGATAACTAATACCGATACTGCAACTGAAGTAAATGCGAGCAATGTACCCACACTAACCTGAAGTTTACAAGAACATCTATTTATGTTGTCTAAGATACAATTCATAACAGGAAGAATTACATCTTTTAAATTGTTTTGTGAGATAAACGTACCATTCCTGCCAACTCTGACACGTCCATAAAGAATGCTATTGCAGCAGCAAGAATACCAATCGCTATTGTTCCCTTCACCGGGACTTGCGTACGTTTATCAATATCCGAAAAGAATGATGGTAGCAACCCATCTCTAGCCATGGCCATCAGAATTCGAGACTGAAGATATTAGCATAGTAACCAATTAGCAGCAGTAAAGGAACTCCTCAATGCTTTGAAGATAAAAGAAAAAGTAATGGTCGTCTAGGAAAATTATCCTGTATATTACGAACATTTTTCAAGGTCTCACATCATTGGTGAAGACAGCATGATTAAAAATAAAGCCAACCACCAAAAAGAGGGACAAAGGCGAGCAGTCTATCTTCCCAAATCCAAGAAAAAGCAATAGCTTATGAACAGACTCTCAATTAGTATAGTTCAAGATGACAACACTCACCTATGTTAATAATATCTTTCAGTACTGATTCCATACACCAAATGCAATCATAAGAAGTACAATATGAGAGAAGGCAAGGTAGCTACCAGCGACAATTACACAGAAATAGGCTCTTTCAGCAGTAGTAGCATGACTTCTCATAGACTCACATTATTCCTACTAGCAGCTATGTTGTCTTCCATTTTTAAGATTCTAGTGTTAGAAATCATATTATCTTTTCTCTTTACAAAGGAAGGTCCCTTGGGACAGCCTGTTTATGTAAGAATACGGCTACATATGGTCCTTCTGAAACCCCGCCTTGCCAAAATCCTCAGTTGTCTTGTTTCACAAAGGCTAAGATAATAGTGTGATGGTAGACTTCCTCTGCTACCAAACAGATGACTCAGGCAAGTACGCCACTAGGTGAACATAGAAGTTTCCAAACAAAAAAAAGACCAAATTATATCCATAAGTTCTTAGCATTTCAAACTGGTAAGTAACTATTGTTGCAGCACTTAAATGAAAAAGCACCTACGTATTTCAGCAATACCTTCAAGACTTATGGCACTTTTTCTAACCTGTATTCGACCATATATATTAATTAAATCCTGAGATGTATCAAATAAAGTAGACTGAAAGTGTCTTGAAAAATACTAACTTTCATGAATGTGGCAGTAGAAAAAAAAACATCTCATGCACTTATAGACCAACAAAATGATGGAGCACATATTCTAATCAAAAGAAATAGTATAATAGAGTGATGCATGGAAGTCATCATAGCAGTTGAACTGATAATAGAATGATACAGCTACAAGAAGTGAACAGGGGACCACAACTCCAGTATAACAAAAGATTAACTTAGCAAACAATATGTACCTGAGGAAGAAGTGACCCCATCAAAGCTGCAAGCAGGGCCATAACTGCTCCAGTTGTTATAATTAACCTGCACTTGCAAGTTGCAACAACAACGACAGAAAAACGACAAGAAACCAATTGAATCTCCCACTGGGGATAATCATTCTCAAGATATTAGCAGATGAAATGTCATAGACAGCACAGTAATATAGAACTTACGCTGCCCATTCTACACCATACGCAGAGAATGCTGATGATATTGGGGTGTCCTTATCCAGATCATAGTAAGGAACTAAACCAACGATAACAAAAGAAAGAAGCATATATAGTATACAACTCAGAGATAATGAGATCCCTACTCCCAAGGGCAAGTCTCTCTTAGGATTTTTGACCTGTTGCAACATTTTCCAAGAGATAAAAAAATAGAAAAAAAAAACACTGTCAATTACAAGGATAAGCTTAATATGGATGACGCAATATCAGCCTACCTTTTCACATTATTAACACACTAAACAACATTCAAAACAATGATTCAGTAGGAGTACAATATACCTCCTCAGCGGTGGCAGTAACTGAATCGAAACCAATATACGAAAAGAATACAGTTGCAGACCCACCAAGCACTCCATTGACACCAAAAGGTACATATCTAAAAGATACAAAGAACTTGAAGTTAGTAAATGATTTGATATAAAACTGCAAGGTTTATTTAAAACTAACATGAAGAAAGCTACGTACCCTTTAGAAAGTTCATATCCAACCCATCCACTCGTAGAAGCAAGGTAGCTACCAGCAACAATTACAAAAACCAGAGCACAAACATTTATACACGTAACAATTGTCTGAACCAGTGAACTCTGAAACAAAAAAGCAATTTTCACTAAAGAAAATAAGACCCTCACATTTGGAAGAAACCTTAAATATAGATAGAAATGCTACAGAATTTTTCAAATATACTTCCTTGATTCCAGTGCACATGAGTATCGTGCCTATGATGACCAAGGCTGCAGCACATGGGTCAACTTCAATGCCGTATACTGTATGGCGGGCAAGAAATGCCGGCAGATTACCCTGTCCTCCAAAATACAAGGCCTGGAAGCATAGGAGAAGGTGGTATAAGAAAGTGACTATATTTGCTAAGTTTGATGGACGTAGGTCATCGTACTAATCTTGACCACCCACTATGTAGGAGAAATAGTCAACAGAGTCTAAATGATAAGCTACAACTTATTTTGAACAAACAGACTGATGAAAATCCCCACCTGTTCTTGCTACGTAGAATAAGTAGTTAATATAAATACCAAATGATAGCATCATCTGCATGCTACAACACCTTTAAGGTATGACTGGATTTTCCAGTGACTTACAACTCAGAAACTAGTTTCTTACCACTAAAAAGTAAATTAAGGCTCTACAACAATGCATAACTAACATAACTTGGACGTAAACATAAAGAAACAATGCAGTACCAGATTTGGGGTAACCCCACGAGCAACAACTGAAGCACCAATGGCATACTCCAGTATTAGAGCCCAACCAATTATCCAAGCAACGCTGCAATCAATAAAGAGAATTGCCCATTCATCCTCACGCATTTAGACAATAAAGGAGGTCATTTTTGGGAGCATTGGGACGTAACATAGAATTGTCATGTCAGAATATATATCGGAAGATATTCAAAGTTAACAAAAATGAAGTTTGACTCTCAAAGTCTCAATAAACCACAAGAGATTATTATATATATAAACTAACCGCAACATTAGCTATACAATTCAAATAATTATGATTATTAAACTATTGAATTTGGCTCGAAATATACTTTTAACTAAGACATTCTTTATATAGTAGACTTTTTCATGATTTTGGGAGCACCACATAATCAAGTCACAGCTCTTGATGTATTTCTAGCGCCACATAAACAAATTTCGCGAATGAAATTGAAGATAATAAATTAACAAGAATCTCATTTTTTTATCTTAAATTCATGAAAATATCTTGGAACTATGTGGATAAAATCATTTGTAAACTATATCATTTGATTTAAATTGGTATAGATAAAAAATCTATGAATGAATAATATAAAAGATATACAAAACCTTTTATTTAGATAAATTATAATATTGAGCATTCGACTACTAATCTTCTACTTCCTCATTTTTACCCTCTCAAAGACATGAAAGAATAGGGGGAAAAAAGCACGTATTTATTTATAGGTACCACTTAGATTTAGATTTAAATATAATAGAATTTTCTTTTTTCTTGGTTTTATTACAATGACATGAATTGAAATTCTATTAACACATGTATTTACCTTTACATGCACATTGTTAAAGTTCATGCCTGCGCTTTACATAACTTTTTTGGTATTTAATATTATAAATCTTTAGTCTTTTTTAGAGTACTTATACTTCACGAATAATTCATTTCGTGCTTCACCCTAGTTATGAAGTAAAAAAAATTATATAATTGACATTACCAAAATATGGAAAAGAAAAACCATGCATCGGTTCAAAGCACACACTTGCTCACTACATAACTTGGTATTAAATAGATCTTAATCTCTTTTAAAGTAGTTATTTTTTTTCATGAATAAGTCATTTAATGCTTCACCCGAGTGATGAAGTAAGAAATTAGATTAATAATATTACCAAAATATAGAAAAAAAGAAAAATTGTATATCACGTTGCCTTCGAAACTAGTACTTCTTCCATTTCTAAATAAGTGTTACGTTGAGTAAATTGACACTACTCATCATTTAACTTTAATTCTATTTTCTCGCTATTATAAAAAGAAAAACATAGTCAAGTGGGATCTTGTTAGATTCGTCTCAGTGTATACTTTCAAAATATCAACATTTTATAATTTTTACTTGTGCGCAATTAAAGATATTAATGATCAAAGAAGAGCATTGGGTTACGTGAAAAAGTGATATGTAACACTTGTTTAGGAACGGAGGAAGTACAAGATAACTAAAGCTTACCCTTCCCCGATACATATGTATGAATAATGGTAAGCACTTCCAGCTGAAGGACAACGACAGGAAAGCTCTGCATAGCAAAACGCAGACAACGCAGCCGCTATCCCAGCTATCAAGAAAGCAATAGGAAGGGCAGGGCCTGTTTGTTCTCTTGCAACAGTCCCAATGAGGATGTAAACCCCTGCACCAATAGTGGTTCCAACACCTACAACACAAACAAAATAAAATAAATGAGCATCCAAGTACACGAGACAGTCTACAATCTGTAATATCTACTATATGGGAGAGATGCCACATAATTAAGCAAAAACAAATTAGATCAGTTTGATACTGCATAATCATCTTCTTCTCATAGACTAAAAGGACATCTCAATGTCTTTTTGTGCATGATATTATATTTTTTGGATAAAATTTTATCTGAAAAACAGCATTTAGAGTAGAAGTATGCAACAAAAGGAACTCGCATCAAGCCAGCAACATTAACAACTAGAGCTAGCCATGGGCAGTCCAAGCCGCCGAGCAAAGACTGGGCCACGCCAGAAAATCTGGACACTGGCATGGCAGGGATAGGATGGACCAGTGAAGGCGCAGACTGGTCCTCACCAATAAGACTCTGGTCACTTGCCTTCTCTATGCTGTGCATATTATTTTGTAGGCTTTTTTATATGAAGAAAAGAAATTAACTTTAAAAAGCTCATTTGGGAAAAATCACCTCGAGCTTGTATACCAGCACACTTATACTAAACCTGTGCCGGATCTTACCTGGTTATCGGCTCTTAAGCAGATTAGATCCGGATAGACTGGCCAACTAGCCAACTCTGATGTCACCCATTCAACATTACCACACTATCTTTAAAAGAGTTCAAATATGTGGCAACGCTAAAAAAGCTGGATGTACGGAGCCCTAAACCATGATAACCTGGAATGGTCCAAAACTCATCAACGGTGTACTCCCTCTGTTCCATATTAGTTGCACACTTTCTTTCTTTCAAATTAGTTGCAACATTACTTTATTTGGTAAATGGTTGTCTCTATCACCCTTCACATCACATGGGTCCCTCTTTTATTCCTCCATCTCTTTCTCCTCTTTACATGCACTCCTTAAATGTTGTGCCCTTCGCCCTTGTTGCAATTAATATGGAATTGAGGAAGTCTTACTTTATGTTAAGAAATAAACACATTGTATTTCATGAGTAATTTGATTTGTTCCATTATACTTCCTCTATTTCTAATTACCTTGACACACTTATCTGAGAATGCTTGCCAATGCATAACTTTAACTATTATTAACTTTAATTTCATATGAGTAAAAATTATTAGAAGTTGATATTTTGAAAGAATATATGGACACAAATCTAATAAGATCACACATTAACTATATAATTCCTTTTGTAGAAAATGACAAAACATGGTCAAAGGTAGGGTCTGGATGAGAAGAAAGGAGGCCAGGGTGGTGTCCAAGAATGTGACACGGACTTTCCTAGGAGGAAGAACATAGATAGTATCAAGGGCATTGAGGATGCAAACTGCACACACACTATGCATTATGTTCAGCCATCTGGATGAAACTCCTGGTCATGCGCCTAAAAGACGACTGCAGGGCGAGTTTGCCGTTTACCTATCAGATATCTCAAGGTTTTGCTAGTAGAGAGTGGTGATTCAGCTAGCCAGGTTGTAAAAGTTTCTATGGAGCTGTCACTAGGAAGTCAAACAAGTGCAGAATGATATACACACAAGGACATCTAACGAGGCTTGAACAATCAGATTATACTTCCTCCATTCTATAATTATTGCAACATACCCCATTGGCACATTTTTTAAGAAACCCATGTGAAGAGGAGAGAGATAGAGATAGAGATGATAAAAAGTAGGGACCATGTAGTGGGAAAGAGATAGAGACAAGAAATTACCAAAGAAGGATATGTTGCAATTAATATGAAACTTCCAAACAATGGAAATGTTGCAATTAAAAAAGAGCGGAGGAAGTACAAGTTTCGACAAAGGTTGCCATGCTTAGCCCAACTCTTAGTGGTCTTCTATCCAAGAAAATGAGTTACGAAAGCTGCCAGTATACACCTGTGATACGATGCCAGACAACAATAATGGCAGCAATGTAGCAAATTAGAAATGAAATAGATGATGATACAAGCTGACGATGGAAGCAGCAATGAAGTGGTAATCAGAGTAGATGGACAAAGTCAAGACTCAGGAGTTCCCACTCACTGCTTCCCTGACCAAGCAGGCTGACCCGCCTGGCCTGTCAACACTAGTACTTGGGTTGATGAATTTCCATTATGCCAGCAGCAGCAAGCATAGTGTGGACTGTGGAGGAAAGCCAATCTTCACTATTTCACCCAAAGCTGAAAAAACGGGGGGCCTAAATTGAAGCCGTAGTCCGGAGATGATCAATAGTAGTACATAACTCAATTCTTGAAGGTAAATGGTTTAGAGAGGCTACGACCTTCCCACAGATCATAATATCAGAACTGGTGAATCGTACCATAGAGAGAGTATCATGGTTTCCAACAACGGATGCGGTCGCGATCGCCATAAGGGAAACAGAACCACTTTAGTGGGCAGCACAGAACGGTTTGCCGATGTCATGACCTTATATCGTGGTCATGGTCATTCGTCAGCTCAAAAACCTTTACAATGTAGTCGCAATGCGGAAGTGTGGCCAAGTTTCAATACCATGCCAAGTATTGGATAACCATTCAACCTATTCTTTCTAACATTTCCAGAAGCAAAGATATATTAAAGCATAAAATGGAAGGTGAAACCCTTGCTCCTCCCTCGATCTCAGTCTGAATATTTCAGTACCCAAGTACTAATACTGATGTTATGAAGAAAATGACCCCCAAGCAATTAGAGCTTTCACCCTCAAACCACATATAATACAGTTCAACTAATAAGGGTTTCATCAGACATAGCAGAACTCAAAACACTAATAAATTACAAAAGGGTGTCTATCCAAGTTTGAAAATATCTCTTCAGAATCTAGAATAGACATGCAGTTTGCACTTCTCCTAAAGTTCAAAACTTTTTCCTTTGATCTTGAAGACCCATAAATCAACTTAAATACACTACCTAAAAATAAATTTTCAGATGTAAAGCATTTCATTGATGAAGAGCATTATCAGCAAGATAAGAATGGCATTAAATATTATATCACAAGCAAAGAAATTAGTGTAGTTTCACTTAAGGAAAAAAGAAAAAGTTTTAAGACAGAATTAACATACCAATTCCAACAAGATCAATAATATTTAATCTCTTGGCTAATTGTTGATCACCATGATTTATCTTGAGATTATCAGAGTCAACTTGCTTTCTTCTTCTTAAACCACTGAAACCCATTAAACATTGTCCTCCATAATCCTTCACCACACCCATCAAAAATCTCTCTCAATAAAACCCAAAATTTGATCGTTTCAACAAATTGGGTTTTAACTTTCAGGGAAGTTTAAAAAAAAAAACAGATATTCTCAGAAATATAAATAAAGGGTCAACGTTGAAGATCCTAGTTTTAAATTTCAGAAAAAAAAAAAGTGAAGAATCTAAATTCTGGGCAATGTACGTATGATAGAGACTAATCTTGATAAACCTAATAAAAAAAAATAGTTTCTTGATTTTATTCGGAAAATCCCAATCTAAACTATCCAAAATTCAAAACTCAAAGGTTTATGTTAAGTATGGGACAAGCAAAATCCAGAGTGGACCAGATGAATAATGAATTAATTGACTGCCTCACCTTTCTCTCTTTTTAATTAATAAATTAAGATAATTTTTTTCCCATAAGTGGAGAAGGAAGAAGAACCATAAAAAAGGAGATTAAATATGAGTTAAAAAAGAACAAAAGAAATCATGAGAGAGAAAGTAGGAGAGAGAAAGTAGCCCTTTTGCCCCAATTTCATCGTCCATCAGAAAACCAAGCCCTAAGAACACGAAAAAAAATCCCGATTTCGAGCTCTTTCAACTAGAAATTTGTGATTGTTGTAATTATCTCGTTACTGATGATTGTCTTAATCCCCTGGTTATCTACAAAAGTAGATAACTCTTCTTCTTTCATCTGCGAAAAGTACTTTAGATCTGCGAAAATTAGTAGAATGGTTAACATTAAAACCACTCAATGTCAGGGCTATGAGCCTAAGAGAAGAGTAATTGAGCCTATTTTCATCATTTCGCTACCTAATTCGTCCTTAATTTGGATTAGGTGGCTCCAATTCATGAGCTTTAAGTACAAAAATCGGAAGAGGGTTAGGGTTTTACTGTTTATCGATGGGAGTGGTCATTTATTTCTTTGTGAGTGCTTGGATTCTGGTGTCTTCATTATTTTTGGTTTTAAGGTCATCATTTCTTTGAGGGAGCAGTCTGCTTTTTGTGAAAAGCAGAATTCTTTTGCGTCTGGTGGAGTTTTCTCCATTAATTCAGCTAATGCATTAAATGTGATTGAAAATTTCTCTTGTAAGTTTAATTCAGAAGTGGAGTTCAGGGATTTTTGCCCTAATTTTTTCTGCTATAAAAGGTGGAGAATTCAGGTAATTTTTCAATTCACTCCAAGTTCTTTTATCTTGTCTTTCTCTCGAAAAAATCTCCTTGCTTAGTGATTGTCTGTTTTGTTGTTGCAATTTTCTTTATGAGTTAGAGTGCTCTGATATCATATTAGTTCCTAAATCTTTTAAAGATGTTATTATCTCTGAGCCTGCTGGAGGTAATGATATGTCCTTGTATACCATTTCTCCTATTGTTGTGGTTGTCCCTGATTCGTCTGTTGCTGGGTCTTCCCATGTTTCTGGTTCTGCTAAGTTGGGTGTAAGTGACTGTTCTGACCCCCCTTTCTTCCCTGATGTCATTAATGTTGATGATTTGCCTCAAGTTAAAAAAGATGTAGAGGATCTTTCTAAGTCTTGTTTGATAGGTAAGATGTTAGGTAATCCTATTGAGCTGCGTACTATAATTACTAGAACTAAAGTTGAATGGAAATTTTGTAAGGGTGAAATTGAGTTTATGGATATGGGTAATCAATGGGTGATGATAGGTTTGCCAATTTTGGGGATCTTTATCTTGTGTGGTCTGAATGACCTTGGCATGTGCAGGGGGAACTTTTTGTTCTCCAACCATGGCGTGCTAATTTTGATCCTTATGTAGAGGAGTTGAAATGGGTAGACCTTTGGGTTAGGATTCCAAGGTCTCCTCTTGAATTGTTAAATCCTGAGTCTGTGGCTAATATGTTGGCATCTAATAATGTGGAAACCTTTTTTAAGCTTGATGCAAGATCTCTTTTAAAGCATAAAATCCGGTTTGCTAGGGTTTGTTTGTGTTAGGGTTGATATAACAGAACCTTTGTTAGAATATGCTAAGATTGTTAGGGCTAGTGGTAGTACTAGTGGCTATGTTTTGTGGTATGAGGATTTTTCTACTGGCTGTTCATTTTGTGGTGGTGAAGATCATAGTATTGAGAAGTGCAATTTGTTGTATCCTCCTCAGAAAGAAGTAACTGCTAGGTTACTTAAGAACCCTAAAAAGAAATGGTTGGCAGAATTCCATGAAAATGCTTCAAGGCAAGTTAAGCCTCTCACTACAGCTGAGCAAGCTTATGTAGTAGAGGCAAGGCCTAAGCATGTTCCTAGAAATTCTCATGTTTCTGGTGCTGGACCTGATGTTTTTCAGAATTCTACTAGAAAGAAATTTCATGCTAAAGTCTTTTCTGGTGTGAAATTTAAATTTGGTCAGAAGGGAATTGTGATTAATGATGGTGAAAATGTTGGTTCTGGGAAAGTTGCTGCTTTGAGTCTGCCAAAAGCTAATGAGAAAGGTAAATCTTTAATGGTTTTTGATGCTGTTGATGTGGAGTCCTCTGATGATGAGCCGAATTGTGAGGCTTTAACTCCCTCTCCTGAACCATCACTTGACCCCCATGTCAAGTCTTTGGCTGTTATGAAGTGTATTGAAACTGTTTATGATTATGGGTTATTGCCTCTCCCTCCTCCCCTTGCCAATGATGTAATTATTTCTCCTGTCCCTCTGAGAGTTGTGTACCCAGAAGATTTGTTTGCTGGGAATTATAATGATGATGCTGATGCTTTTCTCCCTGAGGAGAATGACCTGTTTGACATTGATGACACCTTTTCTGGTGTTGAAGATGGAACATTTATTATTGATGAGTAGCAGGATGAAGATGATGCCATGATAGATGGCTATATGTGTAAGAAGTGTGATCAAACAAGGGAACCAGATATACCACTCCAAGGCACGGAAACTACGCTTTTCTATTAGTTTAATTTCGCCCCTCTAGGATCACCTGGTTAACCCGAAATAACTAATGAGATACAATAGAGCAAACAATTCACAAGATGATCTTCCATGTGAATCAACAAGAACTTTGAGTTTTTAGTTTGTGAAGAACATTAGAGAGAAAATAACAAGGTTTCTTTCAAGCAAAGCAAGTGTCTTGGAATCTAGAAAAACTGATTTTCCCTCAACTACTCATAAGAATGACCAAGGTCATATATTCATATTCCCTCATAGATTAGAGCTGTTACACCCTTTAATCCCCTGATTAAGAATCCTTAATAGTCATTAAAAGGATAACGTAAACAACACAATGGTTATAAACCGTCCACACAAAATTTCACGCCCCAAGGCAGAATACATGTCGCGACCCGCGATACAGATGGCGAGTCGCGAAAGTGCCCTGGTCGCGACCCGCGAAAGGTGTCGCGACCCGCGACCATCCTTTGGACTTGCTTGATTGATTCACGTGATTTTGCGCATTCTAATCTTAGCATACTAGACCTCCTCCTCTTCTAGTATAGAACCACTAGCCTTATATGCACGCGTTGCGTGCGAAGTAGTTTATGAAGTTAAATTATTGCATACTTACATCTAGCTCTTTTTATATAAGTTTTGAGTTTTATGTATATGCGTGTGAAATCGTAATTATAATTAAATTAGTTGCGTAATCAGATCTAGTATTAATTTATAGAAAAAATTATTTACAAAATTTTACCTAAGAAAAAAATATTCATAATGTAACAATATAATAACAAAGATAGTAAATGAAATCTCCGGTGTTTCAACTATGGAATTTGCCTTCATAGAACTTGGTTAACCACATGCACTCTTCCGCCCAGTCGACATGCAGCACATAGCTAACAATATAAGAGAGATCCGGATTGAACTCTTGCATTGGTGGAGGTAAGATCCAAGCGAAGGTTTTGTATCCAAGTTTTGAGAACAATATTTCCATGACTCGTTTGCGTCCATTTGGCTGTAGTAACGCAAACAATTGTGCATTTATTTTCAAGGGTGAGATATGGGATTCGAAATTATGCAATGTATTCAAATGCAATGCGAGTTTGTTTGTAATAGATCGAATACCTGTTGAAGTATTAATTTTATGTTTGTAGCTAGGCATCCCAAAATGAGTTGTGCAAGATCATGAAGCATTGTGATTTTTAAACTACCACTTTTATTACATATTGTTAGTCGAACTAATAATCTGTTAATAAAATAAGATAAAATTTTATCAGGTTAAATAAATAATGGTTGTTTGATGATCGGGATCATATGAGATCGAAAATTATACCTTGGAGTGGTTACAACATTTGTGATAACGCAAGACTCGCATTTGGGAACTCCTTGGAAAATGTTAACCTTTTTGAGACAACGATGTTCCTTTTCCTTACGAAAATCCACTTACAACCTAAAGGTTTGCATCCGGGAGGTAAATTAGCTAAAATCCAAGTATGATTTCCCATTATTGAATCCATTTCATCATTCACTGCCTCTTTCCAGAAAGCAGAATCATGAGACTTCATAGCCTCATCAAAGGTCCTAAGATCCTCCTCCATATTGTAACAATATGAAATTTGAGTCACAATAGACTCTCTTGACCCTTCAACTAAATATAGTTGAAAATCCGGTCCAAAAGATTTCTCTTTTCTAATTCTTTTACTTTTCCTAATTTCCGGTGTTGTAGTATCATGATCATTGTTAATGTCATCCACAACATTGGAACTAGTACTAGGTATCATGTCCTTTGGTCTTGGAATCGATGAGAATCTAGTCTCGTCAAATATTGCATCCCTTGACTCTATCACAGTATGGATAGAGACAAAATCATTTGGCTCAATGACATAAAACCTATAGACTTTGCTATGTACCGCATAGCCTATAAAAATGCAATCAATTCCTTTTTCACCTAAAGTTTTCCTTTTAGGTTCCGTCAATTTGACAATTGCCCTACAACCCCATACCTTAAGGTAATTGAGATTAGGCTTTTTGTTACACCAAAGTTCATAAGGGGTAGTCTTATTCCTCTTATTAGGAACTCGATTTAATATATAAAATGTAGTTAAAATTGCATCACCCCAAAAACCGTCATTTAGACCCGAATTAGAAAGCATGGTGTTAACCATTTCTTTTAGAACCCTATTTTTCCTTTCCGCTATACCATTACTTTGAGGTGAGTATGGGGCGGTTGTTTCATGAATTACACCAATGGAACTAAAATAGCTAGGATTATAGTATTCACCACCCCTATTCGTCCGAAGTCTTTTAACTTTTTCATTAAGTTGAAGTTCCACTTCGGTCTTAAAAATCTTAAACTTTTCTAGTGCTTCATCTTTAGTAAATAATAAATATATGTAACAAAACCTTGAATAATCATCAATAAAAGTCACAATATATTTTTTATTTCCTAAAGAAGGTGAACTATGAAAGTCACACAAGTCACTATGCACCAATTCAAGCAATACCGTTTGTCTAGTCACACTAGGATAAGAATTCTTTGTAATCTTATTTAGCATGCATGTCTTACACTTCTCTAACTTTAAATCAAAAGAAGGTATTAAACCTAGCTTAGACATGTCATATAATCTACGATAGTTCACATGACATAAACGATTGTGCCATAGAGAAGAAACATCAAGCATGTAAATAGAACTAGTATCAATTGCATTATTAATACTAAATTTAAACATCCCATTACAATAAAATCCTTGTCCAACAAAAATACCACCCTTGGAAACAACAAACTTATCCGATTCAAATACAACTTTAAAACTAAATTTATTCAAAAGACCCCCGACACAAGATTCTTCCTAACTTCCGGTACATAAACAACATCCCGGAGAGTTAAAGTCTTTCCCAAGGTTAACAACAATTCTACTTGGCCTATGCCCTTGGCCTTTACCGTAGAATCATTCCCCATATACAAGATTGGACCATCATCCAATTCTTCCAAAGACTTGAAGAAGTGCTTATTATTGCACACATGTCTAGAGGCCCCCAAATCTATCCACCAAGAATCATCAACCTGCACAAACATAATTTCAGAAATCATAGCCACAAAATTCATTTCTTCAATTACATTTTCATGTTCAACTTTACCTTGGTTTTGAACAACACTAGGTTGTCCATTCTTTGTCTTTTTCTTCTTAGAAGGACAATCCCTCTTGAGATGAGGTCCATTGCATACCCAACAAGTGAGGGTCTTCCTCTTCTTGTTTGCAAAGTTAGTTTTAGAGTTATTATTGTTGGATTTCTTGGTCCCACTAGACCCACCAACCTCTACCATATTCACGGTAGACTTAGGAATACTAGGAGTAGTATCCTAAACCCCATCTTGAGCCCGGATACCCTCTTCAATACGAAGATGAGTTCCTAATTGCTCCATGGACATATCTTCCTTCCTATGTTTCAAGGAATGCTTAGTTTCTTTCCAAGAATGTGGTAATTTATCAATGATTGAGGCAACCACAATAGCCTCATCCATCACCATACCATGTGATCTTATTTGGTTCAAAATATGATGAACTTCATGAAATTGCTCTATAATAGGCCGATCATTAGTCATTTTAAATGAATTAAAATTACTAACAATAAATTTCTTACTTGAAGCATCATCCGAAATATACTTGGCCTCAAGAGCATCCCAAAGTTCCTTTGCACTCTCCACGTTTTGGTAAAGGTCGAACAAAGGGTCGGTAAGAGAGTTGAGGATGTGACCCCGGCAAATGTAGTCATCATTCTCCCACTTTGTTCTCTTCCTTATAGTCTCCACGGACTCTTCCTCTCCATATTTCGGGAATGGTGGCATGGGTGTTGAAAGAACATACACCACATTCAAAGTTGTCAACAAGAAGTGCATCTTCTTTTGCCATCTTCGATAACCCACCTCCTCAAACTTGTCCAACTTTTGGAAGTTCATAGTCATGTCCTTAAGTGATTGAGCCATATCCGAAAAGAAAGAAAATTAAACTAATAGATTGTTAAAAGTGTGATCAAACAAGGGAACCAGATATACCACTCCAAGGCACGAAAACTACGCTTTCCTATTAGTTTAATTTCGCCCCTCTAGGATCACCGGGTTAACACGAAATAACTAATGAGATACAATGGAGAAAACAATTCACAAGATGATCTTCTATGTGAATCAACAAGAACTTCAAGTTTTTAGTTTGTGAAGAACACTAGAGAGGAAATAGCAAGGTTTCTCTCAAGCAAAGCAAGTGTCTTGGAATCAAGAAAAACTGATTTCCCTCAACTACTCATAAGAATGACCAAGGTCATATATTCATATTCCCTCATAGATTAGAGCTGTTACACCCTTTAATCCCCTGATTAATAATCCTTAATCGTCATTAAAAGAATAACGTAAACAACACAACGGCTATAAACCGTCCACGCAAAATTTCACGCCCCATGGCAGAATACACGTCGCGACCCGCGATACAGATCGCGAGTCGTGAAAGTGCCCTGGTCGCGACCCGCGACAGGTGTCGCGACCCGCGACAGGTGTCGCGACCCGCGACAGGTGTCGCGACCCTCGACGGCGCGCTGGTCGCAACCCGCGACCATCCTTCTGACTTGCTTGATTGATTCACGTGATTTTGCGCATTCTAATCTTAGCATACTAGACCTACTCCTCTTCTAGTATAGAACCATATGAGCTTATAAAACCCATTACACTATAAATGTTCCAACAATATGTCACATCCTGAAAACTCTTTTCATTCTATTAATTCTGAGGCATCAATGATCAAGCAAATTGAGGCTAGCCATGTGAATCCAGTTTCTTCATCAAGCTCAGCCAAGAGGAGAAAGGAATGCAGGGAGGATGACTCTTTCTCATCTGGCCTGAAGAGGGGTAGGGCTTAGTCAAGCCTTGTCTTCCACCTGCCATCTTTTTTGATGAATGTAAGTTTTTGGAACATTAGGGGATGCAAGAGGTATCTTGCAACGGAAGAAGTTAAAGACTTTTGTAAATGTAATAATGTGCAAATTATGGTTGTTTGTGAAACCAAAGTGCAATCCTCTCCCTTTGAGGGGAGTGTAAGGCATTGTGGTTTCACTAATTTTGATTATGTCCCCACTATTGGTATGACAGGTGGATTATGGTGTTTATGGAAAGCTAACCCATCTAATCCGTTTATTTTGAAAGTGATTCATTAATCTAGTCGGTTTATGGCTTGTCTGATTGAAGTTTTATCTATGAATTGCTCTTTTATTGCTATTTTTGTTTATGCTCCACCCAACCATACTTTAAAACAAGAATTTTGTAAGTTCTCTAGATTTGCCTTTTATGATTTTAGGCGACTTCAATGAGTTGAGTTCAAGTAATGATAAATTAGGAGGTGCTCAATTTAGATTTTCTCGACTTAATTACATGAATTTATTGTTTGAATCAATTGAATGTGTAGAGTTGCCTTTTGAAGGCATCACTTATACTTGGCGAAAAAAGCCACATGGGCTCAATAATATACTTGAAAGGTTAGATAGAGGTGTAGTAAGTTTGGATTGGATGAATTTATTTCCTTATTCAAAAGTTAAACATCATAACTTCACTTCTTCAGATCAGTGCCCAATTTCAGTATCCTTAAAATTAAGTCAAGTTAGGAAGGCTCCTCCATTTCGTTTTAATAAACTATGGACTTCGAGAGATGATTTCGTTTTAAAAATCATGGAGTACTCGTTTCCAAGGATCTCATATGTTTTGTTTCACTTGTAAATGTAAATTGTTAAAGGAAAAAGCAAAAATTTGGTCCACGACAAGATTTGGTAATATCTTTCGGCAACTTAGAGTAGTTGAGGAGAAATTAAAATCTATTCAAGAAAGATTAATTTTGGAAGGAGACTCTCAACACCTTATTGATTTGCAAGACAAATTTTTAGTCAAACAAAATAAGCTTTTACTTTTCCGAGATATTCATTGGAAAACAAAAGCTAAGATTAATCATTTAAAACTTAGCGATACAAATACTAGTTATTATCATGCTTGTGCCACTATTAGAAAGAATCGTAATTTGATTAACTCAATCCAAGATGAGCAAAATAATTTGATTACTCATCCTGCAAGAATTGAGGAGTGTATTACTAATGCATTTAGACAGCGATTTTTGAGGAATACTAATTGTTCTATTAACAATCAGGAGGATTTTGATCTATTAGAACGTATAATTTCAGATGAAGATAACGAGTTTCTTTGTAAAGAGGTTACGTTTGAGGAAGTTAAAGTAGCTACCTTTGATTTAGCTCCTGATAAATCCCCTGGTCCGGATGGATTTACCCCTTTCTTTTTTCAAAAGTATTGGACTTTAGTAGGAAGATAATTATTTAGAGCTATAAGGGCTTTTTTTCACTCAGGAAATCTTTTGAAGGAGGTTAATCATACCTTTATTACCATTATTTCAAAGATTGATAATCCTTCAAATCCCAACCATTTTCGGCCAATTAGTCTTCGTTCTACTATCAATAAGATTATTTCAAAGGTAATGGCGAATAGATTAAAAGAGGTGTTGGGTAAAATTATTCACCCTCTTCAAGGGGCTTTTGTCCCAGAAAGATTAATTCAAGATAACATTTTGATAGCACATGAAGTTTTTCATTCTTTTAAGAATAAAAAAGGATTAGAGGGTTGGATTGCTATAAAACTAGATATGGAAAAAGCATATGATAGACTTGAATGGAACTATAATTTTAAGGTTTTTGAAACGTTAGGCTTTAGTGATAAATGGATTAGTTGGTTAAGACAATGTATTACTACTGTCTCTTTTTCAGTACTAGTAAATGGTATTCCTGGAGAGATTTTTTCCCCATTCCGGGGAATCAGACAAGGGGACCCGTTGTCTCCATATATTTTCATTCTTTGTGCAGAAATTTTAGCCCGTAAATTCCACCAAGCAAGTCTATCAGGTTCAAGAGACATAGGGGTTAAACTAGGGCATTGTAGAGTTAAGATTCCTTTTCTAACTTTTGCGGATGATACAATGATTTTTGCTAGAGCTACGGAAGATAGTTGTCATATCAAAAAGGATATCCTGGATAAATATTGCTCTATGTCTGGTCAACTTGTAAATTTCCATAAATCGGCTTTTCAATGTACGCAGAATGTGGATGGTCTTGTCTCTAAGGACTTTGCCAGTATTCTCCAAATGGAAGAAACTCTGGTGTTAGGTAAATATTTGGGTTGTCTTATTATCTGCTCTAAAGTTACAAATTAAACTTTTGTGGATATTCAAGAAAAAGTTTCGTCTCAATTGACAAAATGGAAGGCTAATTCTCTTTCACAAGCAGGTCGAACAATTCTTATTCAATCTAACTTAGCAACAAAAGCCAATTTCCAGATGCAGAGTTTCACTTTGCCCCCAACAATTTTATCTTCTTTGGATAAGAGTTATAGAAACTTCTTTTGGAATAAACCTTCGGATTCGAAATCCCCTAACTTAATAAGTTGGGATAAGATCTGTCAACCAAAGAAATTAGGAGGTTTGGGGCTTCGGAAAGCCAAGGTTAATAATATAGCTCTCCAATTCAAACTTCTTTGGAAAATCCTTTCAGCCCCAGATAATTTATGGGTAAGTCTTGTTAAAAAAAATACCTAAAAGAGGAAAGTTTATTTAATTATAAACTTAAAGCTAATGTTTCTTGGCAATGGCGTAAGCTTATGAATTTATGTAGTAGTTTCAAACAGGGAGTTAGATGGAGTATAGGGGATGGTTTATCAATCTCTTTCTGGTTTGACAATTGGGTTTATGATTTTCCATTAGCAGATAAATGTCAAGTTATCGTTGGGTCTGAAAGCTTTCTAGTTTGTAATTTTATTACTTAAGATCGTCAATGAAATTTACATAGTTTATCACAGTTGCTTCCTAGGGATATTATTAACGATATTAAGAGTATTTATATTCCAAGCAATTAAATATCGGATAAGTTGGTCTGGGGTCTTTCCCCTGATGGAAACTACACGGTGAGATCAGGGGTTAGTTTGCTTCAGGGTATTAATTTCCAGGTTCATGTCCATTCTGTTTTCAATTGGATTTGGAATCTTAAAGTCCCTCCTAAAATTAATTTTTTTCTTTGGAAAATTTGTCATAATGGGCTCCCTACAAAGAAAAGGTTGGAACTTAGTCATATTTTTCTTCCTTTAGAATTTGTTTTCTGTAATTTCCATTTGGAAGATGCTTCTCATATTTTTTCTCATTGCCCCTTAGTAAGAGATGTGTTTGAAGATCTTACCCAAAAGATAAATTTTCCAAGCCCGGATATTATCAGTGAAGACATGCCTTTTGTCGAGTTCTTAGACTCTCTTAAAAAGAAGTTTTCTATGGCAGAATTAGAAATGTTTGTTATTTCGTGGTGGTTTATTTGGTACAATAGGAATGGTGTGATTTTTCGACAAGAGGCTTGTTTTGCAGCCAAGATTAGTAGTATGATCCGAGCTTATTTGGACAAAATTAGTAAGGTAGGGACTTTAAGTTTGGAGTCGGAGGGGGTGTTTCTTTCTTCTGGGAAGAGGAAGACTGCCACTGTTAGTGAAAAGAAAAGGAGTAGAGAGATGATTGGGTGGACTCCTCCTGATTCTGGGTTTGTTAAGATTAATTTTGATGGGTCTAAACTCTCTAATGGCCATTCTGCGTTTGGTTTTATCATTAGAGATGATAATGGTAATCTCAAGTTATGTGGTGCTAGTGTTCTTAGTAATTCTGATTCTATTTTAGTTGCTGAAGCCAAAGGTTTACGAGTAGGGATTAGGGGGGCTCTTTCTTTGGGAGTGAAGAAAATTATTATAGAAGGAGATAACTTGGTTGTCATCCAAGCTATTAAAAATATCTGGAAAATTCCGTGGACAATTAATATTACTATTTTAGATGCAGGTGAAGATCTTAAAAGGTTTGATGAAGTTCAAATTCAACATGTGTTTCGGGAAGCTAATGCTGCTGCTGATTGGTTGGCTCATCGGGGTCATTCCACGACAAATCTCACTTATTGGTTTGAAGTTTATGATTTTCCTTTTTCTGTAATCATCCGAAAGAAAGCTTTAGGGTTGCCCACTACGTGGGTACCTCCCTAGTGTCTTTTTTCCTTTATAAAAAATAAAAAAGGAGATTAAATTTTTTTCTGATAGAAAAAAAGAGATTAATTAGAGCTCAGCAGAGCGATCAAATAAGTCATGTCGTATTATATTTGTCTTCGATATTAATAAATATTTGGGTTTTATATATGGTATCGTTGCACAATTGACTTTTTCATATGGTGCACATTATTAGTATTATATTCCTAATTGTGCCACTGTAATTAGGAGTTAATTAAGTCGGTAAACATCTGTTAATGAAAATGTTATTCTCAGTTTTGCAAACATAATTTAGAGCACCTAATTTATTGTACCTACTATGATTTAATTAAGGCAAAAATCAGAAGCTTCCTAATTCATTGCTCTGAAGTGCAACTCTTCATCTCCATATCTCTGTTTTCCCTTCGTTCTCCTCTCCTTCCATAATTTAAAATTCGAAATTTTCATGCAATCTTGATTGAAGATTTAGAATTAGACTACATAAAATGACGAAATTCTCAAGATATACAAGGTATGAGCTTTTTCGTTCTGGCTTATCATTTGCTGTAAATTCATGCTTATTGTTGTTTATTATCACTTGTTTTGAATTTGAACATTATATCAGTGTAAATTCTCTTCCTTAATGTTGTACTCCCTCCGGTCTTTATCAGTTTACCCGTATTCCTTTATGGGATATATGTCCCTTATTGGTTTACCCATTTCTTTTGTTTCTATTTTTGGAATGGGACCACTAACTTTCCATCACACACACATTCAACTTTAATATAAATTAATCTTTTCTCTTTCTTTCTATGTCCCACAACATCATTTATTCTAAAACTCAGTGCAAAAGAAACGGGTAAACTAATAAAGACCGGAGGGAGTAATTTAGATAACTGTTGTGATTTGAGCCTTTGAATTGTATGTTTTTTTTCGCAGATGGGAGTTGATAGTAAAACTCTAAGATTTGGGTTTAGGGAGGTAGATGTTGATGTAATTGTTGATGATGTTGGATTTGTTGATTAAATTTGAGGAGAATGTGTCAAAATAGGTTTAATGTTTTTCCGTAATCACAATAGCTGAATATCACAGCTTATATACAAAGGTATTAAGAGATAAAAAGAACCCTAAGCTCACTCTATACAAGACATGTATAAACCCAATAATACAATATACATATTAAATCCAATACCCCCCTCAATTGGAGCATGTGGATCACAAATGCCCAACTTGCGAAGAAGATACATGAAATGTTTATTGCCAAGAGTTTTAGTAAGGATATCTGCAAGTTGGTCCATAGTGGACACATGACACAGATCAATGAGACCCGCCTGAATCGCATCGTGCACATAATGACAATCTGCCTTAATGTGATTCGTCCTCTCATGAAATACTAGATTTTGGGCAATATGGATCGTGGACTTAGGCCCCGTTCATTTAGACTGAACTAGGCTGAATTGAACTGCGAGAAACTTAACCGAACTGAATTGAACTGAACTGCGAGAAACTGAAATGCAGAGAGTAACCGAACCGAAGCGAATCTGAGAAACCGAACCGAAGCGAACCGAACTCCGAGAAACCGAAATGCAGAGAGTAGCGAACCGAATCGATGCGAGAAACTGATCTGAACTGAACTAAACTGAAATGAACTGAAAATAAGTCCAAAAGAACAGGGCCTTACTATCACATAATAGACACATAGCTCGTGGTTGATGAACTCCAAGACCCTCTAGTAAAGCTTAGAGCCATTTCAACTAAGAAGTAATCTTACGTTAGCCATAGAGCGGTACTTAGGCCTCAACCGAAGAACGAGAAATAGTATGTTGTTTCTTAGTCTTCCAAGAAATGGGAGAACCACCAAGAAATACAAGCCAACCAGTGAGAGATCCCGATGTCAAAGGACAGCAGGCCCAATCCGAGTCACACCAACTAAACAAAGAGAGATCATAATCTGCAGCAAGAAGAATACCTTGACCCGGACATCCTTTTAAGTAACAGACAACAAGGAGTGCAATATTCCAATGATCTTGGTGTGGATATTGCATAAATTGAGCCAAGATGTGAACCACATAAGCAAGATCGGGTCGAGTAAAAGAACAAATATAAGGTTCCAGATGAGGGAGTAATGCACTTGTAGTAAGAGCAAGAGACTGATTATGCTCTAGTGCGTGGAAATGTCGCGGGCTTAGCCCCCAGTAAACCGGCCTGAGTAATAATATCAAAAGTGTATTTTCGTTGACATAGAAAGATACCTTCGGGACTACGAGCAGCTTCAATACCAAGAAAGTATTTAAGAACCCCTAAGTCCTTCATATGAAAGCAAGTGCCCAAATAGTGTTTGAAAGAAGCAATGGTTGCAGAATCATTACTCGAGATAATTAAGTCATCAACATAGATGAGAACAAATAGCTGCACATGACCCTGTCTCAAGGTGAAAAGAGAGTAATCCAAGTATGATTTTGAAAACCCATATGACGACAAGGAAGAGGCAAGCTTCGAGAACCAACATCGAGGGGCTTGTCGAAGACCATAAAGAGACTTTTGTAGACGCCACACCATGCCAGACCTAGGTGGAGTGAACCTCGGAGGTCTCATGTAGACTTCTTCATCCAAGTCTCCATGAAGAAACACATTGTCAACATCAATTTGATGGACTTTCCAATTCTTAGCAGCAACAATAGCAAGGAAGGCCCGCACAGTTTCCTTTTTTAGCAACCGGAGAAAATGTTTCATTATAGTCAATACCTTCAACCTGGTGATTACCAAAAATGACAAGGCGAGCTTTGAGACTTTTGTCCCATCTGAATAATGTTTGATCTTGTATACCCATTTGCAACCAAGAGCCTTTTTCCCGGGAAGCAGAACTTCCATAACCTAAGTGCCATTATCTTCTAAAGTACTAATCTCCTTTTACATGGCCCCCGCCAACAAGGAGATGTCATAGCTTCCGCGAAATTGCGGGGTTCAACTCCATCATTAACAACTGCAAGAAAAATACGGTGGCGCATAGAAAAGTTATCACAATTCACATAATGTGCTAAGGCAAGGAGTACCTGTGGAACTGGAGGTGTCAGATGAACGAGTGGATGGACTGAAATTCTGGACAATGTTGGTGACATAATCTCGAAGAAGAACATAGGGTTGTTTGGTGCGATACCCACGCCCAAGAGTGGTCGTGGACTCAATTGAAGAAGATGAGGAACTCGGCCTAGCACGCATCGTGTCAGCAACACTCGTGGCATCCGCACGCACATGACCCACACCCGAGAGCCCAACAAAAACACTAGGCTGGTCATGAGAATGGGACACAACCACAACACCTAGTACGGTATTATCAGTGGGGGGGAGCCCTCCTTAACCTCCATAACAGATTGGAGATCATCCAAAATTCCACATCAATACCTGAAGGACTTATAATAGGAGCGGCACTATCATCAAGAACAATAGTAGCAAATAGGAACTCATTTTCATGGAATCGCACGTCCGGAGAGACGAAGAAAACACCGGTATCCAAATCATACAATTTCCAACCTTTCTTGCCATTAGGATACCCAACAAAGATGCAGCGGCGACTACGAGGAGCAAATTTATTCCCTTTGACTCATTGGTTATGAACAAATCACAAACACCCAAAAGTGCGTAATACATCAAAATCAGGCTCTTTACCAAATAGAAACTCAAACGGGGTGCGATTGTGCAATAAACCTGAGGATGTTTGATTAATTAAATGAACTGAATTAAGAACACACTCCCCCCAAAAAGTAATGGGAAGATTGGCTTGAAACATCAAAGCACAGGCAACATCAAGAATGTGTTGATGTTTGCACTCAACCCGACCATTTTGTTGTGGTGTCCCAACACAAGATGTTTGAAAAAGAATACCACATGAAGAGAAGTAATCTAACATACAATTGAATTATGTGCCACTACGCACAATTTTCACATGGTTTTCCAATTGACACTCAATCATAGCAAAGAATGCACTAAATGCTTTATAAACCTTAGTCTTATCAAGTAACAAATACACCCAAACATCTCTAGAAAAATCATCTCCACCATTGTTAAGAAATATATAGCATCACAAGAGGAGGACGTAGAGTATGACCCCCATAAGTCACAGTGAATTAGTTCAAAATACGACTAGCATTATTATCAATAGTAGGAAGACTATCTCGAGTTTTGCGTAGCTTGAGGACAAGTTACACAAGCTTTATTTAACTTCTTCAGACTAGTACCAGAACGAATAGCGGGAACTAACTTGACTAGCTACCCGATCTGACGGATGACCCAGTCGCCGATGCCATAACTCAAACTCTGTCAAACCCGGAACTGTCACGGCGTGCACTGTCGGAATGCTGCGGAAATAATAGAGTCTTTCACACCGTTCACCAGCTCCAATCAGTTTCCCCAAACGTTGGTCCTGAATAGCACATAAGGAATTAGTATAGCACACAACACAATGAGACTCATCAACTAATTGCGACAACGAAAATAAGTTGCAAGTAAGTTGAGGACAAAGAGAACATTATCTAAGGTAACACCCCTGGGAAGAACCACACGACCCCAAGAGTAGCTACGACACGATCACCATTAGGAAGACCAACAGGAATAGAAGTAATTGGACGAACATGAGAAAGACATGAAGCATCACCCGTGACATGATGAGATGCCTCGGTGTTAATAATCCAAACCATAGAAGAGAACTTGTCCGTTACACGATCACTAGGAGGCTTTTCAATGTTAATCATATTTAATAAAATTTGAACCTGATCTGGAGTAAGCTCAGCCAGTGGTGTTCCGCTAGCACCAACAATCAGCTCACTAGTCTCTGTCACGGCATTGACACACTCAGGTGGACAAGAACGGGCAGCAGTAGGTGGGTCGGAGGCGGCAGCAGGTGGGTTCCCCAAAACAGCGATGGTGGCACTGCATTAGCAGACCCTATTCCAGGCCCATATTTCTCTATCCACCAAGCAGGTGGACCATTCAACATGAAGCAGGATGCACGTTCATTCCCCTGCGCTTGCAATATGTACACAAAAGGTTGCGTTTATCAGGTTTATCAAACTTACGGTGATCGATTTGGATAGCAAAAGCATGAGGCTTCTTCTTTGACGGCTTTCCCGCAGGCGATAGCGCGAGATTACTCTTCTTAAAGAAGGGCTTGGTAGGCCCTATTCAGATCAGCAGCAGGAGATTGAGAGAGTAGGTTCATGCGCACAATGTAATAGCCCATATTTTTAAGCAACTTTAATTATATTTTATCAATCTTGATTACGTGATAATGTTCATATAATATTATTTTGAGAATTACGATTTGATGCTTAAATCGTTTTTCCAAGTATAATTATATAATCACTTTGTAACTATTGAAATAAGGGTACTTGTATTTAAAAAGGAAAATAAAAGAAAGCCCCTCATTCTTCTCTTTCTCATTGTTCCCCGTATCTTGAGTTCCATAAGCCACAATATCATCTAAGTGTCAAAGCAAGATAACCCAAAAATTTGAGTTGTCTAATTCTCTTTTCAATTAGCAAGGCCATAAATTTGAAGCTAAGAAAAATAATCGAGGTTGATCATTTGAACAACAAAATTCTTTTCTCTCTCTTGTGAATTTCCATATTCTTTGTTATTGATCCTTGATATGTGATGTGATTACTCCAGCGATGCACGCTACCACTGCTGCCGCCTCATTCATGTTCTTTCCTCTCTCCTCCTCGTTGGGGGCGCCAACAAACGCGCCGGACCGGGGCTGGACCCGGCCCGGACCTAGGTTTCTGCGCTCCCCCCCCCCGAGGAAAGGGAAAAGGGCTAAAGTTCCAGGGCCCCAAACAGGGGAAACCAAGGGGGCCCCTCCCTCTTTTTTTTTATTTTTTAAAAATAAAAAAAAATTTTAAATAAACCAAACTAAAAATCCCCCCCCCCCTCCCCCCCCCTCCCCCCCCCCCCCCCCCCCCACCCCCCCCACCCCACCCCCCCCCCCTCCCCTCTCCCCCCCCCCACCCCAGGAAATAACAAAAAGGAGAGCGCCGGAAAACCCCACCCTCCCCCCCTCCCCCCACCCCTCCCCCCCCCTCCCCCCCCCCCCCCCCCCCCCCCCCCCCTCCTCTTCCCCTTCCTCCCCCCTCCCCCCCTTTTTTTCACTTTCTACCCCCGCCCAGAAAAAGAAGAAGGAAAAAAAAAAGATAAAAAAAAAAAGAAAAAAAAAAAAAAAAAAAAAAAAAAAAACAATAAAAAATTACAATCTTAAAAAAAAAAAAAAGAAAAAAAAAAAAAAAAAAAAAAAAAAAAATTAATAAAATTTTTTTATTTTTATTTTTTTTTAAAAAAAATAAAAAAAAAAAAAAAATAAATTTAATATATTTAAAAATATAATTAAAAAAAAAAAAAAAAAAATAAAAAAAAAAAAAAAAAATATATAATTTTTTATTTAAAATTTTTAATTTTTTTTTTAATTTTAATTTTTTTAATAATTAAAAATATAAAAAAAAAAAAAAAATTGTATTTTTTTTTAAAAATAAAAAAAAAAAAAAAAAAAAAAAAAAAAAAAAAAAAAAAAAAAAAAAGAAAAAAAAAAAAAAAAAACCGGGCCCCTGCCCCCTTACCAGACCCTGGGGGCCCGCCTTTGTCCCCCCAAAAAACAAAACCACCCCGCCCCCCCAATAAACTAATGACCCGGTTGGATGGGTGTGTGGGGAGTCTCCTCGTGGTGGCTGGTGGTTCTTTAAGTTTCATTTTCTCTCTCCTCTGATTTTCTTGGTCCTAAAGCTGCTGCCGAATTATTTGCTCAAAATCTTCAGCATGCAGTTGGTTTTTGGGAATATATGTTGCATGAAAGTCGTAGATCTCTTCGAGATACTCAATTTAGGCTCAAAAATCACTCAATTCCGACTGGCGTACTATACGTTATGCCTCTTGCAAGTTCCTGTCATATGCTGTTGCTGTTCAGCATTCTGCTACATTGTTGTTGCTCTGCATAGCTGCTGCCCATTTGTTCCCTCTTATGTGTCCTGTTGCTTAGGAATTCCTGAATCAGGTATTATGATTGATTTTCTTGTTTATGGTTTTGAGATTTCATAATCAATTAGTTTATGAATTCAAACGTGTATTATACTCGTGTTAAATTTCTCAAATCAGTTTTTGGTAAACTTAAAGATTAAATCTTTACTCTTTATTTAATGGTTTGAAGCTTAAAATAAGTATAGATGGTTCTTAAGCCAGTTTATAAATTCTGATTTTTTATTCAATTATGTTGTTTGCTAAAGTTCTCTGAGTTCAAACTTGGGATTTAATTAGAATGAGCTTGTGAGATTAATGATGTGAGTTAGATTAGTGAAATGGTTGTAAACAAGGGTTGTGGTTAGTTTATGGAAGAGCTTAGAAAAATATAAGCAAGTTAAATTTGTTTGTCTGAATTGTTGTGACGATGGATGCGAATTGCCATTATTCTTATGAGGTGAATGATTGAGGAATTCGAGTATAATTTGGTTAAGGAGGATATTGGATTCTTGAAGATTATTATGGAATCAAGTGTTATTTGGAGAATAGAAGAGGTATACACATGTCCATCCACCTTTGTACTATAAATTGATATTTTATATGATTATATGTATTTCATGAATTGAACTCGAAACAGTTTTACATGTTTTAACTATTGGATTGTTTAAAAGTGGCAATTGCGTATACAAAAGATTTGTCGAATACCTGAATATGAGTTTTAAGCCAAGAGCGGAATATTAATTATATGTTATGTTTTACTGATTGAATCTCTGATTACAAATTATATTAAGACTACTATATTTTACATGATGATTGTATGAACCAGCCTGACGGAGTTTTTAATTATATGAGAATACTATTTTCTGTTATTGGTAAATTAAATCTATTTATTTTTATATTCAAGTGTAGATTCCTTCATAAGTTTCATGAATAACGCTTATATGTGAATGTGATTGAAGATTGGTTATATGAGTTTTTGACTTATGGAAATTGGTTTTACAATATGAATGCCGATTTATGAACCTCGAGGGCTTCGATTGCAAAATGTTTTATGATTACGATTTTAATCTCAACTGCAATTCTATTTCGATGATGTGGAGTAAACAAAGGAATATTATCAAAGGATGTTTGACTTATATCATACTAAGTTCCTTAAGATTTGGGTTGCAACTTGCAATGACCAGTTTAATGATTTGCGATGCAAGTATTATATCGAAATTCTGAGAAAGCGAATAAAATTGTATGTATGGTATGAGATTTTGATTATAAATAATTCTAACTTTGGCAGTTATGAATTTGAGTTACGAAAATATATGGATTTGCCAAACTATGAATCAGACTTGATTTTGTTAATCATGGGGAAGAAACTACAGCAGTAGTGATGAACGCATCGTGGCATGTGTGTGATATGGAATGATAGGACATTTCCTGGGAATAAGAATTGCAGGCTGTACAAATATTGGTGGGGGAGACGTCCCCATGAGTTTAGAGATGGTGGCATAGTTCCCTCTCTATTTGTATTCTCTTCCCCGGTATGTTTGGTGAGCTGGTTTAAGGAAGAAACTAAGGAAGTATACTTTGGTCTCTAAAATTTTATCTGGAAACTCATACAGTTATTTTCAAAAGCTTGTGTCTGATACGACAATTTAATGATTTATGAATGGGGTTTTCTTCTAAGGAAGTGGAACAATTACAAAAGGATTTTCTAGTAAGAGGTTGTGATTCTTAGAATCTCTCTAAGTAAGGTATATGTATTTGATAGACTTACTTAAAGTTATATATGATTTAGCTGAAAGATAAGGAAGTCTCTATGGAACATATTTATAAGTGAACTAGAATTATATTTAAGATACAGTAACGTTTATATTTTGTTTTCAAAAGATTTATGAGTTATCCTATGGTTTAGTATGACCTAAAGTGTTGTAAAGATCGTTCTAAACATGCTATATTATATACTAAGAAGTATATTTTGTTACCTTCATATTTGTTACTTGTATAGTGGGAGTTTACGTATTTAAATGAGAACTGTTAACTTATGCGATCATATTTTAAGCCACTAAAATGGATTTCTGGTTGGACAGTGTGTACTCAGTTTTTCTGATTTTGTTCTTAGAACCTGTCGTGGTGGGGGCATAGTTCATTGTAGATATTTTGCAGGTGTAGTATCGAGGACTTGGAATATGTTAAATGAGCGAGAAGATGCTTGCGTTGTAAATTGTAGACTAAAGTTATAGTTAGATGTTTTATTGAGAATATCTTCTTTGTGGTATTTGATTGTATTATATTTTGAGGTTTCGAGTCAGATAGCTATGTATGAAGGATTTCTTCTAAATAATGTTATATTGATAGGCCATAACCCACAGGTCTAGGATCGTTTATAGTTATGTTTCCGCTGCGAGTAAATGTAAAATCCAGGTTTATTAAGTGTTAATTGAGATTTGTGAATGTTAAGTGTGATTAGCTAGCAGCTCGGAAGCGCGGACTGTTACACACAGTGCCATATAAATCATCATCAAGGCCGATTAAAAATTGATGAAGAATCTCCTCATCACGATCTGCAGCAACTTTGGCAGCAACAACACAAACGCATTAACCGCAGGTACAATGATGCAAGGGTTTAAGACGATGAAGTTCGTCATATAACCCATCAGTTGAGTGAAAAAATCTTCAATAGACATTGTCTTGGAGTGTCTACTGTCCACAATCGCGGCCCTCAATTGTTGAAGACGATGTCCATTAGCGACCCAAAACCGCTTTTCTAAATAATCCCACAAACCTTTTGCGTCATCGTAGAACTGGATAGATGCAACAATTTTGGGTTCCATACTTTGTAAGATCCATGATACAATCATGGAATTAACAATATCCCAATCAAGAATATTCTTGGAAGTCGTCGGCTTGGTAATTGTTCCATCAAGAAAATCAAAATTTCGACGAGCTTTAAGGGACAAGGTGATGGCCCAAGTCCAAGCCACGTAGTTATCACCCTTGAGAAGCACGTGAGTGATGAGATTACCGCGCTGATCACCGGAATCCAAGTAGAATGGTGAGTGATCATCGATCTTCCCATCGTAAGTCATCATTAGGCAGCAGCAAAGCCACATTGGTGGGGCATCTGAACTATGACGACAGATGAGGAAGAAAAAAAATTGATTTTTCTAGGTTGTTTGTGGCTCCGATGCCATGTCAAAATAGGTTTAATGTTTTTCCTTAATCACAATAGCTGAAAATCAAAGCTTATATACCAAGGTATTAAGAGATAAAAGGCCCTAAGCCCACTCTATACAATATACATATTAAATCCAACTTAAAGACATAGAATTAGGTGTTGAAAAACCCAAAAACCTCAACTATAGGTAAGTTTTTATGATGAAAAATTGGGAGTTCTTGAAAGACAATGACTTAATGACTTAATGACCATGTTTGATATATCGTCTGATAAAAGAATGATTAACATCTGGGTTGATGATACTCGCAAACCCTCTGCATTGTGTGAGTTAGCAAATAAATTAAGGGAAACTCATAAAGAAAAAGGAAAATTCTACATGGTGGCCCTCAGTTTTGGAAAATTCTACATGGTGAATTCTTGAAATCCGGATTACACAAAGTAACCTTATGGTACTATTGTTGCTAACCACGTGACATTAATGAGTTTTTTTTTCCGTTAAATCTCTTTTAATTAGGTTAATCATTAACAAACACAACATTAACCACGTGAATTTATTAACCCTCATCCTAATACCCTCCCCCCAATACCCTCATGATCATTAAACCTCTTTCACTTCTACTCTTTTTCGTTTCTTCAGTTCTTCATACTCATTTAAAAAATTCTAAAAATTGCTCCAAAAACTGAAAGTGGATAAAAATTACGAGTTGAGGAAATTCTACTGGTTCATCAACGAAAACATATTGCTGTCACATATTCGACTATAATTGTAGGTGCAAGTATGTAAACAAATTTGAGAATTTTGATGTTTTCATAATTTCATTTTTTAGGATTCAAAATATATGTGATGTTTTAAACTCTTATCAACTGGGTGAAGTAGAAAAATTAGTAATTTGGACTGTGTGAAGTAGAAAATTTTGTAATTTCTAAGTACATTGTTTGCATTAGCTCTGCTTACATGGTTGGCTTTTGCAATTCTAGCTCTTAGGGTTTAGTGATGTAATGTGATGCGCTTTTGTTGCTTGTTTTTTTTTTCTGATTGCATGTCAGTGAATAAGGTTGTCTTGAAGTTTCAGTATAAAGGTTGTCTTGAAGTTTCAGTATAAAGGGGTAGATATAGATGTAGTTGTTGATGATATTGATAAGGTCATGTGGATTGACCTTATCAATGAGTATAAGGAATTAGCCAGGACTAACAATGCTCCCATGCCCAAAACTCCACTTTACCCAACCTTTACTTATGTGTTTAAGATGAAACATTTTGAGATTAACTCTGACAAGGACCTGATGACTATGTTAGATAGGTTGAGTTGTAAGGGAGAAATATTTGTTTGGGTGGGTGAAATATCTAAGCCAGCTGTATGTGTTGTGGCTGCTAGAAAACTAGCTTTGACTCAAAACAAAGACAAAGTGCCTACAAAATATTCAAGAACCAACACTGCCTGAATCAAATGCTCTGAATGTTACACAATCTAAACCAACTACTTTGAGTGTTACACAACCTGAAAACCAGCCTTTGCGCTAGACCATAGCATTAGTCAGGCCTGTGATGAGAAATGGTATAATATGGAACTGGATCCTATTGAAACAAACACAGGGGAGAGTTCTAGGAAGCAAAAACAACCTAAGAAAACTAAAGAGAAGTTGGTTCCTCATAGGAGAACTGAAAGACTTAGGGGTAGTTCAAACACACAGCCACAGTTACATATGGTCACACAAGCATCCTTTTCCGAGGCACCAACTCATGAAGTGGAGCTTATTTCAGCCAATGAATTTTCACAACCACAATTAGATGTTCTTGTCAACCAACAATCCTTCCCAACTACAAAAAATCCCCTTCCACAACCCACTGTTTCTAGATACAAAATCCCTAGAAGCACTGCAGCTAGGAAAGGGTTGTTGCTGCCACTGAGAAATGTTATGGTACGAGGGAGTGCTGAGCCACTTACAGAGCAGGATCGGATAATGTTGGCCAAGCACATGAGATGCCACAAAATATTGGTTCAGATATTATCAATGAAAAACAAAGTGAGAAATTTCCAAAAAAGCTTGTCAAAGGAGATGATTTTGAGGGTGAATCTGATGATGATTTTGAGGATGAATCTGATGGCGATGGTGCTAGTGATGATGAAGATGGCATGCCTGTATACATGATACTTATGATGTTTTACTGATTTAGAGTGGGAGAATAATGCAGATGACAATGACGAGGGGGGATATATAGGCAGGTTGTATAACAATGGTAAGATGTATGTTGAAGAAGAATTTGGCAAGATAGAATTAAGGCCTTGGCTGATATTTGTTGACAAAGAACACTTCAAGGGAGTTCTCAGAGACTACTATATACAATGTGGATTTGCTCTGGTTGTTGCAAAAAGTAACCCCCACTAGATTCACATGTCTTTGTAAGGATCTAAACTGTGGATGGAGGTTGCATTCAAGTAGACTACCTGATGACAAGACTTGGGCAATTAAGAGTATATGGCCTTCTAAACACACTTGCACAGGATTAGATGAGAGAAATCCACTTGCAAATTTGAGATGGACAGCTAGTAAGTTAATTGGGGACATAAGGGCTAATAATGACATCCCTGGGAAGACTTTACAAGAGTTGCTTGTGGACATATTCGGTGTAAGAATGCCCATAAGCACAATGTATAAAATGAAGAATGTTGCACTGTCACGGATTAATGGAGGCCATGATGAATCCTACTCCTACCTACCCAGAGATGCTGAAATGGTGAAGTCCACTTACTAGGGGTCATCAGCTTATTGTGCTTGGGCACCTTATGAAGATCCAGAGATACCTCTGACTTTCTCCAGTATATTCAACTCATTTAAGGGGGAAATTAGTGGACTGTTTGCAGGCTGTAGAAGCTTGATTGGGGTGGATGGTTGCCATTTAAAGGGTAACTATGGAGGAGTGCTATTATCTGGAGTGGCACTTAATGGAAACAATGAGTTGTTTCCCTTAGCCTGGGCCATAGTATCTGGGGAGGACTCAGATTGCTGGAAATACTTTGTTTGGCATCTTAAGAACATCCTAAAAGATGAACGAAGGGGTGATATGTGGTGTATAATTTCAGACAGACATAAGGTATGCTCATCCTTCTTTTTTATTGCAAAGTCTTATTTTATTGCATGATTTCATGTACTTTGTGCTAATAATGATTGGTGTACAGGGAATTGATGCAACACTTAATGAACTATGGCCTGAAGTGCAAAGAAAGTATTGCACTAAATATTTAGTGAAGAATTGGAAAAGAGCATTACCTGGTCCATTGATGCATTCCTTATTCTGGCTTGCTTGCACTGCCACATCAGTGTACAACTTCAAAATAAGCATGGACAAGATGAAGAAAGCTAACCCACTTGCTCCTATTTGGCTCTCCAAACTTAGAAGTCAGTCAAGATGGGCCAGATATAAATTTGATCCACAGATATGCAATGCTGAAAATAAGACCAATTTTGTAGAGAGTTTTGATGCAACCTTAGGAGTAGATAAGTGTAGACCTGTCTTGACATTGTTAGAAGGTGAATTTTCCACTTACTTAACTACTTTTATGCAGCTTTAAGTCCTTTTGCTGAAAGTTACTATTTTTTGTACACTGATTTGCAGGTATTAGAAGGGTGTGCATGGTTAGGATGACTACAAGAAGACAGAACTCAGATTCATGGAATGAAGCTGACATTTGTCCAAACATTGCAAAGATAATTAAGGTTCTTCTTCATGATTCCAGGACCTGTAAAGCCTATATGAGTGCTCCTGGCGAATATGAGGTAAAAGATGGCAAAGCTACCCTTTCAGTTTCTTTGAATAACAAGGTTTGTGCTTGTGGTACTTGGCAAATCTCTGGCATCCCTTGTAAGCATGCCATTAGGGCCATCATTGCTGCAAATTTAGACCCTTACAAGTTCACAAGCACTTGGTATTCATTGGTGTCTACAAAAGATCCTATGGTTATAACATCAACCCTATACCAGATGAAGAGCAATGGCCAGATATTGATATGCCAACAATTTTTCCACCCCCCTGTGAAGAGACGAATAGCTAGGCCAGCAAGGAATAGGAGAAGAGATGAGACTGAGCCAGAGAAGAGCAAGAGGTCCACTACTTTCCAATACAAGCAATGTCAAGCTTTTGGCCATAATTCTAGGACCTGCATGAGTGGATCTACAAGGAAGGAGCAAACACATGTCATCATAGTAGAGCTGCACAAAAGGTCAAAGAAGCAACATGTGGCTAAGAATACAAGTGTGCTAAGAAGCAACTTGTGGCTCAATGGCAACTTGTGGCTAAATCACAACCAGTGGGCAGATCTCAACCTGTGCCTACCTCACAAATAGTGGCTAACTCCTAACCTATGCCAACCTCACAACCAGTGGCTAACTCACATCGAGAGACAAGATCAAGGAAGAGGAAGAATGAACTATTGGGCTAGGGATACATTCACAAGTTGTTTTTTTTTGCTAATGAACTCAAGTCTCATCAATTTCATTTTAGTATGAGTTAGTGTCATATTTTTTTGGGAAAATTTTAGAATGCATATTTGTTCTCCTGTGCTTGGGATACAACTTTGAGATTGTATATTTTTGGGAAATTGCAATTGCTAAATAGTTATAAGACACTGTATTTTGGTAACATATATCACTGTTAGATTGATGGAAACAATCTGCTAAATTGAAAATTAAGAACAAAAAGAAATTGCATAATTAGAGTCCACATTTCATATTATACTCATTAACAATCACAATAACAATAATGCTTAATAAAGCTTACAACTTCATTTCAAGCAAATTACAACTTCATGTTATGGCAATCACAAGGAGTATGAAGTACATAACTATTGCCCTTCTTACAATACGCTTCATATACTTGACTAATTCATCTACTTTATGCCATAATTCTTCAAATTCATCACCTCCAGCAA
The DNA here is from genome assembly GCA_947648045.1 of Beta corolliflora. Taxonomy (NCBI): domain Eukaryota; kingdom Viridiplantae; phylum Streptophyta; class Magnoliopsida; order Caryophyllales; family Amaranthaceae; genus Beta; species Beta corolliflora. Next base: position 373,742 of record CANSZD010000172.1, read on the forward strand.
CAGATCTCACAGACCCTTCATTAACCTAGCAAAAGTAATTGCAGAATTTGCACTTGAAATATGGCCTTCTAGGGTTTGCAATTGAATATGAAAATCTAACTTCAGCAAATCTTGGTGGGTGACAATTGCATCGCTGCATTTTCACAAAATTGAACCCTCTTTCCATGGAGAAGAGAAATTAAGAAGGTGATGACAAGAGAGAGAAGTAAGAAATTTACAAAGAACGTGCGTGGGAAAAAAGGGGGAGGCAGCCATTAAAAAGGAAGGGGGTGAGGGTTGGCGGGAAAAAAAATTTAGTTAGAGTCATTTGGGTGGGTTTCAGTTACTTAACCTAATTAAATGAGATTTAACGGGAAAAAACTCATTAATGTCACATGGTTAGCAACAACAGTACCATAAGGTTACTTTGTGTAATTCGGATTTCAAGAATTCACCATTTAGAATTTTCCAAAACTTAGGGCCACCACGTAGAATACAACTGATGCCCAGCCTACTGTTATGCCTCAAAGTGAACCCTCAAATGTGCTTCAAAAACTACCGGTGAGAAGGAAGGTTGAGCAAGCTACATTTTTTGGTTCCCCTTCCCATACTCCTAGTGAACCTAATGAAACAAATATGCCTGTTAACCATGCCACTGAACTTTTTTGGAATAACATCGTTATTGAGGAACATGAGACATTTAAAAGCAAGAGAGCATATACAACGGGAAGAAATCAATTTGAGAAGATTGTGGAGAGATTAAATAAAGCCAATCAATCTAAGAAAAAGGACCCTAGCTTAGGTGTAATAACCAGAGAGCAATTTGAGGTTGAAATGGGAGAGTTCACTACACCAGTCCAATCACCTTTGAGAAATGTGGTTCCCTCATCTTTGTCTTTGAGAAGAAGTTATAGATGCACTTCTCAGCCACATGAACCTGATCCTGAAGTGACTAGTTCACCTATTCACTCCAGCAGAAGCTAAGTCGGTGTATTAACTTCTTCTAATCAACCACAACAAACTGATCACCAACCATCTAAGCCTAGCAATAAATCCAAACTGCCTGAAGGTGGATCTGAAGTGTTTGCCATGAAAATGCCTAAGACAACAACAATGAGAAAAGGTTTGTGGGTGGGAGTAAGAAAACAGAAGGAACTAGAATGGATGCAGGCTTCTTCTAATGTGGGGGTGATAGTCCAACTAGAACAAGTTCTTGATTATAGAAGGGGGTTTCTTCATCTGCTCATAGAACATACAGCAATGAGGAGAGTAATAGTGATTCAGATGATGATGATTACAATGAGAGTGACTTGTCTGTAATTCTAGAGAGTGACATAACATCTGATGAGGTTGAAGGTATGACATACATGCCTGAGATTCAGGACAACTGGGACTAGAAAGTGGCATGGTTATATTATTGATGATGATGATTATTTCTGTAGGCTATATAGGAATGGAGACATTTATGAAGGAAAGGAGTCGGAGAAGATAGTTTTAAGGCCATGGATGATCTTTATTAATAAAGATTACTTGAAGGATACAGTGAGAGATTATTGTATTCAAGAACAATATGCCATCACTATTATCTCTACTGACAGAATAAGGTATATTGTTGTGTGTTTAGCAGAGTGTTGTAGTTGGAGAATCCACTCCAGTAGGCTTGCAGATGGAAAAACTTGGGCTATAAAGAAGATTTGGCTTAACAACGACACTTCAAGGGGATAGAAATAAATAATCCTTTATGCACTATGAAGTGGGCTGCTTCTAAGCTAATAGAAGATAACAGGTCCTGACCAGATATTTAATGCAAATCTCTTATTCAATTGCTCTTTGATAAATATAGGTTGTACGTGAAAAAATCCAATCTATATTCCATGAAAAAATGCAGTCATCAAGGAGTTATATGGAGGAAATGATGAATCTTATGGATATTTACCTAGCTATGCAAGTGTTATCATGGATACCAACCCTAAATCAAAGGCTGATTGTGCATGGAGAGCGAGCAATGGACCAGAGAGACAATTCGTCGTCAGTAGCATGTTCGTATCATTCACAATATAGTGGAAGGGGTATTTGGAAGTATGCAAATCATTGATTGGAGTTGATGGCACACATTTGAAGGGAAATTACAGGGGTATTCTACTTTCTGTTGTTGGCTTGGATGACAGCAATGAAATTTCTCCTATTGCTTATGCAGTTGTGAGCACAGAAAATAAGGAGAACTGGTGCTTCTTTATTTGGCATTTACACTAGTTAATTAAAGACTCAACAAGGAAGAATTGGACAATCATAAGTGACAGACAAAAAGTTAGCTTGTTTTGCTAATCAATTAATTTGATGTGTATTGCTCCCCCACAACTTGTTTATGACCTACTGTTGATAGGAGATATTGTTGCAGGCATTTGAGTAGGAACTACAAGAAGTTCCGTGGACCTCTTATGTACATTCTATTTTGGAGGGCATCTAATGCCACAAACCCTTTTACATTTAGGAAGGCCATAGAGACTACAAAAGGATGGGGGTGAAGAATGTTATATATGTATGTATAGATCTTACGGGAAACTGGATGAACTTCCAAGTACATAGGGTTACGCTTTTCAACAAGAATTTTACCGACCCACTATGATCAACGAGTTTCATGGTAAACACTTGTGAGATACGAAGAAGAAATAACGGAGTTTAGTTGATGACAAACTACATACACTACAATGTGTTTGAAGGTTGTGTTTTACTTTGAACTAGGAGAGAAATCTAGAAATAAATCTCCTAATGTAATTATGTGAATGAATCTAACCCCATTACATATGTGATATCTTCCGATATATACTAGGGAAAATTTACAGAAAAAAAGATTGAAATCATGCATCCCTTCACACGAAGAGACACACACCATTTCGCGGAAACAAGTGTCTGATCAATATGGTGCGGCGCACCATATAACCTAGTGCGGGTGCACCATATAACCTGGTGCGGGCGCACCAGATTTACTGACAAAAAATTTGTTTTCTAGAAGCTTTTGTGCGGGAGCACCACCTTGGTGAACGGATCTGTTTATACACCATTTCCCTTGGCAAAGGTTTAGTGAACTGATCCGCTAGGTTCACATTAGACCGTACAAGATCAATAGTATTGACTCTGTCATGAATCATCTCATGCACATAACTGTGCCTCACAACAATGTGTCGAGATTTGTCGTTATACACTTGACTATAAGCCTTTGAAATAGTGCAAGCACTATCACAATGAATAGAAATATGAGACATGGGTTTAAGCCATAGATCCACTTCACTCATCAAATTTCTTAGCCACTCCGCCTCTTTACAAGCCGAGGCTAATGCTATGAATTCCGATGCCATAGTTGAATCGGTAATACATGTTTGCTTCTTAGAGGCCCAAGATATGGCACCTCCTCTAAGAAGAAACACCCAACTACTTGTAGACAAGTAGTCTTCCTTATTGGTTATCAAACTAGCATCTGAGTAACCTTCTAACACCATAGGATCTCCTTTGAATGTCAAACTATAATGAATAGTTTTATTCAAATATCTAATACTCGCCTTAAGGCTTGCCAATGCTCCGTACTAGGATTACTAGTATACCTACTTAGCTTACCAACATCGAATGCTATATCCGGCCGAGTACTAGTCATAGCATACATCAAGCATCCTACTAAACTAGCATAATCCAATTGTGAAACTGGATTACCACTATTCTGAGCCAACTTAATGTTTGGTTCCATTGGAGTAGCACGCGGAGCACTGTTTGCTTCATTAAACTTTTGTATCACCTTCTCAAGATAATGAGATTGTGTCAAAGAAAGAGAGCCATTCTCTCTCCTTATTTTATTACCAAGAATAACATCCGCTTGTCCCATATCTTTCATAGAGAAACTTGAAGAGAGAAATTCTTTAGTCTTAATGACTTGCTCCAAATTACTCCTAAAGATAAGCATGTCATATAGACAAATCATAACTCCTTTACCATTATTATCGAATTTGCTATATACACACTTATCAGATTGATTTTTTTGGTTTAAATTTAAATATTAATTTTTTATTGGTAAATTGAATTTCCCATTTTTTTTTACTGGTTAGCCAAGCTAACATCATCAAACTTTTGATGCCACTATTTTGGTGCATGTTTAAGTCCATATAAAGATTTATTAAGCTTACACACCTTCTTTTCTTGTCTTTGGACAACAAATCCCTCAGGTTGTTTCATGTACACTTCCTCGTCCAATTCACCATTTGTAATACCCCGAAATTTCGAAATTTATTTTATTATTTATTACGCTTTAATATTAATTCCACTTAAATATATTTACAAATAACTTTGTTTTATTTAATAAGATGTTTATTATATTAAAAAGTATTTTATTCATTCTCGAATTATTTAATAAATGAATTTATTAAAACGATTTAAAATTGAAATGCATTATATTTAAATATTTTAGTTGTTCATTTTAATTATATCTAAAATAATTTAATTAGGGACCATTTTATTGAAGTTCCACTTTGTTAATCAAGTACCCTAAACTAAACCATGTTGAAGCCCAAACAATGTAATACCAAGCCCAATGTCCAATACCTTGTCCAAAAGCCATAAGCCCAAACTGCTTAGCAAAAATAAAGGAAAAAAGAAAACAAATACAAAAAAAAAAAACAGAAAACCATCTTCTCCTTCCCACCATTCTCCCTCACCCATGAATCAAGCTCAACCAAAAAAGTAAAGAAAAATTAGTAGCACCAACTCCATGTCAGAGGACTTTGAAAATCAAGCACAAATTCAACAGCTCTTGTCAGGAACTCAATCCACAAATCCCGGATTTTGGGAGTAAAATCACCCTATAGTCAAAAGTGAATCTCAAACACCATACTTCACCATTAATGGAGCTTGACTCCCAAAGCTCAAAATTATGACCAAACCATCTATAAATACTGAACTACATTCACCCAATTGCTCAAGCAAACAAATTAAACTTCAAAGGTTTGCTTCAATCTTCTTCCTTTCTCTCTTAATTTCTTATTTTGCTTTGGAAAATAAAAATAAGATTGAACTCACCATTAACACACTCTCTCTCTTTCTCGAACCACCGTTGTCCCTGTCGGACTTCGCCATCGAATGCCATTAAAGCCACCCAAACCGCCACAGAACCACCAGCCCTTCACCTTTCTCCTGCGCGACCTCCCTTCGCAGCACCCCTGCTGCCGCCCTGTCGACAACCCGCGCCAGCCGCCGACCTCCTGAGACCACCCTTCCCGCCTGAACCTTCGGTGCCCACCGCCCGAAACACCAGCACCACCTCCTTCTTCCTTCCCCCTGATTCGCCTCCTCTGTTTCGTCCTCCCTCCTTCTCTTCTTTTTCGGTTTGACAAACTGATTCCTTGAATCAGTAAAACTTTTTTTTCCCTTTTCTTTTTCTTGTTTTATTAGTTTATTTTTTTTCAAACAAAATCAATGACTTTCCTAAATTAACTTACTTTATTAAATTGTTGTATTTTAGATTAATTAATTTAGTCTCTTATAACGTGAAAGTATTTCTTAATTTTCTAGAACAAAGAAAGAAGTATAATAATGTTTGTTTTCTATATTTAAAATAATTGTTTAAGTTAATGAAAATTAAGTTGAAGTAATCTTTGAGTACTTAAAACGATTTCATAAATAATTTGAAAACCATAAACTTTAATTTATAAACTCTCTTAAAATCATTAAGAATTTCGTTAAGTTATTTGAATTGTTTATTTTATATATATATATATATAAAAAGGGGTTATTTAGGTAACTAACTTAGATCTCGCTAACGTCTATTGTAGACCCCGATTGCGTAGACGAGGAATATCAAGAATGTTAATCCGTTCGTGAACTTAACTTTTCGGCACGCGTCACGAGGTAATCTCTGATGTCCATCTAAACGTAGATGCCGTTAGAATAAAATGAATTAATTATGTGACTATGTGAATTAGAATATGGATGATGAATATGGTTTATAATTATGGATTATGCACGATGAATGAGTATGACAAATGAAATAACATGTATAACGGACGATATGACAACTTTAACGTTATTAACGTCATTAACGGCACTAATAGTGACTTTATGTTATTATTATTATAGCCATTGTTTAAATAATATTATCACCATTAGTATTATTATTATTATTATCGTTATTAAAATTATTATTAATTCCATTATTATTATTATTATTATTATTATTATTATTATTATTATTATTATTATTGTTGTTGTTGTTGTTGTTGTTGTTGTTGTTGTTATTGTTGTTTTTGTTGTTGTTTTTTTTTTTTTGTTGTTTTTTGTTGTTGTTGTTGTTGTTGTTGTTGTTGTTGTTGTTGTTGTTGTTGTTGTTGTTTTCAATGCTATTGATATTGAGGTTTTATGAAAGTTGGAAATTATCAAGAACATGTGATAATTGGATGATTATGAGTTAATCAATTTAACCAAGTGACGGTTATGATAATGAATACGAAAGGACTCTCGGATTAAGCTATGTATGAATTGAATCTGGATTTGGAATAAGTGTATTTACTCTTGATTAAATGAATTGACGCATATGTGTACAGGTGTTATGTGATGACTTGAATTAAAAGCTATTAATCGCTTAAAGTGAAATATCGGAGGGAAATGATGAACAGGTTGCCCTGTATGGGAGGTCCAGCGGCCACCTACATGTTCTCTGGTTACTATGCTGATTTTCTGTTACTTGTCTTCCTCTATCTTGATGTGATCCAAGTAGAAGGGGTGTGCACACTAGGGACTCTGTTATTATGGTCATTATGTTATCCGTAGGTGGTTACAGGGGATTGACCCCGACCTACTATGTTGAAGTAAGTGGTTACAGGGGATTGACCCTGGCTTACTGGCGTTCTCTTTCCTCTCCTTAAATAACCGGATTAATTGAATTAAGTATGTGATTATTCATTGTATATATATGTGTATATGTGATATGCTTTCTAACCCTATTAACCTACTATTTTACAAAGTATTTTCAACTTAAGTATTTTACGGGATGATGTTGGAATTACTCAGTTTTTCTGATTTTTGGGAGCTTGTCTCTCTTGTTTCTTTTTAATGTATTTGTGCAGGTGGATGATCGACGGGGGAATAAAAGGGAGATCATTTAGAGTTGTCATCCACTTAGCTTATGACTTAGCTTCCGCTGGAACTCTGAAATACTTTAATAATTAGTAATATTTAATGAACAATTGACTTGGTTGTAAGGATTAATTAATTTAAATTTAGTATGCTTTAATCTAGCCTTGCATTTATTTCCAAGGAGATAAGTGCGGCGGTAGCACGCCCGTTGAGTCGAACCCTCGTGGATTTTTCCCCCATCTCGAGTTTTATTAAATGAAAAAGGGTTCGGGTTGGCGGGGGTGTTACACCATTAGAAAAACCGTTTTGACATCCATTTGGTGAATTACGCCGCTAAGACCACTAACAACATAATGGTGGTAACTCGTGCCACCGGAGCGTATTTATCAAAGTAATCGACACCATAAGTTTGTTTAAAGCCTTGAACAACAAGTCTTGCCTTATACTTTTCAACGGTTCCATCGATTCTCATTTTCCTTTTCAAAATCCTTTTACAACTGAGTGGTGTGCAACCGGGCGGCAAATTAGTCTAGACCCACGTATTATTTCCCATTATTGAGTCCATTTCATCATTCACGACTTCTTTTCAAAAGGCCGAATCATGAGACTGCATAGCCTCACCGAACGTTCTAGGATCCTCCTCAACACTAAAACAATAAAGTGTTTGAGAGCAAAGATATTCCCTTAACCCTTCCACTTAAGAAAGTTGGAAATCCGAGCCAAAATCCTTTTATTTCCTTGCTCTCTTACTTCTCCTGATTTCAGGAATAGGAGGAGCTTCATGATCTTTACTAGCATCAACAACTTCATTTGAGGTACTAGGAAGATCAACATCAATGGTTGAACTTGTGCTTGGTAAGTACCTTGGTCTAGGAATTGATGAAAAACGAGTCTCATCAAAGATTGCATTCCTTGACTCAATCACTTTGTGTATTGAGAAAAAATCATTATGCTCCAAGACATAAAACTTATAGGATTTACTATGCTCCGCGTAACCTATGAATATCTAATCAATTCCTTTTTCACCAAATGCCATTCTTTTAGGTTCAGGTAACCTCACAATTGCCTACCACCCCAAACCCGAAGGTAATTGAGATTAAGCCGCCTACCAAACCAAAGTTCATATGGGGTAACCTTGTTCCTTTTATTGGAACCCTATTCATGATATAACTAACCGTTTACATGGCTTCGACCCCCAAAACCCATTACTCAACCCCGAGATAGACAACATGGAATTAACCATTTCTTTTAGGGTCCAATTTTTCCGTTCCGTGATACTAATTTGTTGTGGTGAATACGGAGTGGTCGTTTTATGACTGACTCCAATTGATGAAAAATAATTTGGATCATAATACTTCCCACCCTTATCGGTCCGAAATCGCTTAAACAACAAATTAGATTGTAATTCAACTTCGGTTTTATAAATCTTTAACTTATCAAGTGCCTCATCTTTAGAAAACAACAAGTACATATAACAATATCGAGAAAAATCATCAATGAAGTTAATTAAATACTTCTTATTTTCCAAAGATGGTGTGCTATGGAAGTCACATAAATCACTATGCACCAATTCAAGCTTGTTTGATTGTCTTTTAACACTAGGAAAATGATTTCTTGTAATTTTGTTTAACATTCATGTTTTACACTTCTCTACATTCATGTCAACTTTAGAAAATAAACCATTTTTAGACATATCATATAATCTACGATAATTAACACATAAACGATTGTGCCATAGAGAAGAAACATCCACCATGTAAATACAATTAACACTTTTATTATCAATAGAGAGTTTAAGCATATTATTACAAAAATATCCTTGTCCTACAAATACACCCTCTTTACTTAAAAATAAACTTATCGGCTTCAAACACCATTTCGAAACCGTACTTATTTAGTAAACCTCCGGACATTAAATTCTTCCTAACTTTGGGTACATATACAACTTCTCTTAGTCAAAGTCTTCCAAGAGGTATGGAGAAACTCCACCTCACCTATTCCTTTTGCCTTCACCGTAGAGTCGGTTTCCTATGTACAACACCAACCCATCATCCAAAGCTTTATAAGATTTGAAGTAATGATGATCTTTACATACATATCTTGATGCCCCTGAGTCCATTGACCAAGAATCATCATCCCGCACCAAATTGATTTTAGAAATCATTGCAATAAAATTCATTTCTTCATTCAAAGAAACGTCATGTGCTAACGGCCTTGATGGGGATCAACCTTAGGTTGATCCTTATCCTTGTTCTTCTTATTTGCGAAAGAGGGACAATTCCTCTTCAAGTGAGAACGACCACACCCTCAACAAGACACAACCTTGCCTTTTTTCTTATCATTCCCGGGTTGATTTTTATTGGACTTCCATGGGAGTTTCTTGGACTTATTAGTCCTACTTGATTACCCTTCTTCCATCATGTTGATAGAAGACATCGGACTACTTTTCGGGTCCCGAGAGACATCTTGAGACCGGATACCCTCCTCAATACGGAGATGGGCACCCAAGTCTACCAAGGACATGGACTCCTTCTTATGTTTCAAAGAGTTCCTATTGCCCTTCCAAGACGGGGGTAATTTGTCAATGATGGATGTTGTCTAATTTGGTCCAACATATTTTGAACTTGATAAAATTGTTCCATAACAGAATGACCATCAATCATCTTGTAAGAATTAAAATTGCTCACTACAAATTTCTTACTTGATGCATCCTCCGCGATGTACTTGGATTCAAGAGCATCCCAAAGTTCCTTGGTGCTCCCACATATTGATAGAGATTAAATAAGGTGTCTGACATCACATTCAAGATATGGCCCCGATAAATGTAGTCATCATTCTCCCACTTTGTTCTTGCACGGGCCGCCTCCGGGGTTTCGACTTTCCCTTCTTCCGGTAATGGTTGCATCAGGGTGCTTAGAATATAAACAACATTCAATGTGGTTAACAAAAAATGCATCTTCTTTTGCCAACGACGATATCTAATTCTTCAAACTTTTCTAATTTCTGGAAATTCGTAGTCATCTCGTTTAAGGAAGAAGCCATCACAAAAAGTTTAAAATTCTTGTACATTGTTATATATGTATGTATGGATCTTGTGGGAAACCGAATGAAACTTCCAAGCGCGTAGTGTTACGCTTTCCTATAAGAATATTACCGACCCACCATGATCAACAACCTTTTCGGTAAACACCTGTGAGATACGAAGAAGAAACAATTTAGTTTAGTTGATGACAAACTACATACACTATAATGTGTTTGACGGTTGTGTTTTACATTGAACAATGAGAGAAATCTAGAAACGAATCTCCTAAAGCAAGTATGTGAATGAATCTAACCCCATTCCATATGTGATATCTTCCAATATATAATAGTGAAGATTTACTGAAGAAAATACTGAAATCATGCATCCCTTCACACGAAGAGACACACACCATTTCGCGAAAACAAGTATGTGATCATTATGGTGCAGGCGCACCAGACTTACTAACAAAAATTTCGTTTTCTAGAAGCTTTGATGCAGGCGCACCACCTTGGTGAATGGATCCGTTTATACATCATTTCCCTTGGCAAAGGTTTAATGAACAGATCCGCTAGGTTCACATTAGACCGTACAAGATCAACAAGAATTGACGACTGTCATGAATCATCCGATGCACATAACTGTGCCTCACACCAATGTGTCGAGATTTGCCATTATACACTTGGCTATAAGCCTTTGAAATAGTGGAAGCACTATCACAATAAATATAAATAGGAGACATGGGTTTAAGCCATAGATGCACTTCACTCATCAAATTTCTTAGCCACTCTGCCTCTTTACAAGCCGAGGCTAATGCTATTAATTCCGATGCCATAGTTGAATCGGTAATACATGTTTGATTCTTAGATGCCCAAGATATGGCACCTCCTCCAAGAAGCTAGAAACACCCAACCACTTGTACGGGAGTAGTCTTCCTTGATGGTTATCCAACTAGCATCCGAGTAACCTTCTAACACCGAAGGATCTCCTTTGAATGTGAAACTAAAATGAATAGTTTTATTCAAATATCTTAAAACTCGCCTTAAAGCTTGCCAATACTCCGTACTAGGAATACTAGTATACCTACTTAGCTTACCAACATCGAATGCTATATCCGACCGAGTACAAGTCATAGCATAAATCAAGCATCTTATTAAATTAGCATAATCCAATTGAGAAACCGGATTACTACTATTCCGAACCAACTTAATGTTTGGTTCCATTGGAGTAGCACACGGAGCACTCATTGTTTCATTAAACTTCAGTATCACCTTCTCAAGATAATGAGATTGTGTCAAAGAAAGAGAGCCATTCTCTATCCTTATTTTAATACCAAGAATAACATCCGCTTGTCCCATATTTTTCATGGAGAAACTTGAAGAGAGAAATTATTTAGTCTTAATGACTTGCTCCAAATTACTCCCAAAGATAAGCATGTCATCCACATATAGACAAATCATAACTCCTTTACCATTATTATCGAATTTGCTATATACACACTTATTATATTGATTTGTTTTATAACCGTTAGCCAAGACAACATCATCAAACTTTTCTTTGCCACTATTTTGGTGCCTGTTTAAGCCCATACAAAGATTTAATAAGCTTACACACCTTCTTTTCTTGTCTTTGGACAACAAATCCCTCCAGGTTGTTTCATATACACTTCCTCCTCCAATTCACCATTACAAAAACTGTTTTTGACATCCATTTGGTGAATTACTAGATTATGAATAGCCGCTAAGACCTCTAACAACATAATGGTGGTAATTCGTCCCACCGAAGCGTATTTATCAAAGTAATCGACACCATAAGTTTGTTTAAAGCCTTGAACAACAAGTCTTGCCTTATACTTTTCAACGGTTCCATCGATTCTCATTTTCCTTTTAAAAATCCACTTACAACTAAGTGATATGCAACCGGGCGGCAAATTAGCCAAGACCCACGTATTATTTCCCATTATTGAGTCCATTTCATTATTCACAACTTCTTTCTAAAAGGCTGAATCATGAGACTGCATAGCCTCACCAAACGTTCTAGGATACTCCTCGACACTAAAACAATAATATGTTTGAGAACAAAGAAATTCCCTTGACCCATCCACTAAATCAAGTTGGAAATCCAGGCCAAAATCCTTCTATTTCCTTGCTCTCTTGCTTCTCCTAATATTAGGAATAGGAGGAGCTTCCTGATCTTCAATAGCATTAACAACTTCGTTTGAGGTACTAGGAAGATCAACATAAACGGTTGCTCTTGTGCTTGGTAAGTCCCTTGGTCCAGAATTGATGAATAACGAGTCTCATCAAAGATTGCATTCCTTGACTCAATCACTAGGTGTATTGAGACAAAATCATTATGCTCCAATACATAAAACTTATATGATTTACCATGCTCCGTGTAACCTATGGATATTTGTAGGCGTGTTTTTATTTCGCCTACGCGGTGTGAGCGCTTATTTGACTACCCCATTGTAAAGGTTTTATTGAAAATGTTTTCGAAGTCGCCAACAAGTCTTTACAGGAAAACTCACAAACCTAATTGGATATTGGGTAATAGTAGGAACAAATAAGGGACTTATCCAATGTAGATTTGCCCGTCCTGAATCTATAGATGTTCAATGAACCATAGATTGAGTTCGGAGGTGAGGGTACGAACACGGTCATAATGAACCATATTCGCCCATTGTTGGCCTCTACTAAATATCGATTCATGTTAATTTTTATGCAATAGAATGACCAAATAATATTTTTATGCACCCTAAAAATATTAGTCTAGGTTGGTTCAGGAAACACATAAAAGACTATTTTTTAGTGATATGTTATTATGCAATCAAAATTACAAGGTTCCTAACAGGTTGTCCAAATTATCTGATTAATGTTAGAACAGTTCCTTAGGTCTTGATTAACAATAATAACATGTGGGTGATAAAGTTCATGCATAGAACAATCATGCAAGCATGCAATAATATATGAAAATAAATAGAAAAGAGAAATAAAAGGTTAGAATATACAAAAGAGCATTTTTTATATTAAAGATTTACATTATGAAGGAAATCGTTAGTAACATAAAAACAATAAATTGATTCAAGGAGCCTCAAGATAATACCGTGGCTTGGGTCTGAGAGATTGACAACCTTCAGGACGAGCAATCATGAAGCCTGAAGATCGGAACGTATATTGAATGTGTTTTTGTGTTCGAATATTATGAGTTTTGTAGAGAGGTTTTGTAGAGAGATCCGTAAAGTATGTCGTAAGTGTCGAAGTCGTGGTGTTAAAGTCGAGTATTAAGTGTCTGATACCGTATTTTAATTCGGAAAATCGAAGCCTATTTATAGGGAAAACGGAATTGCGCTTCACGCGCTAGCTGTGCCAGGCGCAGGTGGTTGTGTGATTCACAATCACACGTGAATGTGCGCCTGACGCGACATGACCAATCATAAGTCCCCACGTGGCACACGCTTTAAAAAAGATAAAATTGACAGTTTGTGCATCGCACAGAGGAGTGCGCTCGGCGCACGACTCTGTGTGACACACAAGTCTACGTGGCAGACACGTGCGCTTGGCGCACGACCATGCGCTGGCGGACCGCCTTACTTTTGACACGTTTTGACAGCTTTTTGATAAAAACGCATTTTGACGATTTTCTTTTATCTTTTAACTCCGAAAATCTGATTTTACGGGATAAAATCCGATTTTAACTATAAAAATATCTTTGAAAATATTTATTTTATTTAAATAAAACAATTAATTATCAATGAATTATTAAATGGGCTTTTCAAATAGTTGGGCTCGAAATACAATACGATTTTGATCATTAAAATACGCTTTAACACTTTTAAAACAGTTTTGGCTCTTCGGACTGCTCTGCCTTTGGGACCAATTAAGACCACAGTATGTTTCATCATTGGGTCCTTAAATGTGGAGACACGATTATGTGTCTACAATATCCAATCAATTCCTTTTTCACCCAAGGCCTTTCTTTTAAGTTCTGGTAAACTCGCAATTGCCCTACAACCCCAAACCCAAAGGTAATTGAGATTAAGCCGCCTACCAAACCAAAGTTCATATGGGGTAACCTTGTTCCTTTTATTTGGAACCCTATTCAAGATATAGCAAGCCGTTTACATGGCTTCACCCCAAAAACCATTACTCAAACTTGAGATAAACAACATGGAATGAACCATTTCTTTTAGGGTCCAATTTTTCCGTTCCACGATACCATTTTGTTGTCATAACATACATCAAGCATCTTACTAAACTAGCATAATCCAATTGAGAAACTGGATTACCACTATTCTGAGCCAACTTAATGTTTGGTTCCATTGGAGTAGCACGCGGAGCACTCTTTGCTTCATTAAACTTTTGTATCACCTTCTCAAGATAATGAGATTGTGTCAAAGAAAGAGAGCCATTCTCTCTCCTTATTTTATTACCAAGAACAACATCCGCTTGTCCCATATCTTTCATGGAGAAACTTGAAGAGAGAAATTCTTTAGTCTTAATGACTTGCTCCAAATTACTCCTAAAGATAAGCATGTCATATAGACAAATCATAACTCCTTTACCATTATTATCGAATTTGCTATATACACACTTATCAGATTGATTTTTTTTATAACCGTTAGCCAAGCTAACATCATCAAACTTTTGATGCCACTATTTTGGCGCATGTTTAAGTCCATACAAAGATTTATTAAGCTTACACACCTCCTTTTCTTGTCTTTGGACAACAAATCCCTCAGGTTGTTTCATGTACACTTCCTCCTCCAATTCACCATTTGTAATACCCTGAAATTTCGAAATTTATTTTATTATTTATTACGCTTTAATATTAATTCCACTTTAATATATTTACAAATAACTTTGTTTTATTTAATAAGAGGTTTATTATATAAAAAATTTTTTTATTCATTCTCGAATTATTTAATAAATGAATTTATTAAAACGATTTAAAATTGAAATGCATTATATCTAAATATTTTAGTTGTTCATTTTAATTATATCTAAAATAATTTAATTAGGGACCATTTTTATTGAAGTTCCACTTTGTTAATCAAGTACCCTAAACTAAACCATTTTGAAGCCCAAACAATGTAATAC
Organism: Beta corolliflora; assembly: GCA_947648045.1. Taxonomy (NCBI): domain Eukaryota; kingdom Viridiplantae; phylum Streptophyta; class Magnoliopsida; order Caryophyllales; family Amaranthaceae; genus Beta; species Beta corolliflora. Next base: position 388,952 of record CANSZD010000172.1, read on the forward strand.
CAAGCCCAATGTCCAATACCTTGTCCAAAAGCCATAAGCCCAAACTGCTTAGAAAAAATAAAGGAAAAAGAAAACAAATACAAAAAAAAAGAAATCAGAAAACCATATTCTCCTTCCCACCATTCTCCCTCACCCATGAATCAAGCTCAACCACAAAAGTAAAGAAAAATCAGTAGCACCAACTCCATGTTAGAGGACTTTGAAAATCAAGCACAAATTCAACAGCTCTTGTCAGGAACTCAATCCACAAATCCCGGATTTTGGGAGTAAAATCACCCTATAGTCAAAAGTGAATCTCAAACACCATACGTCACCATTAATGGAGCTTGACTCCCAAAGCTCAAAATTCTGACCAAACCATCTATAAATACTGAACTACATTCACCCAATTGCTCAAGCAAACAAATTAAACTTCAAAGGTTTGCTTCAATCTTCTTCCTTTCTCTCTTAATTTCTTATTTTGCTTTGGAAAATAAAAATAAAATTGAACTCACCATTAACACTCTCTCTCTTTCTCGAACCACCGTTGTCCCTGTCGGACTTCGCCATCGAATGCCATTAAAACCACCCAAACCGCCACAGAACCATCAGCCCTTCACCTTTCTCCTGCGCGACCTCCCTTCGCAGCACCCCTGCTGCCGCCTTGTCGACAACTCGCGCGCCCGCCGACCTCCCGAGACCACCCTCCCCTTTGAACCTTCGGCGCCCACCGCCCGAAACACCGCACCACCTCCTTCTTCCTTCCCCCGATTCGCCTCCTCTCGTTTAATTCGTCCTCCCTCCTTCTCTTCTTTTCGGTTTGACAAACTGATTCTTTGAATCAGTAAAACTTTTTTTTTCCCTTTTCTTTTTCTAGTTTTACTAGTTTATTTTTTTTCAAACAAAATCAATGACTTTCCTAAATTAAATTACTTTATTAAATTGTTGTATTTTAGATTAATTAATTTAGTCTCTTATAACTTGAAAGTATTTCTTAATTTTCTAGAACAAAGTAAGAAGTTTAATAATGTTTGTTTTCTATATTTAAAATAATTGTTTAAGTTAATTTAAATTAAGTTGAAGTAATCTTTGAGTACTTAAAACGATTTCATAAATAATTTGAAAACCATAAACTTTGATTTATAAAATCTCTTAAAATCATTATGAATTTCTTTAAGTTATTTGAATTGTTTATTTATATATATATAAAAAGGGGTTATTTAGGTAACTAACTTAGATCTCGTTAACGTCTATTGTAGACTCCGATTGCGTAGACGAGGAATATCAAGAGTGTTAATCCGTTCATGAACTTAACTTTTGGGCATGCGTCACGAGGTAATCTCTGATGTCCATCTAAACGTAGATCCCGTTAGAATAAAATGAATTAATTATGTGACTATGTGAATTAGAATATGGATGATGAATATGGTTTATAATTATGGATTATGCACGATGAATGAGTATGACAAATGAAATGACATGTATAACGGACGATATGACAACTTTAACGTTATTAACGTCATTAACGGCACTAATAGTGACTTTATGTTATTATTATTATCGCTATTGTTTAAATATTATTATCACCATTAGTATTATTATTATCGTTATTAAAATTATTATTAATTCCATAATAATATTAATAATAATAATAATAATAATAATAATTATAATAATAATAATAATTATTATTATTATTATTATTATTATTATTATTATTATTGTTGTTGTTGTTGTTGTTGCTGTTGTTGTTTTCAATGCTATTGATATTGAGGTTTTATGAAAGTTGGAAATTATCAAGAACATGTGATAATTGGATGATTATGAGTTAATCAATGTAACCAAGTGACGGTTATGATAATGAATACGAATGGACTCTCGGATTAAGCTATGTATGAATTGAATCTAGATTTGGAATAAGTGTATTCACTCTTGATTAAAGGAATTGACGCATATGTGTACATGTGTTATGTGATGACTTGAATTAAAAGCTATTAATCACTTAAAGTGAAATATCGGAGGGAAATGATGAATAGGTTGCCCTGTATGGGAGGTCCAGCGGCCACCTACAGGTTCTCTGGTTACTATGCTGATTTTCTGTTACTTGTCTTCCTTCTATCTTGATGTGATCCAAGTAGAAGGGGTGTGCACACTAGGGACTCTGTTAATATGGTCATTATGTTATCCGTAGGTGGTTACAGGGGATTGACCCCGACCTACTATGTTGAAGTAAGTGGTTACAGGGGATTGACCCCGGCTTACTGGCGTTCTCATTCCTCTCCTTAAATAACTGGATTAATTGAACTAAGTATATGTTATTCATTGTATATATATGTGTATATGTGATATGATTTCTAAACCTATTAACCTACTATTTTACAAAGTATTTTCAACTTAAGTATTTTACGGGATGATGTTGGAATTACTCAGTTTTTCTGATTTTTGGGAGCTTCTCTCTCTTGTTTCTTTTCAATGTATTTGTGCAGGTGGGTGATCGACGGGGGAACAATAGGGAGATCATTTAGAGTTGTCATCCACTTAGCTTATGACTTAGCTTCCGCTGGAACTCTAAAATACTTTAATAATTAGTAATATTAATTGAACAATTGACTTGGTTGTAAGGATTAATTAATTTGAATTTAGTATGCTTTAATCTAGCCTTGCATTTATTTCCAAGGAGATAAGTGCGGCGGTAGCACGCCCGTTGAGTCGAACCCTCGTGGATTTTCCCCCATCTCGAGTTTTATTAAATGAAAGAGGGTTCGGGTTGGCGGGGGTGTTACACCATTAGAAAAACCGTTTTGACATCCATTTGGTGAATTACGCTGCTAAGACCACTAACAACATAATGGTGGTAACTCGTGCCACCGGAGCGTATTTATCAAAGTAATCGACACCATAAGTTTGTTTAAAGCCTTGAAGAACAAGTCTTGCCTTATACTTTTCAACGGTTCCATCGATTCTCATTTTCCTTTTCAAAATCCTTTTACAACCGAGTGGTGTGCAACCGGGCGGCAAATTAGCCTAGACCCACGTATTATTTCCCATTATTGAGTCCATTTCATCATTCACGACTTCTTTCCAAAAGGCCGAATCATGAGACTGCATAGCCTCACCGAACTATCTAGGATCCTCCTCAACACTAAAACAATAAAGTGTTTGAGAGCAAAGATATTCCCTTAACCCTTCCACTTAAGAAAGTTGGAAATCCGAGCCAAAATCCTTTTATTTCCTTGCTCTCTTACTTCTCCTGATTTCAGGAATAGGAGGAGCTTCATGATCTTTACTAGCATCAACAACTTCATTTGAGGTACTAGGAAGATCAACATCAATGGTTGAACTTGTGCTTGGTAAGTACCTTGGTCTAGGAATTGATGAAAAACGAGTCTCATCAAAGATTGCATTCCTTGACTCAATCACTTTGTGTATTGAGAAAAAATCATTATGCTCCAAGACATAAAACTTATAGGATTTACTATGCTCCGCGTAACCTATGAATATCTAATCAATTCCTTTTTCACCAAATGCCATTCTTTTAGGTTCAGGTAACCTCACAATTGCCTACCACCCCAAACCTGAAGGTAATTGAGATTAAGCCGCCTACCAAACCAAAGTTCATATGGGGTAACCTTGTTCCTTTTATTGGAACCCTATTCATGATATAACTAACCGTTTACATGGCTTGACCCCAAAACCCATTACTCAACCCCGAGATAGACAACATGGAATTAACCATTTCTTTTAGGGTCCAATTTTTCCGTTCCGTGATACTAATTTGTTGTGGTGAATACGGAGTGGTCGTTTTATGACTGACTCCAATTGATGAAAAATAATTTGGATCATAATACTTCCCACCCTTATCGGTCCGAAATCGCTTAAACAACAAATTAGATTGTAATTCAACTTCGGTTTTATAAATCTTTAACTTATCAAGTGCCTCATCTTTAGAAAACAACAAGTACATATAACAATATCGAGAAAAATCATCAATGAAGTTAATTAAATACTTCTTATTTTCCAAAGATGGTGTGCTATGGAAGTCACATAAATCACTATGCACCAATTCAAGCTTGTTTGATTGTCTTTTAACACTAGGAAAATGATTTCTTGTAATTTTGTTTAACATTCATGTTTTACACTTCTCTACATTCATGTCAACTTTAGAAAATAAACCATTTTTAGACATATCATATAATCTACGATAATTAACACATAAACGATTGTGCCATAGAGAAGAAACATCCACCATGTAAATACAATTAACACTTTTATTATCAATAGAGAGTTTAAGCATATTATTACAAAAATATCCTTGTCCTACAAATACACCCTCTTTACTTAAAATAAACTTATCGGCTTCAAACACCATTTCGAAACCGTACTTATTTAGTAAACCTCCGGACATTAAATTCTTCCTAACTTTGGGTACATATACAACTTCTCTTAGTCAAAGTCTTCCAAGAGGTATGGAGAAACTCCACCTGACCTATTCCTTTTGCCTTCACCGTAGAGTCGTTTCCTATGTACAACACCAACCCATCATCCAAAGCTTTATAAGATTTGAAGTAATGATGATCTTTACATACATATCTTGATGCCCCGGAGTCCATTGACCAAGAATCATCATCCTGCACCAAATTGATTTTAGAAATCATTGCAATAAAATTCATTTCTTCATTCAAAGAAACGTCATGTGCTAACTGACCTTGATGGGGATCAACCTTAGGTTGATCCTTATCCTTGTTCTTCTTATTTGCGAAAGAGGGACAATTCCTCTTCAAGTGAGAACGACCACACCCTCAACAAGACACAACCTTGCCTTTTTTCTTATCATTCCCGGGTTGATTTTTATTGGACTTCCATGGGAGTTTCTTGGACTTATTAGTCCTACTTGATTACCCTTCTTCCATCATGTTGATAGAAGACATCGGACTACTTTTCGGGTCCCGAGAGACATCTTGAGACCGGATACCCTCCTCAATACGGAGATGGGCACCCAAGTCTACCAAGGACATGGACTCCTTCTTATGTTTCAAAGAGTTCCTATTGCCCTTCCAAGACGGGGGTAATTTGTCAATGATGGATGTTGTCTAATTTGGTCCAACATATTTTGAACTTGATAAAATTGTTCCATAACAGAATGACCATCAATCATCTTGTAAGAATTAAAATTGCTCACTACAAATTTCTTACTTGATGCATCCTCCGCGATGTACTTGGATTCAAGAGCATCCCAAAGTTCCTTGGTGCTCCCACATATTGATAGAGATTAAATAAGGTGTCTGACATCACATTCAAGATATGGCCCCGATAAATGTAGTCATCATTCTCCCACTTTGTTCTTGCACGGGCCGCCTCCGGGGTTTCGACTTTCCCTTCTTCCGTAATGGTTGCATCGGGGTGCTTAGAATATAAACAACATTCAATGTGGTTAACAAAAAATGCATCTTCTTTTGCCAACGACGATATCTAATTCTTCAAACTTTTCTAATTTCTGGAAATTCGTAGTCATCTCGTTTAAGGAAGAAGCCATCACAAAAAGTTTAAAATTCTTGTACATTGTTATATATGTATGTATGGATCTTGTGGGAAACCGAATGAAACTTCCAAGCGCGTAGTGTTACGCTTTCCTATAAGAATATTACCGACCCACCATGATCAACAACCTTTTCGGTAAACACCTGTGAGATACGAAGAAGAAACAATTTAGTTTAGTTGATGACAAACTACATACACTATAATGTGTTTGACGGTTGTGTTTTACATTGAACAATGAGAGAAATCTAGAAACGAATCTCCTAAAGCAAGTATGTGAATGAATCTAACCCCATTCCATATGTGATATCTTCCAATATATAATAGTGAAGATTTACTGAAGAAAATACTGAAATCATGCATCCCTTCACACGAAGAGACACACACCATTTCGCGAAAACAAGTATGTGATCATTATGGTGCAGGCGCACCAGACTTACTAACAAAAATTTCGTTTTCTAGAAGCTTTGATGCAGGCGCACCACCTTGGTGAATGGATCCGTTTATACATCATTTCCCTTGGCAAAGGTTTAATGAACAGATCCGCTAGGTTCACATTAGACCGTACAAGATCAACAGTAACGACTCTGTCATGAATCATCTGATGCACATAACTGTGCCTCACACCAATGTGTCGAGATTTGCCATTATACACTTGGCTATAAGCCTTTGAAATAGTGGAAGCACTATCACAATAAATATAAATAGGAGACATGGGTTTAAGCCATAGATGCACTTCACTCATCAAATTTCTTAGCCACTCTGCCTCTTTACAAGCCGAGGCTAATGCTATTAATTCCGATGCCATAGTTGAATCGGTAATACATGTTTGATTCTTAGATGCCCAAGATATGGCACCTCCTCCAAGAAGCTAGAAACACCCAACCACTTGTACAGGAGTAGTCTTCCTTGATGGTTATCCAACTAGCATCTGAGTAACCTTCTAACACCGAAGGATCTCCTTTGAATGTGAAACTAAAATGAATAGTTTTATTCAAATATCTTAAAACTCGCCTTAAAGCTTGCCAATACTCCGTACTAGGAATACTAGTATACCTACTTAGCTTACCAACATCGAATGCTATATCCGACCGAGTACAAGTCATAGCATAAATCAAGCATCTTATTAAATTAGCATAATCCAATTGAGAAACTGGATTACTACTATTCCGAACCAACTTAATGTTTGGTTCCATTGGAGTAGCACACGGAGCACTCATTGTTTCATTAAACTTCAGTATCACCTTCTCAAGATAATGAGATTGTGTCAAAGAAAGAGAGCCATTCTCTATCCTTATTTTAATACCAAGAATAACATCCGCTTGTCCCATATTTTTCATGGAGAAACTTGAAGAGAGAAATTATTTAGTCTTAATGACTTGCTCCAAATTACTCCCAAAGATAAGCATGTCATCCACATATAGACAAATCATAACTCCTTTACCATTATTATCGAATTTGCTATATACACACTTATTATATTGATTTGTTTTATAACCGTTAGCCAAGACAACATCATCAAACTTTTGCTGCCACTATTTTGGTGCCTGTTTAAGCCCATACAAAGATTTAATAAGCTTACACACCTTCTTTTCTTGTCTTTGGACAACAAATCCCTCCAGTTGTTTCATATACACTTCCTCCTCCAATTCACCATTACAAAAACTGTTTTTGACATCCATTTGGTGAATTACTAGATTATGAATAGCCGCTAAGACCTCTAACAACATAATGGTGGTAATTCGTCCCACCGAAGCGTATTTATCAAAGTAATCGACACCATAAGTTTGTTTAAAGCCTTGAACAACAAGTCTTGCCTTATACTTTTCAACGGTTCCATCGATTCTCATTTTCCTTTTAAAAATCCACTTACAACTAAGTGATATGCAACCGGGCGGCAAATTAGCCAAGACCCACGTATTATTTCCCATTATTGAGTCCATTTCATTATTCACAACTTCTTTCTAAAAGGCTGAATCATGAGACTGCATAGCCTCACCAAACGTTCTAGGATACTCCTCGACACTAAAACAATAATATGTTTGAGAACAAAGAAATTCCCTTGACCCATCCACTAAATCAAGTTGGAAATCCAGGCCAAAATCCTTCTATTTCCTTGCTCTCTTGCTTCTCCTAATATTAGGAATAGGAGGAGCTTCCTGATCTTCAATAGCATTAACAACTTCGTTTGAGGTACTAGGAAGATCAACATAAACGGTTGCTCTTGTGCTTGGTAAGTCCCTTGGTCCAGGAATTGATGAATAACGAGTCTCATCAAAGATTGCATTCCTTGACTCAATCACTAGGTGTATTGAGACAAAATCATTATGCTCCAATACATAAAACTTATATGATTTACCATGCTCCGTGTAACCTATGGATATTTGTAGGCGTGTTTTTATTTCGCCTACGCGGTGTGAGCGCTTATTTGACTACCCCATTGTAAAGGTTTTATTGAAAATGTTTTCGAAGTCGCCAACAAGTCTTTACAGGAAAACTCACAAACCTAATTGGATATTGGGTAATAGTAGGAACAAATAAGGGACTTATCCAATGTAGATTTGCCCGTCCTGAATCTATAGATGTTCAATGAACCATAGATTGAGTTCGGAGGTGAGGGTACGAACACGGTCATAATGAACCATATTCGCCCATTGTTGGCCTCTACTAAATATCGATTCATGTTAATTTTTATGCAATAGAATGACCAAATAATATTTTTATGCACCCTAAAAATATTAGTCTAGGTTGGTTCAGGAAACACATAAAAGACTATTTTTTAGTGATATGTTATTATGCAATCAAAATTACAAGGTTCCTAACAGGTTGTCCAAATTATCTGATTAATGTTAGAACAGTTCCTTAGGTCTTGATTAACAATAATAACATGTGGGTGATAAAGTTCATGCATAGAACAATCATGCAAGCATGCAATAATATATGAAAATAAATAGAAAAGAGAAATAAAAGGTTAGAATATACAAAAGAGCATTTTTTATATTAAAGATTTACATTATGAAGGAAATCGTTAGTAACATAAAAACAATAAATTGATTCAAGGAGCCTCAAGATAATACCGTGGCTTGGGTCTGAGAGATTGACAACCTTCAGGACGAGCAATCATGAAGCCTGAAGATCGGAACGTATATTGAATGTGTTTTTGTGTTCGAATATTATGAGTTTTGTAGAGAGGTTTTGTAGAGAGATCCGTAAAGTATGTCGTAAGTGTCGAAGTCGTGGTGTTAAAGTCGAGTATTAAGTGTCTGATACCGTATTTTAATTCGGAAAATCGAAGCCTATTTATAGGGAAAACGGAATTGCGCTTCACGCGCTAGGCCGTGCCGGCGCAGTGGTTGTGTGATTCACAATCACACGTGAATGTGCGCCCGACGCGACATGACCAATCATAAGTCCCCACGTGGCACACGCTTTAAAAAAGATAAAATTGACAGTTTGTGCATCGCACAGAGGAGTGCGCTCGGCGCACGACTCTGTGTGACACACAAGTCTACGTGGCAGACACGTGCGCTTGGCGCACGACCATGCGCTGGCGGACCGCCTTACTTTTGACACGTTTTGACAGCTTTTTGATAAAAACGCATTTTGACGATTTTCTTTTATCTTTTAACTCCGAAAATCTGATTTTACGGGATAAAATCCGATTTTAACTATAAAAATATCTTTGAAAATATTTATTTTATTTAAATAAAACAATTAATTATCAATGAATTATTAAATGGGCTTTTCAAATAGTTGGGCTCGAAATACAATACGATTTTGATCATTAAAATACGCTTTAACACTTTTAAAACAGTTTTGGCTCTTCGGACTGCTCTGCCTTTGGGACCAATTAAGACCACAGTATGTTTCATCATTGGGTCCTTAAATGTGGAGACACGATTATGTGTCTACAATATCCAATCAATTCCTTTTTCACCCAAGGCCTTTCTTTTAAGTTCTGGTAAACTCGCAATTGCCCTACAACCCCAAACCCAAAGGTAATTGAGATTAAGCCGCCTACCAAACCAAAGTTCATATGGGGTAACCTTGTTCCTTTTATTTGGAACCCTATTCAAGATATAGCAAGCCGTTTACATGGCTTCACCCCAAAAACCATTACTCAAACTTGAGATAAACAACATGGAATGAACCATTTCTTCAATTTTTCCGTTCCACGATACCATTTTGTTGTCATAACATACATCAAGCATCTTACTAAACTAGCATAATCCAATTGAGAAACTGGATTACCACTATTCTGAGCCAACTTAATGTTTGGTTCCATTGGAGTAGCACGCGGAGCACTCTTTGCTTCATTAAACTTTTGTATCACCTTCTCAAGATAATGAGATTGTGTCAAAGAAAGAGAGCCATTCTCTCTCCTTATTTTATTACCAAGAACAACATCCGCTTGTCCCATATCTTTCATGGAGAAACTTGAAGAGAGAAATTCTTTAGTCTTAATGACTTGCTCCAAATTACTCCTAAAGATAAGCATGTCATATAGACAAATCATAACTCCTTTACCATTATTATCGAATTTGCTATATACACACTTATCAGATTGATTTTTTTTATAACCGTTAGCCAAGCTAACATCATCAAACTTTTGATGCCACTATTTTGGCGCATGTTTAAGTCCATACAAAGATTTATTAAGCTTACACACCTCCTTTTCTTGTCTTTGGACAACAAATCCCTCAGGTTGTTTCATGTACACTTCCTCCTCCAATTCACCATTTGTAATACCCTGAAATTTCGAAATTTATTTTATTATTTATTACGCTTTAATATTAATTCCACTTTAATATATTTACAAATAACTTTGTTTTATTTAATAAGAGGTTTATTATATAAAAAATTTTTTTATTCATTCTCGAATTATTTAATAAATGAATTTATTAAAACGATTTAAAATTGAAATGCATTATATCTAAATATTTTAGTTGTTCATTTTAATTATATCTAAAATAATTTAATTAGGGACCATTTTTATTGAAGTTCCACTTTGTTAATCAAGTACCCTAAACTAAACCATTTTGAAGCCCAAACAATGTAATACCAAGCCCAATGTCCAATACCTTGTCCAAAAGCCATAAGCCCAAATCGCTTAGAAAAAATAAAGGAAAAAGAAAACAAATACAAAAAAAAAGAAATCGAAAACCATATTCTCCTTCCCACCATTCTCCCTCACCCATGAATCAAGCTCAACCACAAAAGTAAAGAAAAATCAGTAGCACCAACTCCATGTTAGAGGACTTTGAAAATCAAGCACAAATTCAACAGCTCTTGTCAGGAACTCAATCCACAAATCCCGGATTTTGGGAGTAAAATCACCCTATAGTCAAAAGTGAATCTCAAACACCATACGTCACCATTAATGGAGCTTGACTCCCAAAGCTCAAAATTCTGACCAAACCATCTATAAATACTGAACTACATTCACCCAATTGCTCAAGCAAACAAATTAAACTTCAAAGGTTTGCTTCAATCTTCTTCCTTTCTCTCTTAATTTCTTATTTTGCTTTGGAAAATAAAAATAAAATTGAACTCACCATTAACACTCTCTCTCTTTCTCGAACCACCGTTGTCCCTGTCGGACTTCGCCATCGAATGCCATTAAAACCACCCAAACCGCCACAGAACCATCAGCCCTTCACCTTTCTCCTGCGCGACCTCCCTTCGCAGCACCCCTGCTGCCGCCTTGTCGACAACTCGCGCCAGCCGCCGACCTCCTGAGACCACCCTCCCCGCCTGAACCTTCGGCGCCCACCGCCCGAAACACCAGCACCACCTCCTTCTTCCTTCCCCCTGATTCGCCTCCTCTGTTTAATTCGTCCTCCCTCCTTCTCTTCTTTTTCGGTTTGACAAACTGATTCTTTGAATCAGTAAAACTTTTTTTTTCCCTTTTCTTTTTCTAGTTTTACTAGTTTATTTTTTTTCAAACAAAATCAATGACTTTCCTAAATTAAATTACTTTATTAAATTGTTGTATTTTAGATTAATTAATTTAGTCTCTTATAACTTGAAAGTATTTCTTAATTTTCTAGAACAAAGTAAGAAGTTTAATAATGTTTGTTTTCTATATTTAAAATAATTGTTTAAGTTAATTTAAATTAAGTTGAAGTAATCTTTGAGTACTTAAAACGATTTCATAAATAATTTGAAAACCATAAACTTTGATTTATAAAATCTCTTAAAATCATTATGAATTTCTTTAAGTTATTTGAATTGTTTATTTATATATATATAAAAAGGGGTTATTTAGGTAACTAACTTAGATCTCGTTAACGTCTATTGTAGACTCCGATTGCGTAGACGAGGAATATCAAGAGTGTTAATCCGTTCATGAACTTAACTTTTGGGCATGCGTCACGAGGTAATCTCTGATGTCCATCTAAACGTAGATCCCGTTAGAATAAAATGAATTAATTATGTGACTATGTGAATTAGAATATGGATGATGAATATGGTTTATAATTATGGATTATGCACGATGAATGAGTATGACAAATGAAATGACATGTATAACGGACGATATGACAACTTTAACGTTATTAACGTCATTAACGGCACTAATAGTGACTTTATGTTATTATTATTATCGCTATTGTTTAAATATTATTATCACCATTAGTATTATTATTATCGTTATTAAAATTATTATTAATTCCATAATAATATTAATAATAATAATAATAATAATAATAATAATAATAATAATAATTATTATTATTATTATAATTATTATTATTATTATTATTATTATTATTGTTATTATTGTTGTTGTTGTTGTTGTTTTCAATGCTATTGATATTGAGGTTTTATGAAAGTTGGAAATTATCAAGAACATGTGATAATTGGATGATTATGAGTTAATCAATGTAACCAAGTGACCGGTTATGATAATGAATACGAATGGACTCTCGGATTAAGCTATGTATGAATTGAATCTAGATTTGGAATAAGTGTATTCACTCTTGATTAAAGGAATTGACGCATATGTGTACATGTGTTATGTGATGACTTGAATTAAAAGCTATTAATCACTTAAAGTGAAATATCGGAGGGAAATGATGAATAGGTTGCCCTGTATGGGAGGTCCAGCGGCCACCTACAGGTTCTCTCGGTTACTATGCCGATTTTCCGTTACATTGTCTTCCTTCTATCTTGATGTGATCCAAGTAGAAGGGGTGTGCACACTAGGGACTCTGTTAATATGGTCATTATGTTATCCGTAGGTGGTTACGGGGATTGACCCCGACCTACTATGTTGAAGTAAGTGGTTACGGGGATTGACCCTGCCATCGGGCGTTCTCATTCCTCTCCTTAAATAACTGGATTAATTGAACTAAGTATATGTTATTCATTGTATATATATGTGTATATGTGATATGATTTCTAAACCTATTAACCTACTATTTTACAAAGTATTTTCAACTTAAGTATTTTACGGGATGATGTTGGAATTACTCAGTATTTCTGATTTTTGGGAGCTTCTCTCTCTTGTTTCTTTTCAATGTATTTGTGCAGGTGGGTGATCGACGGGGGAACAATAGGGAGATCATTTAGAGTTGTCATCCACTTAGCTTATGACTTAGCTTCCGCTGGAACTCTAAAATACTTTAATAATTAGTAATATTAATTGAACAATTGACTTGGTTGTAAGGATTAATTAATTTGAATTTAGTATGCTTTAATCTAGCCTTGCATTTATTTCCAAGGAGATAAGTGCGGCGGTAGCACGCCCTTTTGAGTCGAACCCTCGTGGATTTTTCCCCATCTCGAGTTTTATTAAATGAAAGAGGGTTCGGGTTGGCGGGGGTGTTACACCATTAGAAAAACCGTTTTGACATCCATTTGGTGAATTACGTCGCTAAGACCACTAACAACATAATGGTGGTAACTCGTGCCACCGGAGCGTATTTATCAAAGTAATCGACACCATAAGTTTGTTTAAAGCCTTGAAGAACAAGTCTTGCCTTATACTTTTCAACGGTTCCATCGATTCTCATTTTCCTTTTCAAAATCCTTTTACAACCGAGTGGTGTGCAACCGGGCGGCAAATTAGCCTAGACCCACGTATTATTTCCCATTATTGAGTCCATTTCATCATTCACGACTTCTTTCCAAAAGGCCGAATCATGAGACTGCATAGTCTCACCGAACTATCTAGGATCCTCCTCAACACTAAAACAATAAAGTGTTTGAGAGCAAAGATATTCCCTTAACCCTTCCACTTAAGAAAGTTGGAAATCCGAGCCAAAATCCTTTTATTTCCTTGCTCTCTTACTTCTCCTGATTTCAGGAATAGGAGGAGCTTCATGATCTTTACTAGCATCAACAACTTCATTTGAGGTACTAGGAAGATCAACATCAACGGTTGAACTTGTGCTTGGAAAGTCCCTTGGTCTAGGAATTGATGAAAAACGAGTCTCATCAAAGATTGCATTCCTTGACTCAATCACTTTGTGTATTGAGAAAAAATCATTATGCTCCAAGACATAAAACTTATAGGATTTACTATGCTCCGCGTAACCTATGAATATCTAATCAATTCCTTTTTCACCAAATGCCTTTCTTTTAGGTTTAGGTAACCTCACAATTGCCTACCACCCCAAACCTGAAGGTAATTGAGATTAAGCCGCCTACCAAACCAAAGTTCATATGGGGTAACCTTGTTCCTTTTATTGAAACCCTATTCAAGATATAACTAACTGTTTACATGGCTTGACTCCAAAACCCATTACTCAAACCCGAGATAGACAACATGGAATTAACCATTTCTTTTAGGGTCCAATTTTTCCGTTCCGTGATACCAATTTGTTGTGGTGAATACGGAGTGGTCGTTTTATGACTGACTCCAATTGATGAAAAATAATTTGGATCATAAAACTTCCCACCCTTATCGGTCCGAAATCGCTTAAGCAACAAATTAGATTGTAATTCAACTTCGGTTTTATATATCTTTAACTTATCAAGTGCCTCATCTTTAGAAAACAACAAGTACATATAACAATATCGAGAAAAATCATCAATGAAGTTAATTAAATACTTCTTATTTTCCAAAGATGGTGTGCTATGAAAGTCACATAAATCACTATGCATCAATTCAAGCTTGTTTGATTATCTTTTAACACTTGGAAAAGGATTTCTTTTAATTTTGTTTAACATTCATGTTTTACACTTCTCTACATTCATGTCAACTTTAGAAAATAAACCATTTTTAGACATATCATATAATTTACGATAATTAACACATAAACGATTGTGCCATAGAGAAGAAACATCCACCATGTAAATACAATTAACACTTTTATTATCAATAGAGAGTTTAAACATATTATTACAAAAATATCCTTGTCCTACAAATACACCCCCTTTACTTAAAATAAACTTATCGGCTTCAAACACCATTTCGAAACCGTACTTATTTAGTAAATCTCCGGACATTAAATTCTTCCTAACTTTGGGTACATATACAACTTCTCTTAAACTCAAAGTCTTCCAAGAAGTAAGGGGAAACTCCACCTGGTCTATTCCTTTTGCCTTCACCGTAGAGTCATTTCCTATGTACAAGACCGACCCATCATCCAAAGCTTTATAAGATTTGAAGTAATGATGATCTTTACATACATATTTTGATGCCCCGGAGTCCATTGACCAAGAATCATCATCCTGCACCACATTGATTTTAGAAATCATTGCAATAAAATTCATTTCTTCATTCAAAGAAACATCATGTGCTAACTGACCTTGATGGGGATCAACCTTAAGTTGATCCTTATCCTTGTTCTTCTTATTTGTGAAAGAGGGACAATTCCTCTTCAAGTGAGAACGACCACACCCTCAACAAGACACAACCTTGCCTTCTTTTCTTATCATTCCCGGGTTGATTTTTATTGGACTTCCATGGGAGTTTCTTGGACTTATTAGTCCTACTTGATTACCCTTCTTCCATCATGTTGATAGAAGAAATCGGACCACTTTTCGGGTCCCAAGAGACATCTTGAGACCGGATACCCTCCTCAATACGGAGATGGGCACCCAAGTCTACCAAGGACATGGACTCCTTCTTATGTTTCAAAGAGTTCCTAGTGCCCATCCAAGATGGGGGTAATTTATCAATGATGGATGTTGTCTAATTTGGTCCAACATATTTTGAACCTGATAAAATTGTTCCACAACGGAATGACCATCAATCATCTTGTAAGAATTAAAATTGCTAACTACAAATTTCTTACTTGATGCCTCCTCCGCGATGTACTTGGATTCAAGAGCATCCCAAAGTTCCTTGGTGCTCCCACATATTGATAGAGATCAAATAAGGTGTCTGACATCACATTCAAGATATGGCCCCGACAAATGTAGTCATCATTCTCCCACTTTGTTCTTGCACGAGCCGCCTCCGGGGTTTCGGCTTTCCCTTCTTCCGGTAATGGTTGCATCGGGGTGCTTAGAACATAAACAACATTCAATGTGGTTAACAAAAAATGCATCTTCTTTTCCCAACGACGATATCCAACTCTTCAAACTTTTCTAATTTCTAGAAATTCGCAGTCATCTCTTTCAAGGAAGAAGCCATCACGAAAAGTTTAAAATTCTTGTACATTGTTATATATGTATGTATGGATCTTGTGGGAAACCGGATGAAACTTCCAAGCGCGTAGTGTTACGCTTTCCTATAAGAATATTACCGACCCACCATGATCAACAACCTTTTCGGTAAACACTTGTGAGATACGAAGAAGAAACAATTTAGTTTAGTTGAGGACAAACTACATACACTATAATGTGTTTGAAGGTTGTGTTTTACATTGAACAATGAGAGAAATCTAGAAATGAATCTCCTAAAGCAAGTATGTGAATGAATCTAACTCCATTCCATATGTGATATCTTCCTATATATAATAGTGAAGATTTACAGAAGAAAATACTGAAATCATGCATCCCTTCACACGAAGAGACACACACCATTTCGCGAAAACAAGTGAGTGATCAATATGGTACAGGCGCACCAGACTTACTAACAAAAATTTCATTTTCTAGAAGCTTTGGTGCGGGCGCACCACCTTGGTGAATGGATCCGTTTATACATCATTTCCCTTGGCAAATGTTTAATGAACAGATCCGCTAGGTTCACATTAGACCGTACAAGATCAACAGTAACGACTCTGTCATGAATCATCTGATGCACATAACTGTGCCTCACACCAATGTGTCGAGATTTACCATTATACACTTGGCTATAAGCCATTGAAATAGTGGAAGCACTATCACAATGAATATAAATAGGAGACATGGGTTTAGGCCATTGATCCACTTCACTTATCAAACTTCTTAGCCACTCTGCCTCTTTACAAGCCGAGGCTAATGCTATTAATTCCGATGCCATAGTTGAATCGGTAATACATGTTTGATTCTTAGATGCCCAAGATATGGCACCTCCTCCAAGAAGCTAGAAACACCTAACCACTTGTATAGGAGTAGTCTTTCTTGATGGTTATCCAACTAGCATCTGAGTAACCTTCTAACACCGAAGGATCTCCTTTGAATGTGAAACTAAAATCAATATTTTTATTCAAATATCTCAATACTCGCCTTAAAGCTTGCCAATACTCCGTACTAGGAATACTAGTATACCTACTTAGCTTACCAACATCGAATGCTTTATCCAACCGGTACTACTCATAGCATACATCAAGCATCTTATTAAATTAGCATAATCCAATTGAGAAACTGAATTATTACTATTCCGAACCAACTTAATGTTTGGTTCCATTGGAGTAGCACATGGAGCACTCTTTGCTTCATTAAACTTCAGTATCACCTTCCCAAGATAATGAGATTGTTTCAAAGAAAGAGAGCCATTCTCTCTCCTTATTTTAATACCAAGAATAACATCCGATTGTCCCATATTTTTCATGGAGAAACTTGAAGAGAGAAATTATTCAGTCTTAATGACTTGCTCCAAATTATTCCTTTACCATTATTATCGAATTTGCTATATACACACTTATTATATTGATTTGTTTTATAACCGTTAGCCAAGACAACATCATCAAACTTTTGATGCCACTGTTTTGGTGCCTGTTTAAGTCCATACAAAGATTTAATAAGCTTACACACCTTCTTTTCTTGTCTTTGGACAATAAATCCCTCCGGTTGTTTCATATACACTTCCTCCTCCAATTCACCATTACAAAAACTGTTTTTGACATCCATTTGGTGAATTACTTGATTATGAATAGTCGCTAAGACCTCTAACAACATAATGGTGGTAATTCGTGCCACCGAAGCGTATTTATAAAAGTAATCGACACCATAAGTTTGTTTAAAGCCTTGAACAACAAGTCTTGCCTTATACTTTTCAACGGTTCCATCGATTCTCATTTTCCTTTTGAAAATCCACTTACAACTGAGTGATGTGCAACCGGGCGGCAAATTAGCCAAGACCCACGTATTATTTCCCATTATTGAGCCAATTTCATCATTCACAACTTCTTTCCAAAAGGCTGAATCATGAAACTGCATAGCCTCACCAAACATTCTAGGATACTCCTCAACACTAAAACAATAATATGTTTGAGAACAAAGAAATTCCCTTGACCCATCCACTAAATCAAGTTGGAAATCCAGGCCAAAATCCTTCTATTTCCTTGCTCTCTTACTTCTCCTAATTTTAGGAATAGGAGGAGCTTCATGATCTTCACTAGCATCAACAACTTCGTTTGAGGTACTAGGAAGATCAACATAAACGGTTGATCTTGTGCTTGGTAAGTCCCTAGGTCCAGGAATTGATGAAAAACGAGTCTCATCAAAGATTGTATTCCTTGACTCAATCACTATGTGTATTGAGACAAAATCATTATGCTCCAATACATAAAACTTATATGATTTACCATGCTCCGTGTAACCTATGGATATTTATAGGCGTGTTTTTATTTCGCCTACGCGGTGTGAGCGCTTATTTGACTACCCCATTGTAATGGTTTTATTGAAAATGTTTTCGAAGTCGCCAACAAGTCTTTAAAGGAAAACTCACAAACCTAATTGGATATTGGGTAACCGTAGGGACAAATTAGGGACTTATCCAATGTAGATTTGCCCGTCCTGACTCCATAGATGTTCAATGAACTATAGATTGAGTTCGGGGGTGAGGGTACGAACACGATCATAATGAACCATATTCGCCCATTGTTCGCCTCTACTAAATATCGATTCATGTTAATTTTTATGCAATAGAATGACCAAATAATATTTTTCTGCACCCTAAAAATATTAGTCTAGGTTGGTTTAGGAAACACATAAAAGACTATTTTTTAGTGATATGTTATTATGCAATCAAAATTACAAGGTTCCTAACAGGTTGTCCAAATTATCTGATTAATGTTAGAACTGTTCCTTAGGTCTTGATTAACAATAATAACATGTGGGTGATAAAGTTCATGCATAGAACAATCATGCAAGCATGCAATAATATATGAAAATAAATAGAAAAGCGAAATAAAAGGTTAGAATATACAAAAGAGCATTTTTTATATTAAAGATTTACATTATGAAGGAAATCGTTAGTAAGATAAAAACAATTAATTAATTCAAGGAGCCTCAGGATAATACCTTGGCTTGGGTCTGAGAGATTGACAACCTTCGGGACGAGCAATCATGAAGCCTGAAGATCGGAACGTATATTGAATGTGTGTTTTGTGTTCGAATGTATGAGTTTTGTAGAGAGGTTTTGTAGAGAGATCCGTAAAGTATGTCGTAAGTGTCTAAGTCGTGGTGTTAAAGTCGAGTATTAAGTGTCTGAAAAACCGTATTTTAATTCGGAAAATCGAAGCCTATTTATAGGGAAAACGGAACTGCGCTTCACGCGCTAGCTGTGCCAGGCGCAGGTGGCTGTGTGATTCACAATCACACGTGAATGTGCGCCTGACGTGGCATGACCAATCATCAGTCCCCACGTGGCACACGCATTAACAAAGATAAAATTGAAAGTCTGTGCATCGCACAGAGGAGTGCGCTCGGCGCACGACTCTGTGTGACACACAAGTCTACGTGGCCGACACGTGCGCTTGGCGCACGACCATGCGCTGGGCGCACCGCCTTGCTTTTGACACGTTTTGACAGCTTTTTGATAAAAACGCGTTTTGACGATTTTCTTTTATCCTTTAACTCCGGAAATCTGATTTTACGGGATAAAATCCGATTTTAATTATAAAAATATCTTTGAAAATATTGTTTTTATTTTAATAAAATAATTAATTATCAATGAATTATTAAATGGGCTTTTCAAAGAGTTCGGCTCCAAATATAATACGATTTTGGATCTTTAAAATACGCTTTAACACTTTTAAAATAGTTTTGGCTCTTCGGACTGCTCTGCCCTTGGGACCAATTAAGACCACGGTATGTTTCATCATTAGGTCCTTAAATGGGGAGACACGATTATATGTCTACAATATCCAATTAATTTCTTTTTCACCCAAGGCCTTTCTTTTAGGTTCAGGTAAACTCACAATTGCCCTACAACCCCAAACTCAAAGGTAATTGAGATTAAGCCGCCTACCAAACCAAAGTTCATATTGGGTAACCTTGTTCCTTTTATTTGGAACCCAATTTAAGATATAGCAAGCCGTTTACATGGCTTCACCCCAAAAACCATTACTCAAACCTGAGATAGACAAATGGAATGAACCATTTCTTTTAGGGTCCAATTTTTCCGTTCCACGATACCATTTTGTTGTGGTGAATACAGAGCGATTGTTTCATGAATGACTCCAATTGATGAAAAATAATTTGGATCATAATACTCCCCATCCTTATAGGTCCGAAATCGCTTAAGCAACAAATTAGATTGTAATTCAACTTCGGTTTTATGAATCTTAAACTTATCAAGTGCCTCATCTTTAGAAAACAACAAGTACATATAACAATATTGAGAAAAATCATCAATGAAATTTTTAGATACTTCTTATTTTCCAAAGATGGTGTGTTATGAAAGTCACGCAAATCACTATGCACCAATTCAAGCTTGTTTGATTGTCTTGCAACACTAGGAAAAGGAATTATTGTAATTTTGTTTAACAATCATGTTTTACACTTTTCTACATTCATGTCAACTTTAGAAAATAAACCATTTTTAGACATATCATATAATCTACGATAATTAACACATAAACGATTGTGCCATAGAGAAGTTACATCCACCATGTAAATATAATTCACACTTTTATTATCAATAGAGAGTTTAAACATATTATTTCAAAAGTATCCTTGTCCTACAAATACACCCCCTTTACTTAAAATAAACTTATCAGCTTCAAATACCATTTTAAAACCGTACTTATTTAGTAAACCTCCGGACATTAAATTCTTCCTAACTTCGGGTACAAATACAACATCTCTTAGGCTCCGTTTGGTAGGGCGTAAAACATTTTCCTGCAAAACTGTTTTCCCCAAGTTTCACTCTTACATTGTTTGGTTTGCAAAGGAGTGTAAAACCATTTTCCATTGAAGTAAAATTGCTCTCCTAATGATGGAAAACCATTTTCCCTTCAAAATGAAGGGAAAATTGTTTTCCTTCTATTTCCTTATCTCTTTTGTACACTACTCTAACTACCTCCTTACTTTCCCATTCATTTCATTATTTTTCTTACATGGAACCAAACAATGGAAAACTGATTTTGGAATTGTGTTTTCCGTTATAAATTCTTTTCCATGAAAATCATTTTACACTGAAAAATGTTTTACGCCCAACCAAACGGAGCCTTAAAGTCAAAGTCTTCCAGAAAGTGAGGAGAAACTCCATTTGGCCTATTCCTTTTGCTTTCACCGCCGTAGAGTCATTTCCCATGTACAAGACCGGCCCATCATCCAAAACTTTGTAAGAATTGAAGTAATGATGATTTTTAAAACATATCTAGTCCATTGACCAAGAATCATCATCCTGCACCACATTGATTTTAGAAATCATTTCAATAAAATTCATTTCTTCATTCAAAGAAACATCATGTGCTAACTGTAGGCACATAATCGTGTCTTCTCATTTAAGGATCCGATGATGAAACATACCGCGGCATTAGTTGGCGCGACTCAATGGAAGAGCAATCTAGAGAACCAATCTAAAATGTGTTTTAAAATGATATTCTAAAGCCCAATTAATTGTTCATGATGATTAATTGTATTTCAAGCCAATAAAATGTTTTAAATCCATTTTAAAAGCTCTATCAAATATTTATTATTGTAATAGGTATTTTTCATAAATATTTTATTATCTTTGATAAATAAATCAGATTTTTAATCCGTAAAATTCCATCTCCGGAATTTTAGGGATAAAAAAGTATATTTGAAAGACGCGCAATGGAATATGCTCGAATATTCCAGAATATGCGCCGGACGCGGGGGCTGCGCTCAGCCCACCACGTGCGTCCAGCACATTGGCCAGAACGCATCAGGCGAGCCAATGAGTGCCTGACACGTAGATTTTGTGACTCACACAGAGTCCTGCGTCTGACGCAGGTCTTGTGTGAGACGCAACTTTCTTTTCTATCTTTTCAAAACGCGTTTACACGTGCCTAAACCTGATTGGGCTGGCTGCGTCAGGCACACCAATGTGCGCCTGACGCGTGGCACTGCGCATGCCACGTAGGCCTGCGCCAGGTGCAGGGCTTGCGTGGAGCGCAAGTTTTGTTTTCCCTATAAATATCCGGAATTTCATGAATTACGGACGACTTTTTCATATTACTATTTCACGAACACAAAAACTTACGAATACCTCTACAATACACTTCAAATTCTCAAATACTCAAACACTCAAATACTTTCAATACTTTCAACCAATTCTTAATCACTGCGTTCTTGGTTCCACGATTGCTCCGCCTAAAGATCGTTGTGCTCCTTAATCTAAGCCGCATAGGTATAATCCTGAGGATCCTTGAATAAATTATTTTTATATTGAAGTTACTAACCATTTATTTCATGATGTAGATCTTTAATATAAAATCGCTCTACTATACATTCTAAACCTCCTTCTTTCTTTTTATTTATTTTTGTATATTATATGCCTGCTTGATCATTCCGTTCATATTATATGATTGACCCTGCATTATTGCTTTTATCACCCACATGTTATTTATTGCTAATCAAAGACCTAAAGAACTGTTCTAACATTAATCAGATTAATTTGGACAACCTGTTAGGTTCCCTGTAATATTGATTGCCTAAATAACATGTCACTAAAAATATTCTTTTTATGAGTTTCCTGAACCAATTTAGACTAAATATTTTTAGGGTGTTTAAAACGTTATTTGATTATTCTTTGACATAAAATCTATTATGAATCAATATTTAGTAGAGGCCAACTCTGGGCGAATGTGGTTCATTATGACTATATTCGTACCCTCGCCCCCGAACTCAATTTTGGTTCATTTTGACAATCTATGGAGTCAGGACGGGGAAATCTACATTGGATAATTTGTCCCTATGATTTTCCCATATCCAATTAGGTTTATGATTCTTCCTAAAAAGAATTATTGGCGACTTCGTTCAAAATAATTTTCAATAAAACCTTTACAGTGGGGTAGTCAAATCTAATACGCGCTAACACCGTGTAGGCGAAATAAAAACACGCCTACACTAACTGACCTTGATAAGGATCAACTTTAGGTTGATCCTTATCCTTGTTCTTCTTATTTGCGAAAGAGGGACAATTCCTCTTCAAGTGAGAACGACCACACCCTCAACAAGACACAACCTTGCCTTTTTTCTTATCATTCCCCGGATGATTTTTAATTATTGGACTTCCATGGGCGTTTCTTGGACTTATTAGTCCACTTGATTACACTTCGTCCATCATGTTGATAGAAGAAATCGAACCACTTTTCGAGTCCATAGAGACATCTTGAGACCAGATACCCTCCTCAATACGGAGATGGCACTAGTGGAAAAAAGCCCATATGATGCGGTCAAAATCGGGCTTACCGCTCCGGTTTTGGTCCGCATCGGATGGGCAAGCAGCGGTTACGAGGGATCAACTGCTGCGGTCCAAAACCGCATCGGATGGTCACTAACTGATGCGGTTTTGGGTAAAAACTGCTGCGGTTGACCACCCCCAAAAACCAAAAAAAAAAATTTTTTTTTTGCATTTTTTCATTATTAATCAATACAAAATCAATAATTTATATCAATACTCATTTTATTACGCTTAATTGAGCATATAATTAGATACATAGAAAAATTAACTATAATTCCAACATCATAATCAACTGTGCAGGACTTCAAATTTGAAACTCAAGAATATTTTATACACAACCACATCCATCAAAGTGGTTTTTCCCGCTCCACTTGATCCAACTAATGCAGTAAGAACTCCTGGAGAGAAAACTCCACTCACATTTGACAGCAGCTGCAACTTGTTTTCTGGTAGACCTTTTGCCTTCATAGCCTACATTATATGCAACTTGAGTATGTAAAGTTAAGCTGATAATGAGTATTTCACGACAAACATATAAGGATGGAAATTGGCTAATTACTTTTGGCATGTCAACAAAGTAATTGACATTATCAACACTCAACAGATAATTGAGCATAAAAATACAAGCAGGAAACCCAGGATGATACACAAGAAATAAGAGAAAAACAAGTATAACTAAAAGGTAGATCAACTACAGTTTTCAGCAAGAAAAATGTACAGGACATGGGTCAATGAAAACAGTGATTGACATCTAATCAAAGGAAAAACTGGAACAGGGACGGGAGCCAAAAAAAAAGAAAAATAGACATAATTATTAGAGACTATCACTTTCTTTTTTTCACATGGACTTTCTATTTTCAATTTACACAGAGTTCTCAAGGCAGGAATATCTATATATGATATAACTATAAATAAGAATGTGGTCGTGTGTGTGTGAGAGGTAGCCACAATTTATTGAGGAATATTTTAGGCTACCAGAGTTGTAAAATTATTTACCTAATAAATCCATTCCAAAAGCTAAAAATAAAAGATTTTTAGTACATCTAAGCAAGCCCCTAATAATTAGGGAAATAACTCATTAGTTAAAAGATGAAATGGTAGATTACTTTACCTGTCAGCCACAGGAAAGAAGATTCAACCAAAATTTTTCATAGGACATATAAGAAAAGGCTCGAAGTTTCGAACTTCTGAGTGACACTTATTGGTTGAAGGAATCAGGAAAAGAATACAGTACTGGTAAATTTTCTCCAACACAGAGAGCCTTCTAAAACATAACCACATCCCCTTTCAGGCTTTATTAAGCTAAGCATAAACTTCCAGCTACTTGTGAACAACAGTATATTCATAGCATACATACATGACAAGTTCTTTAATAGCAAGAATGCTGCGCAACAGCCCGAATTCAAGAATTGAAAAACAAGCCTTAAGAAGCTCCCATTTTGGTATAGCAGACATTGTTTTGGACAGAACTGAAGGATGACTCCAGGATTTGTCATGTGGAACAGATAGAGTCTATCCAAGCTACAGCACACTAGTTATATTGTAGTGCTGAATAGCAAAAGATGAAAGTCCCGAGATATCTTTCGCTTCAACGAAAGCCCGTATAGAAAACAAAAAATTCTATTGGGCCAACCAGTTAGAAGCTTGAGTAAACAAAATGACATTCCCAAACCAGCAGAAAATCAACAAATCAGTTCTGAACATAACGGATTGAGATATCTCAAACTACAACATCCGGATGGCCGAAATCGTAACTTCTACAAAAATAAATTGGATCCATACAGGTTATCTTCATCAATCAGATTACCAGAACATAATGAAACACAAACACGAATACAAGACAACATCCAAAAACAGCTAAAAAAATCAATAGATCAACAAAAATCCCTGAAAAACAGCTGAATATATGACAAATCTGCAATACGAGAAACAAGAATTTCTAGAAACATTTCAATATCGAATCCACAACAAAATTCATCTCATAAATCACTTAAATTAGAACATAATTTGATACATGATCCATTAATTTAGAGCAAATAACAAATGCACAAAAGTAAATTAAGGAGGAGAGAGAAAGAATACCTATTAGCGATACCGCTAACAACGATTTCATTGACTCCAATTTTGTCTTGAGTTTGGTTGATCTTGTAGCTGGCCCAACAGTCAAATATGCTCCAATGAGATATCTCCATAATAAAATACCAAGCACCACCCAAGGAAGCAAGAACAAGAGCAAGAAAAAATACGCATTTACTTGATCCTCTTTGCAGCTATCCTTGTGACAACATCAGCACCTTGCTCAAAAAGAAGTGGAATCCGGTTGGCAAACCGAAAAATGTTTAAACCCTATAGTAATTAGTAAAGCTGGTATTAGAGGTATAAAACTAAAGATGAAAAGAAAATAATGTCATATGTTCACAAATTCCCCAATTTGAGATCTCTATAGGTAGTCCAGTACTCATCTTGGACCAAATCAATGCCTACAGTTGATAGATCACAAAAAACTGATATTACTCATTCTATAGCACGAAAATTACACAACTAAGAGGCTGTAACCTTCACTTGTACATGCAACAGACCATAACTAATACCTAGAGACCTGGTATGAATGCTGCTATAGGACAACAAAAATCATATGACAACAGAGCAGCTAAGTTTTTGCAACTGCTAATAGTAGAAGAGGGCACTCACCATCTTTGCCCATTAAGAACTAATTCACTTAACCCTTCTTGTCGAGTCTTCATCACACTTAACTTATTCTGAATACCTTAACTTAAACTTGATTAAACTTCAGCAAATTAGTTTAGTCTCTATTTGCACACCCAGGGACATAAGATGATCATGTAGGCTCATAACCAAACCTTTACTTTGATAACTTGACAGTTAAAGAATGATGACCACATAATAACATTGATTTTATGCCTAGGGAATGAAATTTAACAAGAACCCATGACATAGGTTCATACTTAATCCATCTTTAGGTGTCAATCAATTCAGGAATTGGATGTTTAAAACTTACAATCAGCTTTGCTAACCAGAGGTTTCAATCACCAAGCAAATAAACAATTAATCCAACACCAACATCTTCATATTTCATCCAACTCAAATTTCGAAAATTAACAATGGTATGCATTCTAGCTTTGCAAATACAGAGAGGAGAATAGAAAAATGAGAAAGAGAAGGGTTAGTACCAACAAGGGTGGCCCGGAGGCGGCACCACCGCCAGCGACGAGGTACCACATAAACGCAAAAGGAGGGAGAAAGAACAGCAGCGACGCGAGAAACGACATGTGAAGAAGCACCACCCTGAACACAATACATAGTTTTAAAAACCAATGGATCTAGAAATACATTTGTTGCTCATAATATAGCAATAGTCTTCCAAAATACTTAATAGCATGCCATTCAATTTTGCTTCACAATGTAAGAGCACAAGTAGTATAGTATAGCACACCTTATTCGAGGGCACAAAGTAACAGAGTAGATCCTAAAAAAACACTATTTGTCTCAAGCTGCTATTGCGTGGGTATGGAGACATAAGAAGATAACAAAGCATCCAAAAAAACTACTGCGTGTGACATGCCAATTCGTAGCCACCGAGCAGCCCAACTCTAGTTGGATAAACCCAATCTTATGCAAAAAGAAACATAACATAAACCCAAATATATAATCTCAATACCATGTCCTAATATATTTAAAAAATATAATCAATCATCATATGTCATCAACCTTTCACCCAAAAAAAGTATGAAGAAAGTTAAGGTCATTCTATTACTTGTATCATCAGACTTCGAGAGTTTTGAAAATAAAAATAGATAACTAACTGATATAGAACATCACCTTAATCTGGAATATAATTTTTTTTACAGAGACTCCAATCTATTCTACATGTTATAATACCAGAAATATATTAGAACTCTTCTGAATAGATCATTAGCTCAATTGATTTGCTTTGTTTATTTGGAGAACTATGTTAGTTTGGAATTGTACAAAATCGCCGCCATTAAAGAAATCGGAATAACGGAGAAAATTCAATAAAAGCAGAATAACAAACGCCTGCAATCAACAAAAATTCATGAGACGGAGAGATAGCTTACTTCCAAAACAGAAACAACAATTGAAAAGTAAGAGAAATTCTTGACAGAAAGTGAGAAGCCAGAAATTTTGATGGACTTCAGTGGCAGATTGAGATTGTTTGTTCTCACTGTTGACTCGCTCAATATTATGAAAGTAATCATGCTTAAAGGAGTTCCTAATCTTAATGGAAAGCCAAAGATGCATTATCTCTAACACTTGTTTTTGGGATAGAGATGATCGAGGAAAAAGTAGGGGAGAGAACTAAAATTAACCTAGAAAAACCAAAAACATAATATCATACAAATCAGAATAATCTTTAATTGAAAGTGAAACGTTGACACAGAAAGGCAAGCTTAATTGAAATAGAAGAGAACGAATAAAATCGAGTGAAATTAGGAGTAGTGCACTCAACAACACGCTCATGATCTTTATCCAAACCAAAGAACGGACAGTTTTCGCATCCTGATTCCCTAAACTGCAAGCAATCAAACATTACATAAAGAAGAAATAGAGAGAATACTTGTATACAATATCAAAACCCTAAAATAAATAATTCACAATACCAATTCACAATTCCTGATTGTAGGTTTTCAAAAGCCTGCTGCGAAGGCAAGCTCTGAGTTCATACCGAAAGCTCGTTGGTATTTGTGCCACCACCACGAAGAGAGAGGGGAAAGGAGAACGGCGCGACGGCGCCGTAACCACCAACATGAGCAGAGGAGGGAGAAGCACGGGAACAATAGCACCGGCACCAGCAGGGGGAGGGAAGCTCTGGCGAGCTTCGGCAATCGCCGGCGAGGCGACAGCGCACCGGTGAGCGAGAGAGAGACAGAGAGATCTCACGGGGAAGAGATAGAATTTTGATTTTGGGGTTTGGGGTTTTCTCATGGGAGAGAAGAAAATGAGAATTGTAGCGAGCTAGGGAAAACGCCGGATACAAAATGAAATTAGGCAACATTTACCGCTGCGGTTAAGAGAACCGAAACGGTTAACAGAAAACCGGATCGGTTTCTTGTTAACCGATGGGGTTCTCTAAGAACCGCAGTGGTTAATGTTGTCCAATTTCCCTCCCAAAATTTTGCGGATTTACCGCTTCGGTTCTCTTAGGGACCGCAGTGGTTGTGTTGTGACATATAGCGTTTTTTCCACTAGTGTGGGCACCCAAGTCTAGCAAGGACATGAACTCCTTCTTATGTTTCAAAGAGTTCCTAGTGTCCTTCCAAGACGGGGGTAATTTGTCAATGATGTATGCAACTCAAAACGACTCATCCATTAACATGCCTTGTTGTCTAACTTGGTCCAACATATGTTGAAACTCATAAAATTGTTCCATAACAGAACGACTATCAATCATCTTGTAAGTATTAAAATTGCTAACTAAAAATTTCTTACTTGATGCATCCTCCATGATGTACTTGATTGAAGAGCATCCCAGAGTTCCTTGGTGCTCTCCACATATTAATAGAGATCAAATAAGGTGTCTGACATCGCATTTAAGATATGGCCCCGGCAAATGTAGTCATCATTGTCCCACTTTGTTCTTGCATGGGCCGTCTCC
Source organism: Beta corolliflora (assembly GCA_947648045.1). Classification (NCBI taxonomy): domain Eukaryota; kingdom Viridiplantae; phylum Streptophyta; class Magnoliopsida; order Caryophyllales; family Amaranthaceae; genus Beta; species Beta corolliflora. The sequence goes on from CANSZD010000172.1 coordinate 418,075, forward strand.
GGGGTTTCGGCTTTCCCTTCTTCCGGTAATGGTGGCATCTGGGTGCTTATAACATAAACAACATTCAATGTGGTTAACAAACAATGCATCTTCTTTTGCCAACGACGATATCCAACTCTTCAAACTTTCTCAATTTCTTGAAATTTATAGTCATCTCTTTAAAGGAAGAAGCCATCACGAAAAGTTTAAAATTCTTGTAGATTGTTATATATGTATGGATCTTGTGGGAAACCAGATGGAAGTTCCAAGCACGTAGTGTTACGCTTTCTTATATGAATTTTACCGACCCACTATGATCAATGATTTCACGGTAAACACTTGTGAGATACGAAGAAGAAATAATTTAGTTTGGTCGATGACAAACTACATACACTATAATGTGTTTGAAGGTTGTGTTTTGCATTGAACAAGGAGAGAAATCTCGAAATGAATCTCCTAAAGAAAGTATGAGAATGAATCTAACACCATTCCATATGTGATATATTCCTATATATATTAGGGAATATTTACAGAAGAAAATACTGAAATCATGCATCCCTTCACACGAAGAGACACACACCATTTCGCGAAAACAAGTGTCTGATCAATATGGTGTGGGTGCACCAGGCTTACTGACAAAAAATTTGTTTTCCAGAAGCTTTGGTGCGGGCACACCATAGTAGGTGCGAGCGCACCATTGTCCTTGGTGCGAGTGCACCATTGTCCTTGGTGCGAGCGCACCATTGTCCTTGATGCGAGCGCACTAAACGCCTTGCAAGCCTATTCTTTCGTTTTCCTTCTTTCTCACCACGTTTCATCAAATGCCACAAAAGCGAAACACAATTTCATCACATATCATCAACGGACACATTTAACCATAAATGTTCCAACAAAGAAGTGATGACTTGGCTTACAGACTTGGGAAGTCAAAGTAGATGGACGAAGCACAAGTTTGACCCTAGTGTTTGCTTTGACTCAAATAAATCTAACTTTGCGGAAAGCTATAACTCCACTTTGGGAGCAGATAGATGCAAGCATCTGCTTACTTTCTTAGAAAGTAACTAGTTAAAACTGTTAAACATTACTTTGTATGTAAATTACATGATTCTAATAAGAAACTATTAAGCATCCTTATTACTTTGTTGTTTCAGGTATCAGGAGGATGTGTATGGCGAGAATAGCCACAAGGCAACATAATGCCATGAAGTGGAATGATGAATACATATGTCCTAAGATAGTGAAGCTGATTAGGGTCATTACTCAAGATTCATGGACATGCAGTATCCATAGCTCTGCTCCAGGTGAATTTGAAATACATAAAGGGAAATCTCAGTTTCCATTGAGCCTTAACAGAAGAAATTGTGATTGTGGGTATCGCCAGTTCAGCAAAGTACCATGTAGGCATGTTATAGGCGTGTTTTTATTTCACCTACGCGGTGTGAGCGCGTACTTAACTACCCTCATTGTTAAGATTTTATTCGATACGTTTTTGAAGTCGCCAACAAGTCTTTAAAGGAAGACTCATAAACCTAATTTGATATTGAGAAATCGTAGGGACAAATTAGGGACTTATCCAATGTAGATTTTCCCGTCATGACTCCATAGATGGTCAATGAGCCATAGATTGAGTTCGGGGGTGAGGGTACGAATATGGTCATAATGAACCACGTTCACCCATTGCTGGCCTCTACTAAATATCGATTCATGTCAATTTTTATGCAATAGAATAACCAAAAAATATTTTCATGCACCCTAAAAATAATTTAGTCTAGGTTGGTTTAGGAAACACGTAAAAGACTATTTTTTGTGATATGTAATTAGGCAAATAAAAAATTACGGGAACCTAACAGGTTGTCCAAATTATCTGATTAATATTAGAACAGTTCTTTAGGTCTTGATTAGCAAAAATGACATGTGAGGTGATGAAAAGGCATGCAGGATAATCATAGCTATGTATATAATAATAAATAAATAAAAGAGAGAGTAGAGATTAGAATGTACAAAGGAACAATTTTTATATTACAGATCTACATCATGAAAGAAACAATTAGTAACTTCAATATAAAAAATAAGAAATTTATTCAAGGACCCTCAGGATTATACCGTGGCTTGGGTCTAAGAGATTGACAACCTTCGGGACGAGCAATCGTGAAGCTTGAAGATCTGAACTTGTATGTATGTTTGAAAGTATGTATTTGTGTTTGTAGATTTGAAAAGTATGAGAGTTTGTAAAGTGATTTTGTAAAGTGTATTCATAAAAGTGTAGAAGTGTATGGAAAAAACCGTTTTCGATTCCGAAAATCGAAGCCTGTTTATAGGAAAACATAAATTGTGTGTCACGCGTAGGCCACACCAGGCGTAAGACCCTGCATGACTCACAATCACATGTGTCCGACGCAGATTGGTGCGCCTGACACGACACGCACAATCAGCTGCGTACACGTGGCACACTCATTGAAAAAAGATAGAGAAGAAAACTACGCGTCACGCAGAGGAGTGCACCAAGCGCACGACTCTGTGTGACATATAATGCCACGTGTCAGGCACAAAATTGTGTGCCTAACACAGTTGGAAAATGGTGCACCAGGCGCACGATGGTGCGCTAGGCGCACTATAGTGCGTCAGGCACACCGCCTTGCTTTTTGACACGTTTTAACAGCTTTTTTTACGGGATAAATCCGATTTTAATTATAAAAATATCTTTCAAAATATTTATTTTATTTAAATAAAACAATTATTTATTAAAAAAATAATTCATTGAGCTTTTCAAAGAGTTGGGCTCAAAACACAATTAATTATCATGAATAATTAAGTGTGCTATAAAATAGATTTTGGATCATTAAAATACGCTTTAACACTTTTAAAATAGTTTTGGCTCTTGGGACTGCTCTGCCCTTTGGTCGGACCAATTAATACTGCGGTATGTTTCATCATTGGGCCCTTAAATGGGGAGACACAATTATGTGTCTAAAGAAGCCCCTACTTTGATTGAGGTTCAGGAAACCGATAATCAAAGTACACGGTGTCGGGACAGAGAACGATTCTAAACGCTCTGCAGTTTAGAACTAATATATAACTCTCGGTCTCTGCAAAACAAAGTTAGTATGCAAGACAATAACTACAAGCAATTTGATTACCTGCAAGGAAAGATGTTAGCAAATAGGTGCAAACAATGCAGATAAGGCACATAATGATGCAAATAATGTAAACTTAGACTCTCTAAGGATGCATGAGACGCTATGCAAGGATCAAGGTTATGCAAAGCTATGAAAGATGGCACGTCATGCAAGGTCAGGGTTATGCAAGACTAGGATGTATGAAATGTAATGCAAGGTCAGGGTTTTACAAAGCTAGGAGATCTGGATATGTAGAATGACAGAATGATCAGATATAGATAGAATGATCTTCGAAAACTGTTTTTAGTAAATAATCGGGGTCCGTAAACGAGGTCCGCAGATTACATTTTTTCGGGAGTTTGACTTGATTTGGAGGAAACGCCACATATATAGAAGCCCCCACTTTGGATAAGCTTGTCTTGAATTAGGCACTATAAGCCTTGATTGAAATGTAGTTGATCTAATATTGAGCGTTCAAAATTTTCATTGGGGATTGTTCTTTGAGGAGTTTATACAGGCAAAGTCAAATATCGCCAGAATTCATGGAATTGTCGGAGAATCCTTCGGGGACAAGGAGAGTTCGGATTGAAAAATAAAAAGTTTAGATTTGTAACTTAAATGAATGTACGTGGGAAAAGGCTTTGACGAGGCTAGGTTCAGACTCGAGTCTATGTCGGGATCTAGAAAGAATATGCTCCTAAATTTTAGAAAATTAAATCCTAAGACCTTGATTAATTTTTTTTTTTGAAGCGGTCGGACCTCGAGATGAGGATTCCACGTATCCTTGCGGAATCAAACAATTTGTAGTTCTGGATCTGGTTTTTTTTTTTATGCCCTAACTTTTGCCTAGGCCGCCCTTTCGGGTTTTAAACCTAGCGGTCTTGGACATAACTTGGAGAAGGAGTTTAGGTTGATGAAAGGTTGAAAGGTTTAAGGCTTGAGGTTTTTGATGAAGGTTCAATTTGTTGGGCTAAGTTAGGATCATGGATTTGAATTATATGGTTAGAGTTTTGATGGATTGATCGAAGGTATTTGAATGAAGGGTAGAACTTGTGTGCAAGCCCCCTAGGTTGACTTTTTTTTTATATCTTTGCCTTTGGCTTTTTCTTTTTTGCATTTTTTCTTTTTGTCCCGTGCGTTTTCTTTTGCTTCTGCTTTTTTCGCACTTTGAATTTATTCACTTTTTTTTTATTTTGCCTGGCATTGATTTTTACTTTTATGTAGTGAGGCTTGCACATAAGTTTTTGGTTTAGGGTATTGGAAAGTTTGTAGGATATTTGTGGAGCTTTGATTTAAAAGGCTTATTTGGCTAAGGATCACGAAGGATGATGGTTTAAGGGATTTTTTTTTTGGTTGCATGAAGATGGCTTATGAAAGGATGATGGCTTTTTGGAATGATGGACGGAAGAGGGATATAACTCTTAATCCAAAGTATGTCCATTATTATTTTTTGATTTTTTATTTTTTTGATTTTTTTTCAGATTCTTTTTCTTTAATTAGTCAAGAACATTAGGTGATTTAAATTTCATCATTGAATTAGAAGCATAAATAAAATGATGGAAGGCCAATGAAAATGAAAAGAAAATGCGATTATTTTTATTGATTAGAATTAAAATGGAACAAGGCTTATAAATATTAAAGTCCTAAAGGACATAGACTCGACAGGAAAGGAAATGAAGAAGCTAGAGGAGGGACTCTCCGACTCAACCTAGAAAACTAGTGTTAAATGACTATGCCCTGGCATTATCTAAGCACTTTCGAAGGGGTTGCCATTGTTGCCGACTTTTGCTGCAGGCGAGACTGGTAGTCTACCATCTTCAACCATATCCTGTAGAGCATTCTTTAAGGCCCAACACACAAATGTTGGATGCCCATTCCCTTGGTGATATTTGCAGTCACTAGTGGAAAAACATTAAATTACGGCGGTCATTAAGTGGCATATTGCTGCGGTTTTGGCTGCGCAACAATTTAGGGCGCAAAAATAGGTAAATTACCTATTGTTGTGGTTTTAACCGCAACAATAGAGCAACCTATTGCTGCAGTTCCTACACAAAACCGCACCAACAAGTATTTTTTTTAATAAAAAAATACAACCTATTGTTGCGGTTTTGGGTAGGAACTGCAGCAATAAGTGGCTCTATTCTCAGGTGTCGGGTCTGGAGTAGAACCAATAGGGTAAATTGCTCCTCTTTGATTAAGCCTATTAAAATCTTCCTCTAAAGTCATGCCCAGGGGAGTGAAGGTTCTTTGAGGCCTTTGATAACCTCCCTTTTCATTAGTGAGAGCATTGACATCATAACTTTTGGAGCTAGAAGGGTTATTGCTACTCTTCTTGAAAGAGTTGTTGTTATTAAAACCCTTATTCTTTTAAGGCTTGTACTTCCTCTTCGATCAGCAGGTCTACCTTGTAGAGTTTCATGAAAGACTCTATAGGTTGGAACTTGATGTGATCTCCATATTTGGGCTGTAAGTTAAGGATTACTAGTCGGACTTGGTCCTCTTCAGATGGCCTATTAGTGATTTGTGCGGCCTTTTCCCTCCAACTCACGGAGACCAATGCGAAGCTGAGTATTATATATGTATTGTTTGTGGAACTCTTCTTTGATGTAGTCCCAATTATTCAGCTTAGTTTTGTTCAGTGACCTGAACCACTTGGATGGATGTGCATCCAATGTTAAGGGGCAAACATAAGCAAACAGGTCCTTGCTCATGCCTTTGAGGGCCAGAGAAATGGAGAAAGCTCTCAAATGAACATATGGGTCTTCGACCCCCTTGAATTTTGGGAGGTCACCCAATGCAACCTTTTTAGGAAGCTTTTCCCTCAGTTCATGATCAATGATGTCATGGCCATGAGCCTGACTCTCGAGTGCAGGAATTGACTGGATCAATCGCTCGAGTTTTTCGAACCTCAAATCTGCCTCGGACTTGATAGGAGGTGGTGGTGGTGGAGGAGTGATATCATGCTCTTCTTCCTCAGTTATCAGCTTTTCTCTCAGCGCCTTGATCTCTTTGTCTTTTCCCTCAAGATGAGAGGTCATCAGTTGGAGCTGAGCCATGATTGCATTAAGTTGTTCAGAAGTGCCTCCCATCTCGGATGATGATTCAGAAGTTTCGGAATACTCGTCTAAAAAGGTGAGAACTCGTTTGACGAATCTGGGAGTAGGTTGACCTTGTATCCTCTCAGTCGGACGTTCCCAAGTTATAATCTCACGACCTGTCCTGAACAGAAATCGAATGGATCTCGTAAATTTTAAGAAATATAGTTAGAAATGAGAAATGGAAATGAGGGATGGAGAAATGGGAAATGGGAGATGAGAAATGGAAAATGGAAATGGAAATGGAAATGGGGAATGGAAATGGAAAATGGAAATGGAAATGGAAATGGGGAATGGAAATGGAAAATGCATTTGAAAAGGAGGATTAGACATGATTATAGGTTTTGGATAGTGTGGCTTGACCATGATACAGACATGGGCCTAACTATATGCATATGCAGATATGGACTGGACTGGACTGGACTATGCAAGCACACTGGACTAGACTTTGAACTTACAGGAGAGCAAGGGGGCTAGGCCTAAGGGTATGAACTGATCTTTTATTGTCCAAAGACTTGACTAAGGCTTACATGGAGATGCAAACTAGACCTAGGATTAGGCTTTTATAGTCCGAGAATTGACTAGAGTTTACATAGAGATGCAAACTAGACCTAAGGAATGAACTTTTATAGTCCAAAGACTTAACTATGGTTTACATAGAAATGCAAACTAGACTTAGGGAATGAACTTTTATAGTCCAAAGACTTAACTAGGGTTTACATAGAAATGCAAACTAGACCTATGCAATGAACTTTTATATTCCAAAAACTTAACTAGGGTTTACATAAAGATGCAAACTAGACCTAGAGAATGAACTTTTATAGTCCGAAGACTTAACTAGGGTTTACATAGAGATGCAAACTAGACCTAGGGAATGAACGTTTATTGTCCGAAGACTTAACTAGGGTTTACTTAGAGATGCAAACTAGACCTAGGGAATGAACTTTTATAGTCCGAAAACTTAACTAGGGTTTACATAAAAATGCAAACTAGACCTAGGGTTAAACTTTTATAGTCCAAAGAATTAACTAGGGTTTACATAGAAATGCAAACATGACCTAGGGTTGAACTTTTCTAGCCCGAACAGTTAACTAGGGTTTACATAGAGATGCAAACTAGACCTAGGGAATTAACTTTTATAGTCCTAAGACTTAACTAGGGTTTACATAAAGATGCAAACTAGACCTAGGGAATGAACTTTTATACTCCTAAGACTTAACTAGGGTTTACATAGAAATGCAAACTAAACCTAGGGAATGAACTGGGCCTAAATAGACCTAAGTTTTGAATTGGATTAGAATTAGACTTTGATTGGAATGGACTAGGAATAGACTTGGAATAGGCTTGACATATCACATAAAGATGCAAACACTACTACATTAAAAGGCAAAGGCAACACACCAAAATCGTTCCAATAGGGCTAAAAGTCATTGCAATAGGCCTACTACAACGGTTTTGTACCGTCGCATTTGTTGGCGTTGTAATAGGCCTAATTGCAATAGACCTAATGCAACGACTATTAGAGCTATTGCGACGGCTAAACGTGTCGTTGCCTTAGGTCAGCTATCTTTTGCAACGGCTTTGTTAGTGGTTGGTTATGCAACATTCTTGGCTAGTGCAACGCCTACCATTTAAGCTAGTGTAACAGATTTAATTTTTCTTTTTTGTGGGGATATTGCAACGATTATTACTATAACCTACTAAAAACCTATAATATTAAAGCCTTGTATATATATTAGTAACGATGCAACAAATGCCAAAATACTCTAGAAATGCCAAAAATAATTGTCATATTTGTATTATAATTTCCAAAACTAATTAAATTAAGAGTATACATGACAAATCCTAATTAACAAAAACGAAAATGTACTTAATCAAACCCAACTAATAAATATTTGTTTTAGTACCACAAATACTTCTAAGTACATATAGATCACTATCCTTCAAGCCACCAAGTACCACATCACTATAATATAGCTAGCTATATCTGGCCAATAGTGTGTATAGTGAGACGTCTACATTTGATCTCCTCCAGTTGGTTCATTATTAACCTAAAAATTCAAACATTGTAATAGTTAGTAAACGTACACCATCAACAAAGTCCAATTGTCACAATTCATACCCATATTAGATTTTATCCAAAAACTGACAGCACAATGAATCAATTATGATATTCATATGAACTTTGCGTAAGAAAAAGAAGTACAAACGACAATAATCCAAGCCAAAGGAATTACAACCCATCATTTGTAGATAGCATATTTTCTTCTGGCGAGTAGTGAACATGGGAATGAGAAACTAACACAACACAAAATTTCTCTTTGACAGGATTGGGCAATGAACGTCGTACTTCCAGAGAATACTCTCCAAAGAAGAGGAAAGGCATTAGTGATTATAGTACAGGTAGTTCTAGTGAGAGTGAAAATGGAAGCGATTCTCATAGTGATCGTTCTACTGCGAGGTGGCAGATGGCTAGGGTCTCCGACTCTCCACCTACTTTTGAAGAGTATAACGAGTTGAGGAGATAGATTGACCGGACTATTGACCGGATGCCACACAGTAATGAAGTTCTTGGAGAAGCATGAGGCTATCAATAAAATCAATAGTTTTGTGTACTGAGTTGAGACAGTGAAACAAATGTTGCAGGGAAAGAAATCAGTCTCAGCCAGGCTAATAAACATAGCAGCATAGAGGGGAAAACTAAGTAGAGAGTTTGAAATTGCAGAGTACAAAGAGGAGGCAGCTGATGTTGAAAGAATAAAAGCCCGGTTGCACGAACTTGAAAAGGCCAGACAAGGCCAAGAGACAGATACCAAAGCCCTTAAGCTTGCAGAGATCTACGAACAACTATTCTGCGAAGCAGGAAAGTAAACCTGCTACAACATCTGAGGTAGCAGCTGAAGAAGATGGAGTTGATGATATCACCACATCAAACACTGAGAATAACGTGAATGGTGGTCCTAAAGCTGTAGCAAGTGCTGGGTTCAGTGCTACAGTTGCGGCCTTGGTTAGGCTCTTTGACACGAGCAAATTAGTGGATACAAATGCACCGGTGGACTATGGAACAGAGTCAAACTTGATGCATGATTATGATCTGCGCATTTCACTTTCTGTGCTAGAGACATTTGGAGGTGCATATGGAGTAACAGCAGCCTTTTTAGCCAGAAAACAGAGGATTGAGGCTAAGATAGGTTGCCAAGTTCTAGTTGACGATGGAAAAAAGCATTCAATGACTCTTTCAGTGGGTGATTATAAGAGGAGGAGAGGGTTGCTCTGAGAACTATTTCTTATGGTTTAGGCCGGAGTTCAGATTCAACCGCCAATTAACTCAAATTTAGGTTAATGGTAGTTCATCAAAGTAGTTTTTAAGTTATGAAATATCGTCTCAGGTTAGTCATACTAAGAGTAACAAAATTTTGCAGTGAGATGCCTAATTGCCTTTGTTGATCATGAGGCTCTGTGATAAAAGCTTCTTGTCTACAGTGAAGAATATGTAAGATATTAGTTTTTGTTTCTAATGTTATTAGTCCATTTCGTAGCTATCAGGTGTGTCCTTTTTTAGCAAATTGCTTTGTGAAAATGACAAGGTATACTCCCAGGAAAGTAGATTAAAAAGCAGGTCTCATGCATTAGAATTTTATAACATCATTAACAACTTAACTCTGAAAGATATATTTTTTGAACAATGCACAAAATTTGCATCATTAACAACTTATCCAATAACTCTAATTCATAGCCCCTTTAATATTTTGGAAGAAAGGGACACTAGAGGAAAAAAACCCAAGGGTTGCAGTCAAAAAGGACCCAAGGGCTGCGTTTTTTGACCGCAGCCATTGGACTAGCAGCCCTAGGCATTTAGGAAGAGCTGCGGTTAAATTACATTTATATATATATGTATCATTTTTCATTACAAATTATGTTTTTTACACAAATATAGAGAAAATAATAACTAAATTACATTAGTTCGAGGCTACCCTCGAATGTTCGAATTGCAATATATGAGCAGTATCACAACCATCAAAAAATAACCAACCAAAGAACAACCATGAAGACATTACAACTCCACCAAGATCAGCATCTGAATCCCTCAAAAGCAACTTTTTTGGAGATGATAGAACCTGGCTAATAAAACCAAAATCACTATAATTTGGAGGTGAAACTATATCTATGCAAGTACTACAAAGCAGAAGCTGGACAAACCCACTCCACGAGAACAACTTTCAATTAGTTGATGTTGTAAGTACATGGCAGCTTACAACACAACAACAAATGGCTAAACAAATGGCTAGCAGGGGGGTTGCGGGGCGAGGGTGTAGCAAAGGGGTGGGGTTGCAAGGCGGGGGTGTAGCGGGGGCGGCAGGGGGTGCTAGCGGGGTGTCTTTTGGGCAGTGGGGGCCTAGCAAGGGGAGAGGGAAGCAGTGGGGTGCTTGGGCTAGGGGGTGTAGCGGGGGCAAGCAGGGGGGTCTGGGGCTGGGCTAGGGGGTGTAGCGGGGGGCAGCAGGGGGGCTGGGGTGGGGTGGGGGCTGGTGGAGTGAAAGGTACTGGAGGTGTAGGATATGGAGCAAGAGGAACTTGCATCCTTAGATTATCCTCTTTCTCCTCTACCAAAAACTCTCTATTCTCTCCCTACTTTGATTCTTCAACCAACTTCAATCTTAGTTAAAAGAAGTTTGAATCACATATTCACCTATTAGTTTTATTCATGAAAAACTATAAATAATCACATATTAATGGAAAGATATTGAAGATTAATAGTAAAGCAAACTTATGTTGCTTTTACTAAGAATTCCACACCACATAAACAAAACAAAAAAAAGAAAAAACTGAAAGCAAATGTAGGGAAATAGGGAAATTAATTTTGTGAAATTTATAATTGCATAATTCACAAAACAACAAACAACCAAAAATGGCAGCTTTTTGTCTTGTAAAATGTTCAAAAAAGAGACAACATGAACGAGAAGAATGGAGAGTGGTACATATTAGTAAATCACTTGGGAAAAAGAAAGCAAATGAAAGAAAGTAATAATTATTTCGATATCTCTAGTGTAAACTAACTATTATTATCAAATGTATAATCAAATTATATTACATGACCCTAAATGCGTGAAATTTTTCTTATATAATCGAAAATGTCCTAAAACGGCCTTTAATTACTCAAAATGGACTTAGAAACAAATAAATGATGTTATATAAGCCTAATAGTTTGTAAACTAATTTTTATTGCCAAATATATGGCCAAATTACATTATATGACCATAAATGTGTTAAAAGGTTCCTAATGGTCGAAAATAGCCTAAATGAATTAAAAGGTGAAAATGTTTGCAATTTCTTTTTTAGGTGAAAATGTTTGGAATCATAAACTTTTTGTTTTTAGTGAATTTGCATAAGGCCAATAGGTTCATGATTCTTTTGTATAAGTTGAATTAAGCAGGGGACTTAACAATTTAACATGGCAGCAAGCAGGCAGATAAAAAGCGGGTACCCGGTGACCCGACCCGGAAAAATCGGGTACCTGATTAGCGGGTACTCGATTTTTACGGGTCGGGTCGTGGGCCGTTCTTTTGACTACCCGCATATCCGGGTACCCGGTTATGAACACCCCTATATACCACCATGTATTTGCATGAATCAATGGACAAAAAACCCATGAAAACATCCACTTAATTGCTTGTTAGGCCAATAAATCACACAAATATCAAGCTATTACCACTTCATTATCCATGGATCAAGCAATTAAAGTCCTAAAATAGCCACTTAGATGCATATTAAGCCAAGAAATCCTACAAAAATCAATAACTAACTAATATTCACCAACTTTATGCATGAAGCAAACAATCAAGGCCAAAACAATTCAATAAAACCAGCTGATGTTATGGTTTTATATAGAGTTTTAGGTGCATTTAGGTTGCATTTCTAGTTCATATTAGAGCATTTAGGTGCATATTTGCATGATTTACTCAAGTTTTGCTCTACTACTCCCCATTTGCGTGTTTCGATGATTTTTTGGTTATTTTGATGCAAATTGGTTATGATTATCTAAGATCAAGCCTATTAATCATTGAGGATGAATATAGCTTGCACAAGGATCACAATGCATCCATTTGGGCCAATTTCGAGTTAGAATGAAGCAAAGAGTTAGTGAAAGAAGTGCCAAAACTGACACTTGTTCACTATTTTGATCATATCTTTTAATAGAAACTTGATAATCAAGAAATTCTAGTTGGTTTGGAAACTAGACAATAAAATCTTTCCAATGTAAGGTCACACGCCTCAAACGGACTTCTGGTTTGAGAGATACAGCCTTCGCAAGTTGACACAAAATCACAGCTTTCCCGCCCGATGGGATCGGACGGTTTAGCCCGATCGGGCCCGAGAACATATTCATCTGGCTGCGTTCTAGAGTTGAAAACAAGAGGAAAAGACTCCCGCCCGATGGGATCGGGCGAGCTTGCCCGATCGGGCGGGTAGTCCGTCATATTTCCGAAATAAAGAGCTTTTCGCCCGATGGGGTCGGGCGGTTGACCCGGCACGCGTATTTTAATGATTTCCGGGCTATTTTCGTATCACTTTTCCTCTATGTTTTAGGTTTAGTATAAATACGAAAATTAGAACATTACTAAGACATCTTTTATTCAATCTTGGTTTTAGTCTTTATTTTTCATAGTTTTCTCTCAAGAACCCTAGTTTTACTACTTTTCACTTTGGATTCAAGATCAAACATTTGGATTACTTGCAAGTTCAATATAGTTCTTTAATTTGGTAATCTTCTTCATTGCTTTCTCCATTATTGATTGCTTTCTCTATTATTGATTGGATTGATTTCTTTGTTATTTGCAATGATTCAAAGTATGAATATTTACATTGATTTGGTTATTGTTTTCGCAAGCATGATTGAGTAGTTTTATTTCTAGGATTGTGGGGACCTATGTATGCAATGAGGGATTCATAGATTAGTCTAATGGCCTTTTATTTCAATTGTTTTCTGTGATTGAATCGTTCATGCTAGATTTATGAATTAGGCCTGATTTGTATTTCTATTAACGCAATATTGAATCTGCTTCGAGAGGAGAGATTTTATATAGGCTTTCAATCATTAGGCAGAGTGATCCTTGACCATGCGAGAGCGGCTAGGTGATCTTTGAGGGAGGTAATGTTCGAGAGAAATTACATGTGCCCTATATAAATTGACTTATTAGGTGGTTGTTATTCGTCCCTGATTTCCCGAATTGTATGCATAGTGATCCATAGTCCTAGTTCTTTATTAATCGATCCTTACCTTCGTATTTAGTTCTGTCAATTGCTTAGTTCAGTAAAACAAACCATTTTCATCTGATTTAGTTAGTATAGTATTAGAGTTCAGATACAATAGTATAACTTTCTCCCTGTGGATTCAATCCTGACTTCCCTGACTACTTGTTAGTGGACCTTAGGTTATTTTTGATTAGGTGATACGACTTTAGCCTGTCACCAGCACCATGATCCCAAAGGGGCTACAATGCCCATACTAATTCCTCGAACAATCATCTTCAACTAAGGGGAAAAGGGGGATAAATAAGGTTCATCCTCGAACAATCAACTTCGGATAAAAGGGTTCTAATTTCTAAAACATAATCAGAAAAAGAATTCTAACCTGTCTCCCTTTGGTTTCTTCACACCATCTCCAGTAATAATATTAGCCATGGTATACTCGCATCGCAGCGCACCTGAAAAGCATTATAACCATGTATCATGCTATTAACAAGTGAACTTTCCACGTAAGAAAGATATATCAATTATCAACCTAAAGAATACAGATATACATAAAACTAGAAGCTACTAATTGAATAACCATGTTAAACAAACATTTTATTTCACAAAAGATTTAGCCAAAGAAGTTGAAGGTATAAATTAAACAAAGTGACTTTATTAGAACTAAATTAATCAGTCCACTAAGCGAAGAAATAATAATGTTCATGAAAGCACAAATCAAGAAGAAAGTGAATGCTAAATTTTTAATTACCTTTAATTTGTTCTCTCAATTTTTGAGTTATTTTTTGTTGTGAACTATATAACTTTTTCCCATTCTTTGTAACTCTTGTTGCTCTTTCTTTAGGTAAACAATGGTCCGACCGCGATTCCTAGGAGTAACTACATGATATCATAAGTGATAAGTCAACCTTGAATATTCATCCCTCATAGAATAATAAACTAATTTTATGAATTAACCAACAAGACGCAGCATATAGAACTATGAAGCTAAGTTTTTACTATAAAATTGTCCTTAACTTTGTGATTTACCCTTAAAACAATTCCTCCTCCCAAATAGACATCCAGATTCAGCTGAAAAAATCTCAACACATAGACATTCACAAAAAAAACACACAATCCAATAAAATCTCAATTCTGTTAGAAGAGTCTTTGTTTCAAATCTATACAATAATGTCAAAAAAAACTCAATATCAATCGCACTAAAAACTCTATGAAAATTGCTAAAAGTTAGATCTGAAGAAATGAAACAATAAAGGAGAATATATACAACAATAAATTAGATTTCCCTGAAAAAACGCACAAACAAGATCAACAAGAACAAAAAATTCCCCATTTTTACCTCCGTTTCCATTAATGCAAAGTTAAAAAAAAAAGTAAAATTACCAGAAGATTCGGCAGTAGAGGACGAAGAAGAAGACGAATAATCATTGCCGAACAGGAGCCGGTAATTCTCGTACTTTCCTCCAAATAGAGGGGTGGTTCATCAATCTACTGCAACTTGTTTGCCCCACTCTTTGTTCCATCAGAAACTTCTTCTGTTAATGTTTCATGTCAAAATTGCACACACCAGAAAACACAATGAGCTCAACTCCAAAAGAAAGAAAGAAAGAAAGAAAGAGAAATGGAGGACGAAGAACAGGCAATGGCAGGGAGGCGGCGGAGCAGAGGATCAAACGCAGCGTTAACCGCCCGAACACAAGCTCTACGCAACGGCGAAATTTATCAACTTAAATCCGTCCAATATAGCTTGAACACATTAAAGCAAAACAATAACTCAATCCCATCATTAGAGAGGTGAAAATGTATCAGGCTAGTCAAAAAATTTCATCCTTTCTAATCCATCGTCCCCCTCCCTCCCCTGGTGCTCTTCTTTCCCTTCTTCAGGTTGACATCAATTACAGTCGCATTTGCGAAAAATCAAAGCCTCAAATCAATTCAATTTGTAGCAAAACAATCAATGAATCTCATAACACTACTTTCGAATTCCTACTCAAAACACTCATAAGCTAAAAAAAAAAAGCCCCCAAATTTATCTCATATTCATTGAACAGAAAAACAAACAACCTGAAATAGTCGAAAATCGAAAATTTGGAATTGAGGAGTGCGAAGAGGAGCAAACTTACTCTACAAAATTAGCAACTTTAGATCCACAAACAACTAAAAAAAATCAAAAACTGACAGCAAAACTCAGCAAAACTAAGTCAAACTAAGTAAATGCACGAAAATCAGCCAACAACAAAAAAACGCAAAACAACAATCAAAATTTGAGCGAGAAGGCATCAAAAAGCAATAAATCGAACAAAAACTACAAGAAAATAGAAAACTTGCAATGAATTTAACACATATTAGAAGTGAATTGCTGGTTCGGCGACCCTCTTTCTCGATGGAGGCGTTGCGAGGCGAGGATGGTGGCGTGGCAGCGAAATTAGGGTTGCTACTGTTGTCGGTGGTTGAGTTGGGAAGTACGAGTTGCAGGGAGGAGGTGAGCAAGTGCGAGGTCGAAGAGAGTGAGAGGCGCGGTGTGAGTATGAGTGTTAGGGTTTTCGTTGTTTGAAGGAGGAACGAAAATGGGTGGGGGGGAAGTTAAATAATGGGCGCGGTTTGTTTTGGCCTTTTGGGGATTAAAAAATAAAAAAAGGGCTGCGGTTGAGTGGTAAACCGCAGCCCTTCAGGTTAGGCCCGAAACCGCAGCCCTTTATCTAACTAAGGTTTGCGGTTTTGGGCCTGACCGCAGCCCTTAACGGAAGAGCTGCGGTTTTCAACACAAGCGCAGCCCTTTTAAAACAGCAAATGACAATTTTTCCTCTAGTGGGAGGAAGTGGTTTGACAAAACCGTAGATAAATTTGTTTCACACATTCTTTCAGCATGTGGGATAACTATGCCTATGCTACTTTGGATGAAGGAAGATCAGACCCAGATGAAGGCATTAGGCCTCAACTCTTAGAAATATGTAGTTATTATGAAGACAATACATAAAATGAAGGAAATTGTGGCTAATTTTGTGTGTTCTACTCCAAGCTCGACATCGAAAGAAAACAGGTTATACATGATCCTAGGTGCACTTGTTATGGCTCACCATCCGATTTGTTATCTTTTTCATTATCTACAATGTAAGATTCCAAAAACTATCCCCTCTTTGTACATAAAAAATATACAGCATCAACCCTTATAAATTGGGTTGATGAGGGTTGCAGACTTTGTGGAGACTTTTTTTTAGCTGATTTCAGAAGCATGATTCTATAATTCTTGAATCAAATTTTCATATTTGTGAAGTTTGCTTGCTATTCCTGCAATAAAAATGACTAAATTTGTTGACACATTTCATCAAAAGTAAGTGTGCATGCTTCTGTCTAACTAATTCCCTGCAAAATTTGTGCATTGTTCAAAAAATATATCTTTCAAAGTTAGAATGTCTCTAATTTTTGAAAATTCTAAGTACTTAACTTTATAATTTAAGTCTTTGTTTAAAAATAAAATGAAGAATACAGTTGACATAAGGTAGAAAAAATAGGAGGGAAGAAGAGGATCAAGTTCAAAAATACAGTAGATGATAAAAAGAAGAGAGGAAACGAAATTTATCACTTCCCATGGAACAAAACCACAAAACTCCCATAACAATTGAAATTGAAGAACATACCTTTTAAAGCTCGACTATTGATTCGAAATTTCTCCTGTTGGGTTTCTTGAATTTCGAGTCTTTGCTAGGTATTCTTGAATAATTTGCCTCTTTGTTGGGTTTATATGAATATCCTATTACCATGGAACAAAACCATAACCATAAAATTGAAGAAGTCGTCATCAGTTAACTCCCATAACAATTGAAATTGAATAAACATACTTGTTGAAGCTTGACTGGTAATTCGAAATTTTGCTATTTGCTGGGTTTTCTTGAGAAGGAATTTCGCCTACCTACTTACTGCGTTGAGGATTTGAGGATAAATTTCGCATATATATTCGTGAATTCTGGAAGAATTCCGGAATAATATCGAAAGAAATCTTGAGCCAAGTCTTCCTATTAGCAGATAATCACAATTCGCACAGTTGAGAGATTTGGGAGATTGAAATTAATTTTGGCAAATATTCGTTGGGTTTTCCGATCAGTTATCTGTCAATGAAACTTTTTCTATTTTCCTTGCTTTAAGAAAATTTAGGGATTTTTTTTTAAGTTTCAAAATTTTCGTGGAAAAGATAGAGAGGGAAAGAAATATAATTGCGCCAATTTTGATCAACAGATAATTTTTGCCCCTAAAAAAAACTAGACATCCGTTGCCATAGATAATGTCTAGTGCGTCGACCGTATATCACAACGTTGTTACAATTCCATCTAATGCAACGACATCACCAATTCGTTGCTATAGATCTACCTAATGCAACGGTCATTTTAAAGTCTTTGCAATAGCGCAATCCATGAACCTAGATTGATGTAGACCGTTGCAATAGATGTTCCTACTGCAACGGTATAAAAACAACCGTCGCATTAGCTAATTTTAGCCATTGCCTTTGATTAAAAATGTAGTAGTGAAATGGGCCAATATTTTGACATGAACTAGACTTATATGGGCCTAAGATCGACTCTAATGCTAACGAATGTATGGACTCAAATTTAGAAGGACCTATGATGAATGCAAAATGGACTCTAATGCATATGGGCCTAAATATGAATGCAAATGGGTTGGATTGATTGGATTGTATTAACTGAAGGTGTTTGGTCCGGGCTTAGAATTTTCAAAATTCGTTTTTGAAAGGAACCCCTTATTTTTTGTCTTTTGTTAGGAAAAGATGATGGATTAATTTTAAAAATATTTTTGTAAATGTCTTGTATGATGATGATTAGTATGAAAAAGGTAGAATAGACATGGGTGTAGGATTGATTTTGAAAAATGTATGTTTTTGAAATTGATTGAATATGATATGGTAGGATTGATAGGGAAGATTAGTTGGATAGCAGGGCGAAGGTAGACATGCATGACAATTCTAACTCTACCATGACCACTTTTCTAGATGCATCTTTTTTAGGACAGATCCACCTTGTATGAGAAGACTGATTTTTTTTCTGAATTAGGTGAGACCCCTAAAATGACCATGCTTTTACGCGAATACAGACGAACCGAACATCGGATCGACCACCACGACAACTAAATCGACGAAAACCATGTGATGCACAGATTACGTGCCACGCAGCATTGCTGCACGCAGCACACAGACATGCGTCTGGCGCGGGAACAGTGCTCCAGGCACAACTTAATGCACTTGGCGCACTGCTCCTCGACGTATTTTTCGGAGATTTAGGCGAGGTTTTGGCCAATTGACGATGTTTTATTTGTTTTTTAGACGCGATTTAGGCGCAACGAATAACAGCGGTTTTCACAAAAATAATAGCAGGCAAAAATTGCAATCACAAGCAAAAGTATGTAACGTGGATGCAAAAGTTCCAACCTAAAGTCCAGTTCTATGTTTGAAACTATGGTCAGGTTTAGGTTAAGTCTGAAAGGGTCCATGACTAAGAGATTGATCCCACGCTTCGCATCTCTGCTTAAAGAGGTGGCCACGTGTAAAACGCACTCCAGTTCTCAAGTCAGGAACAAGAGAACAATGCCATGGTTAGGTAGGTTTGCTTATGACTAAGATCCAACACTATTGCTCAGGAAGCTTTTTGGAAGGACAAAGCGCAAAGCCCCCGGGGGTGACCTCAGGCATTGAACATGCGCTAATGAGGCAAGGTAGATTGTCCTTATTATGGCTTAAACAATAGTCATGCATATGCATAACTGTATGTCATTCTAATGCATAAAAAGAGTATGAATCGTATTTTTCGAGTTTCACCCACTCATTTTAATAAAATAATTTTTTTTTAAATCTTCCCTAGTTGAGTCGCCAAATTGTAGGCGTGTTTTTATTTCGCCTACGCGGTGTGAGCGCGTATTTGTCTACCCCATTGTTAAGGTTTAATTAAATACATTTTTCAAGTCGCCAACAAGTCTTTAAAGGAAGACTCAAAAACCTAATTGGATATTGGGAAATCGTAAGGACAAATTAGGGACTTATCCAATTTAGATTTCCTCGTCCTGACTCTATAGATGGTTAATGAACCATAGATTGAGTTCAGGGGTGAGGGTACGAATATGGTCATAATGAACCACGTTCGCTCATTGCTGGCCTCTACTAAATATCCATTCATGTCAATTTTTATGCAATAGAATAACCAAAAAATATTTTCATGTACCATCAAAATAATTTAGTCTAGGTTGGTTCAGAAAACACATAAAAGACCCTTTTTTTAGTGATATGTTATTAGGCAGTCAAAATTGTAGCGAACCTAACTGGTTGTCCAAATTATCTGATTAATATTATTAGAACAGTTATTTAGGTCTTGATTAGCAAAAATAACATGTGAGGTGATGAAATGGCATGCAGGACAATCATAGCAATGTATATAATAAAAAAAAAAAAGAGAGAGTAGATATTAGAATGTACAAAGGAACGATTTTTATATTATAGATCTACATCATGAAAGAAACAGTTAGTAAATTCACTATAAAAAAATAGGAAATGTATTCAAGGACCCTCAGGGTTATACGTGGCTTGGTTCCGAGAGATTGACAACCTTCGGGACGAGCAATCGTGAAGCCTGAAGATCTGAACTTGTATGTATGTTTGAAAGTATGTATTTGTGTTTGTAGATTTGAGAGTTGGTAGAGAGATTTTGTAAAGTGTATTTGTAATAGTGTCGAAGTGTATGAAAGTCGTAATGTAAAAGTGTATGGAAATAACCGTTTTCAATTTGGAAAATCGAAGCCTACTTATAGGAAAACATAAACTACGTGTCACGCGCAGACTTCGCCTGGCGCAAGACCCTACATGACTCACAATCACACGTGTCAGGCGCAGATTGGTGCGCCTGACGCGACACGCCCAATCAGCGGCGTACACGTGGCACACTCTTTGAAAAAATATAGAAAAGAAAATTGTGCGTCACGTAGAGGAGTGCACCAAGCGCACGACTCTGTGTGACACATATGCCATGTGTCAGGCACAAATTAGTGTGCCTGACACAGTTGACAATGGTGCGCTAGGCGGACCGCCTTTCTTTTTGACACGTTTTGACAGCTTTTTTTATAAAATGCGTTTTAACGTTTTTCTTTTATCTAAGTCCAGAAATCTAATTTTATGGGATAAAATCCGATTTTAATTAGAAAAATATCTTTGAAAATATTTATGTTATTTAAATAAAACAATTAATTATTCAAAAATAATTAATTGAGTTTTCCAAATAGTTGGGTTCAAAATACAAATAATTATCATGAACAAATAAGTGGGCTTTATAATACGATTTTTTATCATTAAAATACGCTTTAACACTTTTTAAATAGTTTTGGCTCTTCGGACTACTCTGCCCTTGGGTCGGACCAATTAAGACCGCGGTATGCTTCATCATTGGGACCTTAAATGGGAAGACACAATTATGTGTCTACACATGCCATCAGAGAAATGCTGCAGATAAAGGTGGATCCTCACCAATATGTAAGCCATTGGTACTCTATTAGTACTTACAAGTAGGCATACAATTACCATATCTATCCTATCCCAGATGTAAATCAGTGGCCTGATTATGACTTTCTAAAGATACTCCCTCGTGTTATGAAGAGAGGTATTGGAAGACTAAGTAGAAATAGGAGGAGACAAGAAGGAGAAGAAAGACAAGGCAAGAGATTAAAGATTGTCAAGTGCAAAAATTGTGGTTGCTTTGGGCATAATTTTAGAACTTGTATAGGAGGTTTGATTCGGAATGAATTAATGGCAACTGACACCATTGTCATCAGGAATCCAAGGACTAGAGATCAGTCCAAGAAGAAAAATGGTACCACCCAATCTCAAACACAGCAACTGAGTCAGTCTCAAATGAATCAAACTCAATCACAAGTGCTGAGTCAATCTCAATCACAACAACAATGATATGAAGTGCAGTTCTGTTTTGGCTTATGTATTCTCATTAACAACTTAGAAGTATTTAGTTTTTTGCATTTGTTGGTCCTGTTTTCGTTAGCATATGGTTATTGGTTTGATATGCCACGGAGACTAATTGTGTTGTCAGTTTTTGGTTTGTTATGCCATGGAGAACAATGGTTATTTTGTGAAGTAATGAATGACAACTTGTTAATTTTGGGTTTGTTTCTTCATAGGAATTCTGTATTTGGTGTCTTAAGCAATGAATCCAAGTGCATCAGTGAAAAGCCAAGTACATTAGTGAAATTCGCCAAAATATATTCCATTAATCCAAGTACATAGATCAAATATCCAAATAAATCCAAGTACATCATCCAAATAAACCCATTAACCCAAGTACACCAGAGAAATTGACAAATCCGAATTATTTCAATCAATGAAAATCAAGACCAAATACATAATAACCGCTATGTTGGAATGCAAATACACAAAATCAGCTAATTCTAGAACTTCTAATTTTAAGCTAACCATAGCATCTGAAAGCATTATTGCCTCCCTACCACATCCAATGATTGAATTATCTCCATTCCCTCGAATGAGGTGATCTTCGCGCACCCACATGAAGAAATTGCAGTGCTTGCACTTGTAGTATTGCCTCTTCGGATTATGTGTTGAATCTGAAACCCTAATTTTCACAATTCTTTGGGACACACAATTACAGTTAATTTACTTCAACCAAATTGTTCCATTTCTAAGGCCAACACAACTGCTCTGGGATACCTCCAATTTCATTTGAGGTTTGCCAAACACAAGAGAGGAGTGAAGAAAATGGAGGGAAGATGAAGAGAAAGCTGACTTTATGAAGGAGAAATGGCGCCATTGAAGGAAACTGAAATATAACAAATTGGAGGATTATACATTTGATGTCCTAAGTTAACTAAACATAACGTTTTAATTAACAGATGTTTACAAACTTAATTAACTCCTAATTACAGTAGCACCATTAGTGCAACATGTGGAAAAGTCAATTGTGCAATGGTACCATATAGAAAAACCCTAAATATTTTCCTTCTTTGAATGTAACATGTTCTTATCATAATGAGAGATAATTGGCCCAAGGGCTAACCCCTACTAAGCTACTAGCTTGTATTGCAGACAACCTCAAAGGTTGGGTACAAGGCTTAACAGTCCAAAAGATAACATACCTAAGGCCTGTTGCCACTACAAGAGAAATTCCCCAACACATTATTGGAGTGAGGATTCAAACCCTGGGCAAAATCCTGTAATTAGGGGTGGTACTATACTGAGCTACCACCTCTGCCTTCGAGTGTAACATGTATACGTGGTGCATTCTGAATCTACATATTACACATAAGTTTGAAAAATAAGGGAAGTTAAATCTGCAATGTAAAGCTTGAAAAAGTGGGGGCCTAAACCCATTAAAAAAATTTCAAAACGGGTTCCTACATGTAGCTGAGAGATTGAATGAATGTAATTAGTGGATTGTACCACTTGCTAATGTCAACATGGTATAACCGAAGTAGGAAAAAACTTCTGAGTTACTAATTCAACATGTTTTATTAAACGGTTAGGAGTGTCAATCCATATAACCTATTTTATTTGAGATTTTAAGAAATGTTCTGATAATAAGTAGCTTTTAATTCGTGCAATACACGTATCGTTTTACATGTGGTAGAATTATATTTATTTTATCATTAATGTGACAAGTAATTAATATCCCGTTAGTTATCCCACCATCTTTTTTTGTTATACCATGTTTTATTTTATCCTGTAGAATCAAGTTTATATGTTATTAGGAAGATAAATTAGAAGAGTTGGGATCATCTCTGCTCTCCAAAATGCCTTGGATGAATGGGATTTAGTGACATAAGCATTTTTAATAATGCTTTGTTAGGGCGCTAAGCTTGGAGACTTGTTCAAGCAGATGATTGTCTTTTGAGTCGAATGTTGAAAGCCAAATACTATATCACTCTACTTTTCTTGATTATGCTCTTGGCCACTTAGGATGCTATTCTTGGAAGAGTGTATGAAGCTCCAAAGCTCTTTTGAAGGTAGGAATGTTGTGGAATGTTGGTAATGCTGAGTCTACTAATATATGGCAGGACCCTTGGTTGATTAATGACGAGAGTCGTTTTGTTGAAGGTGAGAAGAATGGAGATTTGATAAAGGTGAGTCAACTCAATGATTTTGAGAATATGGAATGGAAGTTGGAACATATCAATAGGTATTTCAGTGAAAAAGACATCAAATCGATTTTTGCAGTACCTCTTAGTGAGTGACTTCCCCCTGATAATCTTTGTTAGGATTTTTCTAAGGATGGTCAATATATACAGTGAAGACATCCTACATGTTGGGTACGTCTTGCAATTTTGACGATTTTCACGCGGCGTGGGTCTCTCTTTGGAATCTTGAGGTCTCCCCCAAAAGTGCGGCACTTTTTGTGGAGGTCCCGCTCCTCAACTCTCCATATCCGTTCTCTTTTAAAATCAAGACATATCATAGATGATGATACCTATCCTATCTGCAAAAGTGAGCCATATGTTTTCTACACTTCGTTTAACTGTGTTGTCGCGGAAGAGGTATGGAGTCTTGCGGGTCTTTTTGATCTTGTGCTGACTTCAGATTTTGAGAACTTGTGTGAATTGGTTGCTAGCTGGAAGGAAGTTGAAGCTGCCAAAGTAAGTGTATTGGCGTCTACTGCTTGGAGTCTGTGGTGGCGGCGTAATGAAGTTGTGTTTCAAAATCAACTCATCCCTAATGAGTTGTTGCTACAACGTGCTGAAGATTATAGCAAGTATTATAATCGTATCTATGACATTGCTTCAGTTAGAGCTTCGGACAACCCCTGGTAGTGGATAGCTCCTCCTGTTGGTCTGATCACAACTAATGTTGATACTGCAGTTTCTAACAATAGATGGATTGGCTTGGGTGTAGTTACTTGTGATAGTACTGGGAATGTTGTATTTTCGGCAGCTAGGCGTGTTAAGGCATGGTGGCCAATTGTGGTAGTTGAGAGAAAGGCAATTTGCTTTTCCTTAAAAATCTGCTAGGCAACACAAT
The DNA here is from genome assembly GCA_947648045.1 of Beta corolliflora. Classification (NCBI taxonomy): domain Eukaryota; kingdom Viridiplantae; phylum Streptophyta; class Magnoliopsida; order Caryophyllales; family Amaranthaceae; genus Beta; species Beta corolliflora. The sequence continues at coordinate 442,539 of CANSZD010000172.1, forward strand.
TTGAAGCATATAATCAATTAGTTTGATTGTCTTGCCATTATCAACCTTCCTAAAGTCCATGATGTTTTCTTTCTGAATATTGATACCGTTTTGAAGGATATGCCCTTGTAGTTTTTTTTTTTTTTGAGGGAAAAAAAAAAAAAAAAAAAAAAAAAAACTACAAGGGCATATCCTTTAGAACGGTATCAATATTCAGAAAGAAAACATCTTAATTAGTAATTTCTTTGAGTTGTTTGAGGTGGCCTCATTTAAGAAGGGAATCAAGGGATTATTAGAACAATTCTTTAAGTCTTTGATTAACAAAAATAACATGTGGGTGATAAAAAGCATAACAGGATAATTAGGCAAGCATGTAATAATTTATAAAAATAAATAAAAAAGAAAGATGATTAGAATGTACAAAAGAGCTCTTTTTTATATTAAAGATCTACATCAAGGAAGAAATCCTTAGTAACTTCAATATAAAAATAATTTATTCCAGGACCCTCGGGATTATACTGTGGTTTGGGTCTGAGAGATTGACAACCTTCAGGACGAGCAATCATGAAGCCTGAAAGTATGAATGTTTGAAAGTATGAATATCTGAATGTGTTTGTTTGTTTGTGTTTTTGTCAGAAAATATGTGTTTTGTAGAGAGGTTTCGAAGGTGTATTCATAAAGTGTATAAAAGCCAAAGTATTAAGTGTGTGGAAAAACCGTTTTTTAATTTGGGAAAATCGAAGCCTATTTATAGGGACAAGGAAATTGCGGTTCACACGCCAGTTGTGTCAGGGGCAAGTGGTTGTGTGACGCACAATTACACATGTTAGGCGCACATTGGTGCGCCTGACGCTCCATGACCAATCAACAGCGCGCCATGTGGCATACGCTTTTTAAAAAAGATACAATTAATAGCCTGTGCATTGCACAGAGGAGTGCGCCAGGCGCACGCTCTGTGTGACACACAGGTCCACGTGTCAAGGTCGTGCACTTGGCGCACGACAGTGCGCTAGGCGCAAGCTGGTGCGCTCGGCGCTCGTTGTTGCGCTAAGCGCACCGCCTTGTTTTTGACGCGTTTTGACAGCTTTTTTTATAAAACCGTTTAACAATTTTCTTTTATCTTTTAACTCTGCAAATCTGATTTTACAGGATAAAATCCGATTTTAACTATAAAAATATCTTTGAAAATATTTATTTATTAAAATAAAACATTTAATTATTATTAAACAATTAATTGGGCTTTTTCAAAGAGTTGGACCCAAAATACAATTAATTATCATGAATAATTAAGTTGGCTTTAAAATACGATTTTGGATCATTTAAATACGCTTTAACACTTTTAAAATAGTTTTGGCTCTTCGGACTGCTCTGCCCTTGGGTCGGACCAATTAAGACCGCGATATGTTTCATCATTGGGCCCTTAAATGGGGAGACACGATTATGTGTCTACACAAAGCAGTTACCAGTTTACCACTTACCCTTCGACTCGCACGCATAGCGTGCATATAAAGGCTAGTTAATAGAAACATAACATCACTATGAGGATCACTACTGAAATTCCCTATCACCCTAAACTGGTGAGGAAGATTAAGAATTTCAAACACTAAGATTCACAATTGAGTCCAATTTCATCGTTCCCCAGTTTGCCTTGTACTAATAATTGGCAATAAAATCATCGGCCACAAATTGTCGATAATGAGAGACACTTGAGCTCCTTGAGAATTAAAAGTTCTCGCTTCAAACTTACACAAACAAACGAACAACTACAAGTCTTATGAATATAGCATGTTCTAACATCTCAAAAAGGATTGGACAAACATCTCTAAATATCTAAATAGAGTAATGCAAGAAATAGAACTCTCTGTATCTCAAAAACATCAATGCAGCATCAGCACTAGAAATTTCTACATTTAATTATAAAGGTGGGTTATTCATAATCTATTTTCCCTTGTTTTCCTTTTCATTCCCAATAAAATTGGCCATTGAGGGTGAGACATAAGATCGAACTACGATGGTTTTGATCCATGAGTGGATTCCAATCCCGCAATGATTGGTATGTAGTGCAACTTCAGTGCTCAAATCTACCATGTACAAATGATATATTAGCCCTCTTAAAAAATAATTGTTGTGTATATGTGCAAATTATGTGTTTTTCTTTCTTTTGAATAGCCATGATTACTTGAAAGGGAAAATAACGCATTTAGTAAGAGCCCGTTCTGTAGAACGGTAAAGAAGACGAGTTCCTGACGTTCGCACTTCTTAACCTAAACCCTGAACCCTATCTCATGGTATGAAAGATCAATTTTCAAAAAAGCCTTATTCATATGAAGTCGTCAATTTAAAGAAATATCATTTAAAATGATTTATTAAATAAATATGTCCCTATTCAGATATTAATAGGGTGACGACTTCAAATATTTCTAAAATCATAGTCCAATGAGAGACTTTTGTGGGATTCAGACCGTTAATTAAGACAGTAAAAAATCGGGTACCACACATTGTTATTGTAATGCCTCGTAATTTTATGAATTTTATAAATGCATTTTAATGTATATTATATATATTTTAATGTTTAAATGATTTATTTCTTAAAAGGTTGACTATTTGAAAGTCAAAGGAATTATTTAATGATTTTAAATAGTCAAATATTTTATTTGGTCATACTTTGAAAATTATTTAAATGGCTTAAAACACCTTTTGGTTTAGAAAAAAGATTTTAATATTGGGTTAGAGGAGCCCAAACCTTATAGCTTTCCTATGAACATCTTCATTAAACTAACCCATCAAAGCCCAACTCATTATTGGACCCCTAATGGGGGAACCTATAAATACCCTTTATTACACAATTTCCCACACATTAAACACATTTTATTTTCTCTCTCTTCCTCCCCAAATTTTCGGTTCTCTTTCCTCTTCTTTTTCTCTCTCTTTTCTTCTCTCTTCCTCTCAGCTGCTCCTCCACCGCAGCCACCGGACCTCTTCCGCCGCAGCCAAGGACCACCGACAGCAGTCGGCGTCGCCCCTACTCTCCGGCGTCTTTCCCCTCCTCTCTTCTTGTGGTTATTTCTTCCTCTTGTTTTATTTAATGCAAAGTTTATATTTTTAAGGATGGATTTAATGTTTTCATGTTTAAAATTATAGTTAGATGATTTCAATATAATTTCGGATTATGTAAATTATATAGTGAAGTGATTAAAATTTCAGATTTAATAGTTATGTTTAAACTAGGGTTTTAAGTATTAAAGCATGGATTTTTAGGGTTTTATAAGTTGGAAAATCATAGTAGTATATTATAGTTTATGAAATTGAGTACTCTTATGATTTTGATATTGTTTAAGTATGTTTTGAAAGGGTTTTAATACATTATAAATTGCTGGAATTTCATTAGTATGCTTATGAAGGAGTTTTTACGATCAAAGTATGAGTTTTTAAGGGTTTTTAATGACTAGTATAGTAGTACTATACTAGGGAGTATTAATAATTGAAGTTTTAATGATGAGAAAGGTTTTTAAACACTTTTAAAGAGGGTTTAAAGTATTTTAATATTTCTGGAAATTTATAGAGAATTGATTGTGGTTATGTTGATTATTGTTAGGCAGAGAATTCTCTTTAGGCGACTTTTAAGCTTGTTAAAGTGGCCTCGAACTTTGTCTACACAAGGTACGTACATACCTATGTATGGGTTGGATTAGTATCATGTCCTAAGAATGGAATATATTAAGTATCATGTATAGGGAACTATTTATAGTTCATATGTGATTTATATTCAAATTGAATTTGCATGTTTTATGCCGTTGTATGAAGCATGTTGGTTATGATGATGATATTATGTTTGTATGGATGATTGATGCAAGCATATGGGATTAGGAAATTTATTTTATTACTTCACATGAGGGATTAATATTTATGTTGGTATTGGATCATTGATTTGGATTATGTTGTTCCCTTTGGATTAATGAATTACTTTATAAGGAACGAGGGCCTACTTATTTGGTAAGTTGGTTATTCACCTATGAAAGGTTGGTTGGTTGTTGACTTGGATCAACAAATAAATAAAGGTTATGGATTTAATATTGGAGTTATTCTTGGGTTGTTAAGTTGTTGATCACCTTATCTAATCCTAAGATAAAATAGAAGTTTATGTATCTTTGATGATCATGTTATTTGTCCTACTTGTTAGTCATAACAAGTAAATAATCTATTAATCACTTAAAGTGGAAAGTGAATAGCAATAGCTTTAGACTTGTGCACGTCTGAAGTGTTTGACTAGTATGCGTTGGAGTACATGGTGGTAGCCCATGGCTTTTCTTGAGACCGGATTGATCATCGTGTCCTATTTTTATTTAAAAGGTTCCTCGATATTGTAGGTCAGGGGAGTACGGAGTCGCGCCCGTACTTCGTCTTCTAAATTGAAGACTGGTTTGGTTTGGACAACTCTTTCCATTGCCTATTCCATCTAAATTAATTAATTTATTGGTTGTGGAGTTTAGTTCAGTAAAGTAGTCTACTATGTTATTATATTATTATTTATCCCTGCTTAATGCTTATTAGTATCATGTTAGGTTTTTTTTTTATTATGTAGTACTCAGCTTTGCTGATTACGTGCTTTGTGTGTATGTGTTGATCATGGCTATGCCTTATTGATACTGTGATGACCCATTTAGTAATAAGTCTCTCGGGATCAATAGAGCATCGTCGATTACAAGTTTGAAGATGATGCATCATGGGTTCGGAAAGTTGGAGAGCTTGTGTTGAATTTATTATTATTATAGTTGACTTTTATTTTTATAGTTGACTTTTGATTTATTGTTGGTTTGACTTTGGTTTGACTTTTGGGAGTTGACTTTTGGTTGACTAAGTTTTATTTTCAACGTTATTTATTATTATTATTTTCGCTGTAAAATTCTGAATAAGCCGATATGTTATCACACGGGCGATAATACTTTGATAATTCTCTAAGTTTTATATTGAAAAGGTATTTTGGAATATAGAGAATTGTCGGGGTGTTGTAGTTATTTAATAAAGAGTCTCTAGTACATAATATGCAAACATAAGGAGTATCCGGAGAATAGGGGTATCTCATGAATTTCGTAAAACCTCAAGAGTGCTTGGTGAAAAATCTCATTATTTTACTTCATGAAAATATAACCATCAAGTTCTAATTCATTGGTTTTAATTGAACTCGAGCAAGAACATTTATGGTGCTTAGAGTGTTTCCAACAGTCAAACGTTTAGGAATTTATGATGAGAGAGAAAAGGAAAAAAAATTAAAGGAAGAAGAAAGAGAAAAAAATGAAGGAGAGAGATCCATAAACGGTTCATATACATGAAGCATTCACTGCAGGAAAGAGAAAATACCGAGAGCTGGAATTAATGTTGGGAAAAATAAAAAGCGCCACGTGTCGCGAGATCATTAGGAGCGCGTCAGTCATGCAATGGCTTAAACTACTTGATCTCAACAGCTAAATTTGTAGAGAATTAGTGAATTGATGACTTTTTACTGTTATTTATAAAATAATGGTTTAATTTTAAAAAAAATATTGTTTTTTAAGAAACAATTACCAACGGCTTTATTTGTCTCTCTCTATAAATAGAGCCCAATATAAAAGTTTTTACACAAACTTTTCACACACTTCTTTTTTTTTATCAACACTGTTTTTATATTAGAAAGTAGTGAATTAATATTAAGAATATATAGTGCAACAATCGAAGGACAATGACGTTCCCAACGTTGTTCTACACTAAAGGGCAGTATTTTTGCAAGGTGATCAGATAATTTGGACAATCTGCTAGGTTCCCTGTAATTTTGATTGCTTATGTGTTTCTTGAACCAACCTAGACTAAATTATTTTTAGGGTGCATAAAAATATTATTTGGTTATTCTATTGCATAAAGATTGACATGAATCGATATTTTGTAGAGGCCAACAATGGGCGAATATGGTTCATTATGACCGTATTCGTACCCTCCCCCGAACTCAATCTATGGTTCATTGACCATCTATGGAGTCAAGATGGAAAATCTACATTGGATAAGTCCCTAATTGGTCCCTACGATTTCCCAATATCTAATTAGGTTTATGAGTCTTCATTTAAAGACTTGTTGATGACTTCTTTCAATACAAAACATTTTCAATAAAACCTTAATAATGAGGTAGTCATATACGCGCTCATACCACGTAGGCAAAATAAAAACACGCCAACAATTTGGCGACTCCACTGGGGTGAAACTCGAAAAATTCGATTCATACTTTTTTTATGCCTTAGAATAACATTACAGTTTTGCATATGCATGGCTTTTGTTTAAGCCACCATAAGGACAGTCTACCTTGCCTCATTAGCGCATGTTCTATGTGTGAGGTCATCCCCGGGGGGTTTGCCCTTTGTCCTTCCAAAAAGCTTCCTGAGCGATAGTGTTGGATCTTAGTCATAAGCAAACCTACCTAACCATGGCATTGTTCTCTTGTTCCTGACCTGAGAACTGGAGTGCGTCTTACACTTGGCCACCTCTTGAAGTAAACACTAGTAGAAAAACGACGATTTGCATCTCCCCAAGTGCGTCGCACAAAAGGAAAACCGACGCAGAAGTGAATGGAGAAATCATTTGCGTCGAATGAATCCGGAACTCAACGCAAAAGACGCCCTATGTGCATCGCATTTGGCAAGCGTGCGATGCAAAATATCATAGCACAAGCTATGTGCGTCGGATGGCAAAAATTGTGACGCAAATAACAGAAGCTAAATCCTATAATCCACAAGCTATGTGCGTCGGATGTGCCTCATGTGCGACGCACATAAGTGTGCCATATCATCTGCGTCGAATCCGGCCTATGTGCGACGCAGATGTCTTATCCCGAAGACTCGAGGATCTGCATCGGACATTGTTGATCGTCCGACGCAGATGCTTGGCCCAGTCATTCTTTTTTCGCGAGCCCTAACTTCCTCCCACTATTCCAACTCCTACTCTCACACACACTCTCTCTCTCCCTCTCTCTCTCTCACCTGCGAATTTGTCTTTGTACCCTCGCCGTCGACTTCTCCGGCGAATCTACTCTGGCGGTCGACTTCGCCGGCGAATTCCCCCGCCCGTTTTCGCGTCACTCTCTTCGCTCCATTTTCAAGAATTTCGAATCCTTACACTCGCTCACTCTTCTCATCTCGCTGGCAAATCCTTGTACTCACTCGCTCACTCTTCTCATCTCACCGGCTGAACTCCCACCGCACTTCGTTGTTGCCGCATAACTCTCGCCGCACTCTTCTCTCTGCTCCGTCGCTGCCGCAGAACTCCCGCCGCCGCTGCACTTCGTCTCGCCGCCGCTGCAGACAATGTAAGTCTACTCGTGTTGTTTTTTTTTTCAGTCCAAATTAAATTTGCTTGTATAAATTTATAATAATCTTGTATTTTCAAGTTCCCTTAATTTTTTTAGGGGTTGCTTTAATTGATTTTAGTTCTGATTTTTATTAAGGGGTTACAATTATGTTTAAAGTATCATTTATAATGTTACTTTAAAATTTTCGACTCATAATGGAGCTCAAATTGTGTTTAAATAACAAATAGTTTTTTTAATGCTTTAACTATGATGTTTCTTAACTACTTATGAACAATACATCAAGTTAGATTAATATTGTTTGTGAGTTAATTTTGAATTAGTTTTTTGTCACCTTTGTAAAGTAGCTAGCTCTAAGTATGAGTAATAAAGGATAAGATTTTGCACACTTATGGAACTTGATCTTAGCTTATATAAACTTTTAATATACTTTAATCTTATGAGTTATGACTTCTTTTCACTATTATATTTTTGGGTTGGTTAATGCCCAACTGCAGTTGCCACATTCCGTCCTCTACTTGTCGAATTGCCGATGCTCCAAGCTCACCTCGCTGTGCTTATCTTCGCTGCTCCTTGAGAACAGAGGTATAAATAATACCTTTTGCCTTATGTGGATTTGTTTTATTTGTCCCTATAATAATGGATTATGACCAAACCTATATGGGGGTTGGGAAATCTAAGGAATTGTTTGGTTATGTGATTGGTATATGAATTGATGGATTTTTTTATGAAATTATTGTCTTGTTATATATGAATTATGAATTTGTGGATTGCTATGTTAATTAGTTGAACAATTGAGATATGGACATACCTTAATGGGGTGGGGAGGGAAATCTAAGGAATGGATTGGTTTGTGGTGTCTAATTGCAATGTGCATCATTGGCCTAGATACCCGTTCGAGGCTTACTCATTAGGAGTAAGTCTTGAATAGTCCCCGGTTTAGGACTGTCTTTGAGTTTCTTATCTCACTTAGGATGTGGATGAATGTTTGGTTTTCGATTCTAAGAAAGATCTAGCTCATTTCCCTAAGCGTTTTCTGGGTACATATGTTGATAGTTTACCTACTATCTTCATCGTGTACTTGGAGAACTGTAGGGAAATGCTGCCCGATTTTGCTTAGAATTGAAACCAATTGTTCATTCACTAGTGAGATGAGAAACTTAAGGATGGGTTAGGTTGGAGTGATAAGGACCCAAAGGTTCATGACTGCATTTGATAAGACACTTTGAATGATGTGATCGATTGTGTTCTTGTTTGGTGTCTCTACTGTATGAACATGGATCGAAACATGAATTATGGTAATCGGATTTCGGTGACATTTCTACAAGGGGTTGATGAATTTATCAGGGTTGCGTTAGAACATCAATCGCAAAATGGGTCAAAGTTAGTCTTGTGTCCTTGTTGTGATTACAATAACTCTAAGGGGTATCGTGATGCGGGTCAAATTAAGGATCATTTGATTCGTCGTGGGTTTAAGTGCAATTATACTAGGTGGACATGGCATGGAGAGTTTTATGATCAGGGCATGAACTCCACTAGCTTCTGTGATGATTTGCATGTTGATCGCATTGATAATCAAGTCGAGGTTGATATCGAAAAAGAAGAGGATGATAATGAGAATGATAGTGTAGATGATGAGAATGATAGGGTAGATGAGATGTTGCACAATTTGGGGGATGAAGGAACCGATCGTCTGCATATGTATGATTGTATTTTAAGAGCAGCGGACAAACCTATGTATCCGGGGTGTAAGAATTTCACTAAACTTTCTGACATCCTCACATTATTCAATATGAAATCGAAGTATAGTTGGACAGATAAAAGTCTAAGTGAGTTGTTCACTTTTTTACAAGAATTGCTACCTGAAGGGAATGAAATTCCCAACTCTACCTATGAGGCAAAGAAATTGTTGTGTCCATTAGGTATGGAATATGAGAAGACATGTCAAAATGATTGTGTGCTACATCGAAATGAGTATAAGGATTTGCGTGAGTGTCCAAGGTGTGGAGAGTCTCGGTACAAGATAAAGGAGGATGATGAGGAGGTGAGAAAGAAAGAAACTCCGGCGAAGGTTCTTTGGTATCTTCCACTCATTCCGATATTCAGGTGTTTATTTTCGGATGAAAAAATTGCTAAATTATTACGGTGGCATGCGGACAAGAGGAAGAAAGATGGGATGCTTAGACATCCGATCGATACTCCATAATGGAGAAATATCGACCGAAAGTTTCCCGGTTTTGGTAAGGAACCTCGAAATCTTAGGCTTCGACTTTGTACAGACGGGATGAACCCATTTGGCACACTAGGTACCCAGCATAGCACTTCGCCGGTTCTACTGACCATTTATAATCTGCCCCCCTGGTTATGTATGAAGCGTAGATTTATTCTGCTATCGCTTCTTATTTCGGGTCCTAAGCAACCCGAAAACGACATAGATGTGTATCTTGACCCACTCCTTCAAGATCTGAAATTGTTGTGGGATGAAGGTGTTTCGATATTCGATGCGTATGCGAAAAGTGACTTCACATTACGTGCCATGATATTTTGCACGATTAATGATTTCCAAGCTTATGTGAATTTGTCAGGGTATACAGTTAAAGGAGCAAAGGCATGTCCTATTTGTGATGAGGATATGATTGATGAGCAGTTACATCATTGTGGGAAGAATGTATACCTGCATGATCGTACATGGCTTCCTTCATATCATCCATTTGTGAGCTTGCAGGTATATATTTATTTTATATCTTCTAAGATTATGATATTATGCTTCAAAAACATTTAATCAATAACATTGTGTTCTCATTGGATGTTAAGAGTCATGTTTCATGTCGTTTGCCATTAGCGGATGGCTCGGGGCCGATCATTGTACCTGAGGGTACCGTTCATCCACAAAAGGAGTCATCGTCACATCCTACGATCGATCGTGAAAGTGAGTGTTAATGATTATTTTCCGGATTACGCAAATGCTCCAGTTCCACTACCTACTCCATTCATCACGACACTCAGTCAAGCTGAGGGTTCATTCATACAATGGCCGAAAGAGTTGGTATTTTTAGTCTCGGAAAAACCGGGTAACTTATGTTTAATATTTTGATTTATATACTAAGTGAAACATCCGACCCATCCGGATTCGAGTAAATCGTCACCAATGCGCATACAGGGCCAACAACTGTCCTCAATAACCAACACAAGTTCTTCCGGCGTATTTTGTCATCACTCATGCGCACCCTGAGAAACTTCCGAGGAGGTCACCCATCCCTGGACTACTCCCAGCCAAGCACGCTTAACTGTGGAGTAACTAAGGAAATGAGCTCCCTCAAAGAAAGATGCATCTTGTTGGAATGAGTAGCCTACTAAATCTCTTTAAAGCAATCATGAGGGGTGTTACACTAAGAAATCTAGATGTATATACTAAGAAATCTTGATTTATATATACTAAGTAACCTTGATTTATATACTAAGTCAGCTTGATTTATATATGAAATAATCTATATACATAGATAATATGAATTAAAAAGAAGTCGAATTGAATTAGGAACATATGCCTAAGGAAGGTGCGACAAAGAAGAGGAAGAAGAAGAAAAAAATAGTTGGTAGTGATGCTTGCACCGATGAGTCTGCACATAGGCACGTAGATCCTTTTATTGACTTGTCACTGCAGGGTTTTGATGATCATTGCAAGGAAATGCATTTGATTATTTTGCAACCGACCCTCAGATCAGCCTTTTAGTATACAAGTTATGAAGGGTACCATCTTCAACTATGATAGTGATCAGATGATTATTATCTTGCGACAAGATGTTTTCAGCTTTTCACGGGAGCATGGCTTAATGTATCCATTTTGCAATTGTTTATTATGTGAGCTTTCTCAAACTCTAAACTAATGAACATCGATATTTATTTTTATTGTTTCTCCTAAGTATAAGTATTTGGAGTGTAGGGATTTGGAAGAAGAGTCAGAGGAGCATGGAGATGGTAATATTTGTTTCATGTGTCCAAGTATGATTTCGGCGACCATGATATGCAATCAACCAGATGCTGTGATCAACTACATGGCAAATTCAATGAAAGCGAATCAATATATGCGTTACATCCTATGTCCGTATATTGAGAAGTATGTTAGTTAAACTAATCTTTACTTTGTTTAATCTTTATGAACTTGTGGTTATATGAACATCACATTTTGCTTCATGCCTTAGGGAACATTGGATTGTTCTTGTCATTTGTCTATCTAAGAGAACGGAATATAAATTTGATTCGCTCCAGAGAGATCGATCCTTAGCTATCCAGATACCGCTGAATACGTAAGTTCATAGTTTTTATACATGTTAATTATTTACATGCATTTTATGATATTTGTATTAATTAATTGTTACAAAATTTCTATACTTAGTGCATATACAAGCTTCAAACGCCTTCAAGGATCCAATAATGGAACTAAATTATCTTGGATAACTATACCGGTAAAACTCTTATGATTTTGTATTTGATACACATTTTATAATTCTATTTAGGATTTTATTTCCGATTCTAGTATATATTAAATCTGGTGTAGTGTGCTCAACAATCTCTAGGAACTGAATGCGGCTATATCGTCATGAGATACATGCTTGAAATCATCCGCTTCTACTATGATAGAGATTTACAGGATGTATATGTATGTTGTAAATTCGTTATTTGTAATAAAGTTTGATACTTATAGAATTTTTAAGTATATTAACAAATTTAATATATTTCTAGGATTTTCCACCAACTCCCAAGCCATACTCCACAAATGAGATCATGGAACTCACAGAACTTTTTGCGCAACACTTTGTATAGGTCGTCGAAGAAACTAACTAATTAGTATATGTAATTGTAGGTTGAACAATATTTTGTTGATTGAACCTTCGTTGGTTGATTGGAAATGTACGGGAATAGGTTTGCTTATTTATGAAAATTTTCCCAACGATTTCTTGGGTTGTCCAAATTACAAAGGAGACTATGTCGAATTTTCTGCTCATAATTATTAATATATGTTCGTTTAGTTTTAAATTTTGACGTTTATTATATGAAAAAAAAAGCTGGCAAAAAAAAACCAAAACATAGGCATTTGCGTAGCACGTAGGTCAATATGCGACACAGAAGAGGTGCATTTGCATCGCACATTGCACTATGTGCGACGCAAATGCCTTATGCGTGAGCTTGGCAAGGCTGCTAGCCATGGGCTTGGGGACTACCATCTGCGTCGCATGTTGTGCATGTGCGACACAAATGGTACATCATCTGCGTCGCACATGGCACAACATGCGACGCAGATGGTAGTCCCTAAGCCCAGGGCCAGCAGCCTTGCCAAGAGGCATTTGCGTTGCACTCTGTCTTTGTCCGATGCAAATCGCTCTTCATCTGCGTTGAGTCCTAATCCGACGCAGATCAGGTCTCCTGGATTTGCGTCGAGATTTGTGGCGTCGGACCGAAGTCCGACGCAAATGGGGGTCCCAGGTGTGACGCAAATCATTGATTCTTTACTATTGAGAGGTACAAAGCGTGGGATCAATCTCTTAGTCATGGACCCTTTTAGACTTAACCTAAACCTGACCATAGTTTCAAACATAGAACTGGACTTTAGGTTGGAACTTTTGCATCCATATTATATCACATTTGCTTGTGATTGTAATTTTTCCTGTTATTAACTTGTCGAATTGTCATTATTATGTGTCGTGCCTAAAAATCCCGTCTACATAACAAATAAAAGATCGTCAATTGGACAAAACCTCGCCTAAATCCACGAAAAACATGTCGGGGAGTAGTGCGCCAAGCGCATTAAGTTAAGCCTGGCACACCATTCCCGCACCAGACACACGGCTGTGCGCCACGCGCAGCAATGTTGCGTGGCACGCAGTCTGTGCATCGCATGTTTTTGTCGATTTAGTCGTCGTGGTGGTCGATCTTATGTTCGGTCCGTCTGCATTCACGTAAAAGCATGGTCATTCAAGGCGTCTCACCTAATTCAAACATAAAAATCAGTCTTTTCATGCAAGTTCGAGTTTGTCCGAAAAAGTGCATCTAGAAAAATGGTCATAGTAGAGTTAGAATTGTCATGCATGTCTACCTTCTCCCTGTTGTCCAACTAATCTTCCCTATCAATTCTACCCAATCATATTCAACCAATTTCTTACATCTTTCAAAATCAATCCTACACCCACGTCTATTCTACCTTTTATAAAAAAGCATTTACTAATCATCATCATACAAGACATTTGCAAAAATATTTTCAAAAATAATCCATCATCTTTTCCTAACAAAAGATAAAAACAAGGGGTTCCTTTGGAAACGAATTTCAAAAATTCTAAGCCCAGTCCAAACACCTTCGGTCAATCAAATCCAATCCACTTGCATTCATTTTTAGTCCCATATGCATTAGAGTCCATTTTGCATTCATCCTAGACCCGTCTAAATTTGAGTCCATGCATTCACTAGCATTAAAGTCGATCTTAGACCCATATAAGTCTAGTTTATGTCAAAATCTAGGCCCATTTGCATCTTTATGTGATATTGTGAAGTATAGTCCAAGTCTATTCCTAGTCCATTCCAATCTAAGTCTAATTCTAATCCAATTCAAAGCATAGGACTATAAAAGTTCTAGTAGTTTGCATTTTTATGTAAACCCTAGTCAAGGCTTCGGACTATAAAAGTCAAGTCTTAGGACAATAAAAGTTCCCTAGGTCTAGTTTGCATCTTTATGTAAATCCTAGTCAAGTCTTCGGACTATAAAAGTTAAGTCTTAGGACTATAAAAGTTCCCTAGGTCTAGTTTGCATCTCTATGTAAACCCTAGTCAAGTCTTCGGACTATAAAAGTTAAGTCTTATGACTATAAAAGTTCCCTAGGTCTATTTTGCATCTCTATGTGAACCCTAGTCAAGTCTTCGGACTATAAAAGTTAAGTCTTGGGACTATAAAAGTTCCCTAGCTAGGTCTAGTTTGCACTTCTATGTAAACCCTAGTCACGTCTTCGAACTATAAAAGTTCTTTAGGTCTAGTTTGCATTTCTATATCAACTCTAGTTAAGTCTTCGGACTATAAAAGTTCATTCCATAGGTCTAGTTTGCATCTCTATGTGAACCCTAGTCAAGTCTTCGGACTATAAAAGCCCAATCCTAGGTCTAGTTTGCATATCCATCTAAGCCCTAGTCAAGTCCTCAGACTATAAAAGATCAGTTCATACCCTTAGGCCTAGCCTGCTTGGTCTCCTGTAAGTTCAAAGTCTAGTCCAGTTTGCTTGCATAGTCCAGTCCAGTCCAGTCCATATCTGTATATGCATATAGTTCGGCCCATGTCTCCATCATGGTCAAGCCCATACTAGTCAAAATATCCATAACCATTTCCAATCCTCCATTTCAAATGCATTTCTCATTTCCATTCCCCATTTCCATTTCCATTTCCACTTCCATTTCTCATCTCCTATCTCCCATTTCTCCATCCCTCATTTCCATTTCTCATTTCGAAATTCATTTCTAAAACCTACAAGCGAGGTGCACTCAATTCTGTTCATGACCGTTCGAGAGATTACAACATTTGGAGCGCCTAATGGAGGAACAAACTGTGAGCCTACTCTAAAGCTCCTCAAGCGCACTATCACCACCCCGACTTCACTTAGAGTCATGACAATTACTTTTTATCGCATTCACAATAGAGGCGCGATCACCTCTATGGGGTCTACTCCGAACCCTGCACCTAAAAGAAAATTCAAAATTTTTGACCGCCTTTATAATAGAGGCGCAATCACTTCTATAGGGTCTACTCCGAACCTTGCACCTAGAAGAAAATTCAAAAGGTGCAACCTGTATTTCTACTGCAAATTCTAACAGAACAATGAACATCTGACATCAAGTGTCATGTACCATCACTGCGCTGCGAAACATGGTCGATGACAATAGACTCTAATGCTTGCTACAACGAGAATCAGCAATACCAACAACCCTTTTGCGCAGTGTATCAACAATTTAAAGGCTTAGTATTTTATTTTTGGTTTCCTAGGATGAGTCAGAGAGTCCTTACCCTAAGCCATTTTTGTCCTTTCCCATCGAGTCTATGTCACTATAGAACTTCATCTATTATAGCCTCTCCATTTCATTTCATTTTATTATTCTTTTTATTTTCATTGGCCTTTCACCATCATTTATGCTTCGAATTCGATGATGAAAACCAAATCAAATTATCTCTAATGACTTTGATTAATAAAAATAAATAAAAAATAAAAAAGGACATACTTTGGATCAAGAGTTATTCCCCTCTTCCCTCCATCATCCATAAACCATCTCATGCAACCAAAATAAAAAAAATCCCTTAAGCCATCATTCTCCATGATCCTTAACCAAAAAAAACTTTCAAAATCAAAGCTCCACAAAATAACCTTCAATCCTTCCAATACCCTAAACCAATCACTCGTGTGCAAGCCTCACTACATTTAAAAAAAGTAAAAAAAAAGATCAATGCCTGGCAAAAATAAAAGGTGAAAAAATTCAGAGTGCGAAAAAAAAAAGCAAAAAGCAAAAGAAAACGTACAAGACAACAAAAAGGGCAAAAAGAAAAAGCCAAAGGCAAAGAAAAATCAAGTCAAGCTAGGGGGCTTGCACACAAGTTCTACCCCTCATTCAAATCCTTCATTCCATCAAAACCCTAACCATATAATCCAAATACATGATCCTTACCTTATCCAACCGATTAAACCTTCATCTAAACATCAAAGCCTTAAACCATTCATATTCAACCATAACTCCTTTTTCAAGGTATGTCCAAGCCCGATAGGTTGAAAACCCGAAAGGGCGGCCTAGGGAAAAGTTAGGGCACAAAAAATATATATAATAAAAAAATTAAATCAGATTCAGAACTACTAATGGTCTGATTCCGCAAGGATACGTAGGAATCCTCATATCGAGGTCCGACCACTTCAACAAATAAAATTCATCAAGGTCTAATGATTTGACTTTCTAGAATTTAGGAGCATACTCTTTCTAGATCCCAACACAGACTCGAGTCTGAACCTGGCCACGTCAAAGCCTTTTCCCACCTACAATTATCTAAGTCACAAATTTAAACTTTTTTATTTTTTTCAATCCAAACTCTCCTTGTCCTTGAAGGACTCTCCGACAATTCCATGATTTCTGGCGATATTTGACTTTGCTTGTAACAACTCCTCAAAGAAGAATCCCCAATGAAGAACTTTGAACGATTCAAGACAGATCAACTACATTTTAATCAAGGTTCAAGATGCCTAACTCAAGATAAGCTTACCCAAAGTCGGGGCTTCCTATATATGTGGTGGTTCCTCCAAATCAAGTCAAACTCCCGAAAAGTTGTAATCTGCGGACCTCGTTTACGGACCCCGATTATATACTAAAAACAGTTTTCGAAAATCATTCAATATATTTCTGATCATTTCATCATTCTACATATCCATATCTCCTAGCCTTGCAAAACCCTGACCTTGCATTGCATTATATACATCCTAGTCTTGCATAACCCTAACCTTGGATGACGTGTCATCTTCCTTAGCTTTGCATAACCTTAAACCTTGCATAGCATCTCATGCATACTTAGAGAGTCTAAGTTTGTATTTTTGCATCATTATGTGCATTATTATGTGAGTTGTTTGCATTATCTGCTAACATCTTTCCATGCAGGTAATCAAATAGCTTGTAGTTATTGTCCTGCATACTAACTTTGTTTTGCAGAGACCGGCGTATATAGATCAGTTCTAAACTGCAGAGCGTTTAGACTCGTTCTCCGTCTCGACACCGTATACTTTGACTATCGGTTTCCTGAACCTCAGTCAAAGTGGGGCCTTCTATAGACACATAATTGTGTCTCCCCATTTAAGGGCCCAATGATGAAACATATTGCGGTCTTAATTGGTCCGACCCAAGGGCAGAGCAGTTCGTAGAGCCAGAACTATTTTAAAAGTGTTAAAGTGTATTTTAATGATCCAAAATCGTATTTTAAAGCCCACTTAATTATTCATGATAATTAATTGTATTTTGAGACCAACTCTTTGAAAAAGCCCAATTAATTGTTTAATAATAATTAATTATTTTATTTTAATAAATAAATATTTTCAAAGATATTTTTATAGTTAAAATTGAATTTTATCCCATAAAATCAGATTTTCGGAGTTAAAAGATAAAATAAAATCGTTAAAACGCGTTTTATAAAAAAAGTTGTCAAAAGGTGTCAAAAGCAAGGCGGTGCGCTCCTCTGTGTCTCACGACCCTGACACGTGGACCTGTGTGTCACACAGAGTCGTGCGCCTAGCGCACTCCTTTGTGTGGTGCACAGGCTGTTAATTCTATCGTTTCAAAAGTGTGTGCCACGTGGGCGCTGTTGATTGGTCATGGTGCATCAGGTGCACCAATGGCACCTGGCACGTGTAAATGTGCATCACACAGCCACTTGCGCCTGGCGTAGCTGGCGCGTGAAGCGCAATTTCTTTGTCCCTAGGCTTCGATTTTCCCGAATTAAAAAACGGTTTTTCCACACACTTAATACTTCGACTTTTATACATTTTACGAATACACCTACGAAACCTCTCTACAAAACATATATTTTCTAACAAAAACACAAACAAACAAACACATTCAGATATTCATACTTTCAAACATTCAAACATTCATACTTTTAGGCTTCATGATTGCTCATCCCGAAGGTTGTCAATCTCTCAGACCCAAGCCACGGTATAACCTGAGGGTCCTTCAATAAATTGTTTTTATATTAAAGTTACTAACGATTTCTTTCCTGATGTAGATCTTTAATATAAAAAAGCGCTCTTTTGTACATTCTAATCATCTTTCTTTTTTATTTATTTTTATATAGATTATTATATGCTTGCCTGATTGTCCTGTTATGCTTTTTATCACCCACATGTTGTTTTTGTTAATCAAAGACCTAAAGAATTATTCTAATATTAATCAGATAATTTGGACAACCTGCTAGATTCCCTGTAATTTTGATTGCTTAATAACATATCACTAAAGAATAGTCTTTTATGTGTTTCCTAAACCAACCTAGACTAAATTATTTTCAGGGTGCATAAATATATTATTTGGTTATTCTATTGCATAAAGATTGACATGACTCGATATTTAGTAGAGTCCAACAATGGGCGAATATGGTTCATTATTTAGTACCCTCACCCTAGAACTCAATCTATGGTTCATTGACCATCTATGGAGTCATGACGGAAAATCTACATTAGATAAGTCCCTAATTGGTCCCTACGATTTTTCAATATTCAATTAGGTTTATGAGTCTTCCTTTAAAGACTTGTTGGCAACTTCTTTCAATACAAAACGTTTTCAATAAAACCTTAATAATGAGGTAGTCAAAACACGCCTACACTTTGCAATTTGTTAAATGGGTTTTCCCTTTTTTTTAAACTAATAGAGTGGTAGGTGATGTAGTTTTCTTTTGTAGTTAGGGGTATATTGGTTAAAAAGGGTGGATAATAAAGTCCTCAAGAGTTCTCATATATAATAGAGATGTTGCATTTGGTTTCTCTTGATGAGCTGAAATTGTCTCTCATTGTGGAAAGTTTGTTGTTGCTGATTTTATTGCCGATTAATAGAACAACGAAAATTTGGGAACAATGAAATAGGACTTAATTATGAAGCTTGGTCTCCAAAATTCTAATGTTGCACACCAGTTTGTGGTGATGTGGAAGTTCAATACTGATGTTAGGTTGATCATCATTTCTTGCATTGTGTCATTGAGCAGTTATGATCTAACTTGAAACTGCCTAACAGGCTTAATAACTTGGATCTTAATGTTTTCCATATATAACAAGCTTAAACAGCACTGGGCTGGGCCGGATATCATGGGCTTCAGACCGGCCTGACCCAGTGTTGTTTAACCATAGCCCGGTCTGACCCGACATGGTTCACTTAGGCCTGGCCCGACACGATGAACAGCTCTACTTCCATAGAAACATGTATTGAAGGTAGAGATGACAAATACACATCATTAATCATACACAATAAGCGTTGAATCGCATTGGGGATGAGCAAGTTCACCGCTAGATTCGGTGGCGTGGAGATTGGAGGTAGTAACGAGTCCATTCTTACATTCAGAATGTGGGTTAAGGGGCTTGCTACAGTTAGGTAAGGGCCGTCCATCGGGCCGCCCATACACAAGGTCTTCTCCGAGGGGAGTTTTAGGTGGGTGACTTGGAGGGGGGTTGGATTGACATAGGGTGTCTCTAGTTATATATTGAACATGATTTTAATTGGATGGGAATTGAGTGCCTTGGGAGTTGGCTTGGAATCAATGGAGAATTTTCTTTACCAGGGTGAATGATTGGGGAGCTTTTATTTGGTGGAGAAGGTTTATAATTTGGGTCAATAATTGTTAAAGTGTTTGTTGATGTCTTAGGGGTGGCTTTTGGTTTTTCTTGATAGGACTTTGAAGGAATTTTAGAGTTCTTAGTCTTCCGATGGCTTAAGGAAACATTACCTATCTTAAAAGATAACTTTTTAGAGATATTTTGAGAATTATCTCTTAATTCAACAGTGGCAAAAGAATTATTAGTTTCCAAAAGTTGTGGATTATTCAACTCTTGCGGTTCCTTACTAACCTTGTCAAGACTTTCCAAATCTGTTATATCTTTATTATTGAGGATGTCAAACCGAGAACCAATCCCATTAGCATTGCCGGAAATTACGGCATTTTTTGAAATATCTTTTTGTTTCCCTTTTTGGCCGGAATAGGGCACAACCATGACAGCCACCTTAGTGTCACTAGTATTTGCTTTATTATTGAGGATGTCAAACCGAGAACCAATCCCATTAGCATTGCCGGAAATTACGGCATTTTTTGAAATATCTTTTTGTTTCCCTTTTTGGCTAGAATTGGGCACAACCTTGACAGCCACCTTAGTGTCACCAATATTTGCTTGATTTAGTATTGTGATTGTTTTTTCTTGTCGGGGATTCTGTTCTTGTATCTGTTTTTTCAGTAAGATCCAAGAACCAAAATCTTCTAATTCCTCGGGAAGAACTTGAGGAGATGGAGAATTTAGGGGGAATGTCCTTATTGATTTCATGAATATCCATCATATCTTCTGAAGCATGGGCATTTGATTTAGGGCAATTTTCTCCAAAATGACCCAATTTCCCACAATTGAAGCATATCATGCGAATTCCTTCGTATTGTATTCTCCAAACTTTACCTTTCAACCAAAATTTAGATAGGAGGGGTTTTGAAAGATCAATTTCCACATTAAGTCTAGTGAATTGACCCATGTCGGCTTAAGTTGTATTCTTGTCCACCTTGAGAACTTTGCCTATTTTAGAGCCTAATTTACTCAGAAAATGGGAATCAATTTATTCTACTAAAAGATTTGGGATACGAACCCAAGTTGTCAACACTTTAATTAGACCTTCATGTGGAATAAACTTGGGGATCCACTTCCTAATATTCAGATAATGATCGTCAAGTAACCAAGGGCTTTGGGTAAGGACATAATTGTAGTCCGCAGAATTGGTGAATCTAGCAATGAAGTACTTGCAACCAATATCAGTAAGGGATAGCTCACCATTGATGTTCCACTTCCTCTTGAGACGTCTCATTAGTCCCATATAGCCATTATCGTCAGAATAGCGATCTGGATCGTAGGATCGTACGATCCTACGATCTGGTTTTAGCAAAACGATCCAGATCGTAAGCAGAATCGCAAGGTTGGTAGAATCGCAACATGATCGGTCAGGATCGTAGCAGGATCGGTAGGATCGGAGTAGGATCGGACGATCCTATTTTTCACTTAGATTGTTGCAGGATCGATCAGGATCAGAGTAGGATCGGTCAGGATAGGTCAGGATCGGTTAGGATCGGTCAAGATCGGAAAATCCTACATCTTTACTTATTAAAATGATCCCTAAAGCAACTAACTTTTCCTTTAAGCCCAATAAATGATAACCCAACTTCATACACGTAAATATTTTTCTTCTCTAATCTTTTTGTGACTCTTGCGAAGCCATATTAACTTTGAAATATCAATATTATGTGAGAAAATCTAAGTATTTAGCATCCATATTGTTTGAAAGATGTGTATCTATTCATTTGGAAGCATTTTTGTTACTCTTTTTTGCAATTTGGTAGGATCTTACGATCCTTAGATTCAATTCTACCGATTCGATCCTACCCCCCTTACCGATCCAAACTGGGATCCCGATCCTAACAACATTGCATGTAGCCCAGATTTTCCATCGAACATTTTGATATTTAGGGAGTCCTTCCATGGTTGGCGCATCTTCTTTTTCTCTTCTTTAGTGAGTAAGATGACTGGGCTTCTTTCATCTTCCAAAATGTCATCAGGGGTTGTATCGTCGTCATATACATCATCATCTTCCTCGAATTATTGTGGATTTAGGGGTTGAATTTGGCTCAAACCTTTAGAATTATTCCTAACCATATCTCTGAAAGAGGGAGGATTGGATGAATGATCTCTTGGATTAGGTGACCATTCACGATCGATTGGGTATTTTCCATATTGTTCCCCAATTTCTTCATTAATCGCCTCTTGGATTTGTTCATCTTGGCCATTTTTATTAAAGAATAAGTGTGTAATTATTCTTTTGGGTTTCTTATTTGAGCGCAGGATTTGATCCTGCTCTTCCAACAATTTAGGAATTTCAATTTGGTTTTCTAGAGAGGTTTCCATAGGAGAGAGAAAGCTCTTACTCTGTTTCTTCTCAATCTACACATTAATTATTGTTTTTCTAATTTTAGTAACATGTCCCATCTACTTTCTCCTCCTTTTCCAACCATGTGATCCATTTTTTAATTTAACAAACCCACCTTAAGATTTCTCTCGCCACCTTTTTAGTTTATTTCTTTCACTTTTTTGATTTATCTCTCCAACTTTTTAATTTTTCTCTCACTTTTGAGCATCCTTCTTAGTTCTCCTTCAAATTAAACTGAGTATTAAAAGGGAGCGATGGAGTAATTAGTAAGCTCGTTAAGCGACTAACATGGGTCATAAGCAACAAAAAAAACTTAAAACTCCCATAACAAAGAAAATTTAAATGATGCATAATTAAACGATTCATATAGTGAAATTATGTTTAAAATATCATGTCAATAAGAACAATTTTTTTTAGCAAAGATCTATAACAGAAAAGGATTGAGAGGGCTGAAAAAATTATTTGTTTGTTTCATTAACTATTATTAGTTAAGTTTCAATATCATGATTAAAGAATTATATCATGAAATATAATTTTACATTTTATAATCGTATAATTTTAGATGCATCCATTCTAATAATTTGTATTCAGTAACTTTAGAATAAAAAAACCTATTTACGGAACAAAAATTTTCCTGCCCATTATGCACTGTTCCAAAAACTAGTCATATTAAAATTTGAATCGATCTATATGAAAAATCATGGATATTATAATAGATGATTTTAAGTTCCAAAAATCAATGACAAGAAAAAACGATTATATTATTAAGGCAATGTAATTTCGCTTTAGTTTAGAAAACTTAGTCGCTAAAATATCCTATGTCTTTTCTGATTTGCTATGCATATGTTTTAATCTAATATGATTACGGTTTGTAAAAAATAATTGCTAATAGTTGAAGGCGTGTTTTTATTTCGCCTACGCGGTGTGAACGCGTATTTGACTACCTTATGGTAAAGGTTTTATTGAAAATGTTTTCTAAGTCGCCAACAAGTCTTTAAAGGAAAACTCATAAACCTAATTGGATATTGGGAAATCGTAGGGACAAATTACGGACTTATTCAATGTATATTTCCCCGTCCTAACTCCATAAATGGTCAATGAACCACAGTTGAGTTCGGGGGTGAGGGTACGAATATGGTCATAATGAACCACATTCGCCCATTGCTGGCCTCTACTTAATATCGATTCATGTCAATTTTTATGCAATAGAATAACCAAATAATATTTTCATGCAACCTAAAAATAATTTAGTCTAGGTTGGTTCAGGAAACACATGAAAGACTATTTTTTAGTGATACGTTGTTAATAAGCAATTAAATTACAGGAAACCTAAAAGGTTGTCCAAATTATATGATTAATATTAGAACAGTTCTTTAGGTCTTGATTAACAAAAATAACATGTGGGGTGATGAAAGCACTAAAACAAGACAATCATAATAGCATGCATGTATATGTACGTAAAAATAAATATAAAAGAAATAAAAGGGTTAGAATGTACCAAGGAACGATTTTTATATTAAAGATCTACATCAGGAAAGAAATAGTTAGTAACTTCAATATAAAAATAATTTATTCAAGTACCCTCAGGATTATACCATGGCTTGGGCCTGAGAGATTGACAACCTTCTGGACGAGCAATCGTGAAGCCTGAAGATCTGAATGTATGTAGATTTGAACGTGTGTTTGTATGTGTTTTGTTTGAAAGTATGAGTTTTTGTAGAGAGGTTTTCGTAGGTGTTTGTAAAGTATAAAAGATATAAAAGTCGAAGTATTGTGTGGAAAAACCTTTTTTTAATCTGGAAAATCGAAGACTATTTATACAGAAAAGGAAATTGCGCTTCACGCGCCAGCTGCGCCAGACGCAAGTGGCTGTGTGACGCACAATCACACGTGTCAGGCGCACATTGACCACCCGACGTGGCATGACTAACAAACAGCGTACACGTGGTACGCGTTTTTTAAAAGATAGAAAAGACAGGCTGCGTGTCGCATAGTGTACACTAGGCGCAAGACTCTATGTGACACATAATGCCACGCGTTAGGCACAAATTGGTGTGCCTGACACAGTTGCACAATGGTGCGCCTAACGTACGATGGTGCGCCAGGCGCAAGGTGGTGCGCTAGGCGCACGTTGGTGTGTCAGGCGCACGTTGGTATGTCAGGCGCACCGCCTTGCTTTTTGACACCCTTTGACAGTTTTTTTTCAAAACGCGTTATAATGATTTTCTTTTATCTTTTAACTCCGGAAATCTGATTTTACGGGATAAAATTTGATTTTAATTATAAAAATATCTTTGAAAATATTTATTTTATATAAATAAAGCAATTAATTGGGATTTTTCAAAGAGTTGGGCTAAAAATACAATTAATTATCATGAATAATTAAGTGGGCTTTAAAATACGATTTAACACTTTTAAAATAGCTTTGGCTCTTAGGACTGCTCTGCCCTTGGGTCGGACCAATTAAGACTGCGGTATGTTTCAACATTGGGCCCTTAAATGGGGAGACACGATTATGTGTTTACGGAAGCCCCCACTTTGACTGAGGTTCCGGAAACCGAAAGTCAAAGTACACGGTGTCGGGACGGAGAACAATTCTAAACGCTCTGCAGTTTAGAACTGATCTATATACGCCGGTCTCTGCAAAACAAAGTTTGTATGGAGGACAATAATTGCAAGCAATCTGATTACCTGAGAAGAATATGTTAGCAGATTGGTGCAAACAACTCAAATAAGGCACATAATGATGCAAAAATGCAAACTTAGACTCTCTAAGGATGCTTGAGACGCTATGCAAGGATTAAGATTATGCAAAGTTAAGGAAGATGACGCGTCATGGAAGGTCAGTGTTATGCAAGACTAGGATGTATGACATGCAGTGCAAGGTCAGGGTTTTGCAATGTTAGGAGATCTGGATATGTAGAATGATGGAATGATCAAATATAGATAGAATGATTTTCGAAAACTGTTTTTCGTAAATAATTGTGGTCCGTAAACGAGGTCCGCGGGTTATAATTTTTCGGGAGTTTGATTTAATTTGGAGGAACCACCACATATATAGGAAGCCCCCACTTTGGGTGAGCTTGTCTTGAATTAGGCATTCCGAGTCTTGATTGAAATGTAGTTGGTCTGTCTTGAGCGTACAGAGTTCTTTGTTGGGGATTCTTCTTTGGAGAGTTGACACAGGCAAAGTCAAATATCACCAGAAATCATGGAATTATCGGAGAGTCCTTCAGGGACAGGGAGAGCTTGGATTGAAAAATAAAAAGTGTAAATTTGTGACTTAAATAAATGTAGGTGGGAAAGGCTTTAACGAGGCTAGGTGCAGGCTCGAGTCTATGTCGGGATCTAGAAAAAGTCTGCTCCTAAATTCTAGAAACTCAAATCATTAGACCTTGATTAATTTTATTTATTGAAAGGGTCGGACCTCGAGATGAGGAACCCTACGTATCCTTGCGGAATCAGACCATTCGTAGTTCTGGATCTGATTGATTCTTTTTTTTTGTGCCCTAACTTATGCCTAGGCCACCCTTTCGAGTTTTCAACCTAGCGGGCTTGGACATACCTTGAAAAAGGAGTTAGGGTTGATGAAAGGTTGAAAGGTTTAAGGCTCGAGGTTTTGATCATGGATTTGGATTATATGGATTGAAATTTTTGATGGATTGAAGGATTTTGAATGAGGGGTAGAACTTGTGTGCAAGCCCCCTAGCTTGACTATTTTTATTTCTTTGCCTTTGGCTTTTTCTTTTTTTAGTATTTGTTTTCCTTTTGTCCTATGCGTTTTCTTTTGCTTTTGCTTTTTTCGCACTTTGAATTTATTCACTTTTTATTTTATTTTTGCCTGGCATTGATTTTTTCTTTTTATGTAGTAAGGCTTGCACACAAGTTATTGGTTTAGGGTATTAGAAGGATTGAAGGTTATTTTGTGGAGTTTTGATTTTCAAAGGATTATCTGGCTAATGGAGATGATGGTTTATTGATGATGGAGGGAAGAGGGGAATAACTCATGATTCAAAGTATGTCCTTTTTTTCATTTTTCTCTTTGTTTTTTTTTTATTTTCAGATTTTTTTTTCTTTAATTAGTCAAGATCATTAGGTGGTTTAAGTTTCATCATTGAATTAGAAGCATAGATAAAATGATGGTGAAAGGCCATTGAAAATAAAAAGAAAGATAAAATGACATGAAAATGGAAAGGCTATAATAGATGAAGTCCAATAGTGACATAGACTCGATGTGAAAGGACATAAATGGTTTAGGGTAAGGACTCTCTGACTCATCCTAGGAGACCAGAAATAAAAGACTAAGCCTTTGAATTGTTGATACACTACAGAAAAGGTTGCTAGTGATGTCGATTCTCATTGTAGCAAGTATTAGTAGTCTATTGTCATTGACCATGTTTCGCAACGCATTTATAGGATCCAACACTAGATGTCAGATGTTCATTATTCTGTTGGAATTCGCAGTAGAAGTGTAGATTGCACCTTTTGAATTTTCTTTTAGGTGCAGGGTTCGGAGTATACCCTATAGAAGTGATCGCGCCTATATTGTGAAAGCGGTCAAAAATTTTGACTTTTCTTTTAGGTGCAGAGTTCGGAGTAGACCCTATAGAAGTGATCGTGCATCTATTGTGAAGGCGGTCAAAAAGTAATCTCATGAATCTAAATGAAGTTGGGATGGTGATAGTGCACTTGATGAGCTTTAGAGTAGGATCACCTTCTTGTTCCTCCATTAGGCGCTCCTACGTTGTAATCTCTCGATCGGTCATGAACAGAATCGAGTGGACCACGCTTGTAAGTTTTAGAATTGAATTTCGAAACGAGAAATGGAAATGAGGGATGGAGAAATGGGAAATGAGAAATGAGAAATGGAAAATGAAAATTTGAAATGGGAATTGATTTTGAAATGGAGGATTAGAAATGGTTCTGGATTTTTGGACTAGTATGGGCTTGACCATGATGCTGACATGGGCCTAACTATATGCATATGCAGATATAGACTGGACTGGATTATGCAAGCAGACTGGACTAGACTTTGAACTTACAAGAGAGAAAGCAAGCTAGGCCTAACGGTATGAACTGATCTTTTATAGTCCGAGGACTTGACTAGGGCTTACATGGAGATGCAAACTAGACCTAAGATTGGGCGTTTATAGTCCGAAGACTTGACTAAGGTTCACATAGAGATGCAAACTAGACCTAGGGAATGAACTTTTATAGTCCGAATATTTAACTAGCGTTTACATAGAAATGCAAACTAGACCAAAGGAACTTTTATAGTCCAAAGACTTAACTTTTATAGTCTGAAGACTTGACTAAGGGTTACATAAAATGCAAACTAGACCTAGGGAACTTTTATAGTGTTAAGACTACTTGACTAGGGTTTACATAGAGATGCAAACTAGACCTAGGGAACTTTTATAGTCCTAAGACTTAACTTTATAGTCCGAAGACTTGACTAGGGTTTACATAGAAATGCAAACTAGACCTAGGGACCTTTTATAGTCCTAAGACTTAACTTTTATAGTCCGAAGACTTAGCTAGGGTTTACATAGAAATGCAAACTAGACTTAGGGAACTTTTATAGTCCTAAGACTTAACTTTTATAGTCCGAAGACTTAACTAGGGTTTACATAGAAATGCAAACTAGACCTAGGGAACTTTTATAGTCCTAAGACTTAACTTTTATAGTCCGAAGACATACTAGGGTTTACATAGAAATGCAAACTAGACCTAGGGAACTTTTATGGTCCTAAGGCTTAACTTTTATAGTCCGAAGACTTAACTAGGGTTTACAAAGAAATGCAAACTAGACCTAGGGAACTTTTATAGTCCTAATACTTAACTTTTATAGTCCGAAGACTTGACTAGGGTTTACATAGAGATGCAAACTAGACCTAGGGAATGAACTGGGCCTAAATGGACCTAAGATTTGAATTGGATTAGGATTATACTTAAATTGGAATGAACTAGGAATAGACTTGGACTAGATTTGACATATCATATAAAGATGTAAATAGGCCTAGATTTTGACATGAACTAGACTTATATGGGCCTAAGAGCAACTCTAATGCTTGTGAATGTATGGACTCAAATTAGACGGGCCTAGGACGAATGCAAAATGGAATATAATGCATATATGCCTAATAATGAATGCAAATGGATTGGGTTGGGTTGATTGGATTGTATTGAATGAACTTGTTTGGACTTGGCTTAGAATTATCGAAATTCGTTTTTGAAAGGAACCCCTTATTTTTTTATCTTTTGTTAGGAAAAGATGATGGAATAATTTTTAAAATATTTTGTAAATGTCTTGTATGATGATGATTAGTAAATGCTTTTTGAAAATGGTATAATAGACATGGGTGTAGGATTGATTTTGAAAAATGTACGTTTTTGGAAATTGATTGAATATGATAAGGTAGGATTGATAGGGAAGATTAGTTGGACAGCAGTGAGAAGGTGACAATTCTAACTCTACCATGACCATTTTTCTAGATGCACTTCTTAGGACGGACTCGACCTTGCATGAACAGACTAATATTTATGTTTGAATTAGGTGAGACGCCTTGAATGACCATGCTTTTACGCGAATGCAGACGGACCAAACATAGGATCGACCACCACCACGACTAAATCGACAAAAACATGCGATGCAGAGACTGCGTGCAGCGCACAGGCGTGTTGGCCACTACTCCCCGACATGTTTTTCGGGGATTTAGGCGAGGTTTTGGCCAATTGACGATCTTTTTTTTTGTTTTTAGATGCGATTTTAGGTACGATGCATAACAATGACAATTTAACAAGTAAATAACAGGCAAAATTGCAATCACAAGCAAATGTCATGTAACATGGATGCAAAAGTTCCAACCTAATTAAAGTCCAGTTCTATGTTTGAAACTATGGTGAGGTTTAGGTTAAGTCTGAAAAGGGTCCATGACTAAGAGATTGATCCCACGCTTCGTAACTCTGCTTAATGAGGTGGCCACATGTAAGACGCACTCCAGCTCTCAAGTCTGGAACAAGAGAACAATGACATGGTTGGGTAGGTTTGCTTATGACTAAGATCCAACACTATCGCTCAGGAAGCTTTTTGGAAGGACAAAGCGCAAACCTCCCGGGGGTGACCTCACACATAGAACATGCGCTAATGAGGCAAGGTAGATTGTCCTTATGGTGGCTTAAACAATAGCCATGCATATGCAAAATTGTAATGTCATTCTAAAGCATAAAAAGAGTATGAATCGTATTTTTCGAGTTTTACTCACTCATTTTAAAAAATTAATTTTTAAAATCCTCCCCAGTGAATTCGCCAAATTGTAGGCGTGTTTTTATTTCGCCTACGCGGTGTGAGCGCGTATTTGACTACCTCATTGTAAAATTTTTATTGAAAACGTTTAGAAGTCGCCAACAAGTCTTTAAAGGAAGACTCATAAACCTAATTGGATATTGGGAAATCGTAGGGACAAATTAGGGACTTACTCAATGTAGATTTCCCCATCCTGACTCCATAGATGGCCAATGAACCACAGATTGAGTTCGGGGGTGAGGGTACGAATATGGTCATAATGAACCACATTCGCCCATTGCTGGCCTCTACTTAATATCGATTCATGTTAATTTTTATGCAATAGAATAACCAAATAATATTTTCATGCACCCTAAAAATAATTTAGTCTAGGTTGGTTCAGCAAACACATAAAAGACTATTTTTTAGTGATATGTTATTAAGCAATCAAATTACTGGGAACCTAGCTAACAGGTTGTCCAAATTATCTGATTATTATTAGAATAGTTCTTAAGGTCTTGATTAACAAAAATAACATGTGGGGGTGATGAAAGCACTAAAACAAGACAATCATGATAGCATGCATGTATATGTACGTAAAATAAATAGAAAAGAAATAAAAAGGTTAGAATGTACAAAGGAACGATTTTTATATTAAAGATCTACATCAGGAAAGAAATAGTTAGTAATTCAATATAAAAATAATTTATTCAAGTACCCTCAGGATTATACCGTGGCTTGGGTCTGAAAGATTGACAACCTTCGGGACGAGCAATCGTGAAGCCTATTTATATGCTTTGTTTGAACATGTTTGTATGTGCTTTGTATCTGAATGTATGTAAATTTGAACGTGTTTGTATGTGCTTTGTTTAAAAGTATGAGTTTTTGTAGAGAGGTTTTCGTAGGTATTCGTAAAGTATAAAAGATATAAAAGTCAAAGTATTGTGTGGAAAAACCGTTTTTTAATCTGGAAAATCGAACCCTATTTATAGGGAAAACGAAATTGCGCTTCACGCGCCAGCTGTGCCAGGCGCAAGTGGCTGTGTTACGCATAATCACACGTGTCAGGCGCACATTGGCACAACTGACGCGGCATGACTAATAAACAGCGTACACGTGGTACGCGTTTTTTAAAAGGATAGAAAAGACAGGATGCGTGTCGCACTGAGTGTGCGCTAGGCGCAGGACTCTGTGTGACACATAATGGCACGTGTCAGGCACAAATTGGTGTGCCTGACACAGTTGGACATTGGTGCGCCTGACGCACGATGTTGCGCTAGGCGCAAGGTGGTGCGCTAGGCGCACGTTGGTGCGTCAGGTGCACCGCCTTGCTTTTTGAAAACCATCGACAGTGTTTTTACAAAACGCGTTTTAATGATTTTCTTTTATCTTTTAACTCCGGATATCTGATTTTACGGCATAAAATCTGATTTTAATTATAAAAATATCTTTGAAAATATTTATTTTATTTAAATAAAGCAATTAATTGGGCTTTTTCAAAGAGTTGGGCTCAAGATACAATTAATTATCATGAATAATTCAGTGGGTTTTTAAAATACGATTTAGCACTTTTAAAATAGTTTTGGCTCTTCGGACTGCTCTGTCCTTGGGTCGGACTAATTAAGATTGCGGTATGTTTCATCATTGGGCCCTTAAATGGGGAGACACGATTATGTGTCTACAATAGTTGCTGGCCTTATATCTCAACTACATGGATGAGATTACCATTTTTTCAAGGGAGCGAAAAATTTTCATTAATCAAAAGCCATACGACATCTATAATCAATATTAAATAAGTAGGAAACACAATCTAACTAAATCAAATAAAGTTACTCTACCATGTAACTATGATAATAATGAAACAGATCTGACAGTATAGCATAACCCCGCAGTTCTCTAAATCATGTAGCCTTTGATGACAACGACTATCATTTTGACATAGTTTTGAGAAGATATATCTTTGTTGGACGTTGTTGATAGAGTACGAAAACCCAATACTGATTGCAAATTGTACAACAAACCATTAATAAACTGCATCTTTACAGCAAACCATAAAAACCAAACTAAACTCCCACAACGAGAGACTAACACATCGGGTTTAAACTTCCACTAGAAAAGATAAAGAACCCAACAATTAAGTAGAAAAATATCCAACAAATAGACAAAAGAGGATTATTATTAACAATAGAAAAATAATTACATAAAAGTAGAAATTAGGGCTTATCGCCATTGAAAAGTATGGTTATTGCTATAAGAATAGTGTACTACTTCGTGATGAAAAATTAGAAGGAGAAGAGAGGAGGTGGGGTGGGGATGAAAAAAGAGGGGGACGATAATAACATTACATCGGGTTAAACTTCAGAATATTATATCATGGAAGTGAATAACTACATGACAAATATCTCTCAGCTCATATAGCATGTATATTGGCTAATTTTGAGTTTATAAAGATCGATTCTCACGTAACCTGCACGTTATGACTTCATCAAGTAAAATTCCACCAATATACTAAAACTACCATTGCTATATATTTGGATGTTTGAGGGTAAAACTTTTGGGCCGGTGACATTGCAAAAAAACATTCCTACATCTTACAGAGGAGAGACTAATCACTCTATATATTGTCCAGTATAACCAAGCTACCCCTGTTTGTGACGCGCAAAACACATTAAATCCAAAAAACAATTTCTGAATTTGGACATTATGCTAGAACAAACGTGCTTCAAGATGCATCTATAATAGGAACAGTTGAAAGTTGACGAGTTGGGATGGAGAAAAGGGAACCCCAACTCGCCAAGGGTGGAAATCGATTCCAAAACCTTTTGAAACCTAGAGAGATGGTCAAATAATTGAGCCATCCCTCACTCTCGAAAGTTATAAATATACATATGCATATATCTTATTTATTTTGTTATGTGCATGAGTTAGATTTTTTAATATTTTATCCAAGTGGGTAACATATTGCCATTCCATTATATTAGATTAGAGTACTAAATAAATATACTTGGAGTTTTTGTCAAAAACCACTTTATAAAACATGATTTTTGTAAGAGACCGCCTTATATAATTTTTTTTGTGAAAACAAACCTTAACAACTTTTTTTTTGCGAGAACAAACCTTATGCCAGATTCCAATTATTGATACTAATTATTAATTATTGAAGTATTTAATTGCTCCAAAAAGCGTAGACACTAAGCTGAAAACCCCACAGATAACTTAATAGAAGCCTTTTTCCCATTTCATTCAATTCTTCATTCAACCGCGCTTTCCTTTTCTTTCCTTCTTCCTTTCGTAATTTTCTTCTCTCACCATTTAAACACAGAACAAGGAGAGAGAAAGAGAGGAGATGTTTGAGAAATTACTGTGAAAAGTGAGAAACATGGAGCTGTTCTCCTTTCGAGTTCATCTATTCTCTCTCATACTATTTCTCTCTACATTCTACTGCTTCAGCTTCGACTCTTCAATCCACAGTATGTTCTCTTCCTTTATCACTATCATTCTCATATCGCCAGTTTTCTGTAATTGGAAACAAATTTGAAAACGGAGGTTTAGGGTTTTTTCTGGGTTCTCTCTTGATTTCTGGGTCACTTTTTTTTATGTCAAATTTGGTGTTTAAATATAAAGAACAAACGAATTTAATATTTTTTTATGAAATTGGGTGTTTAAATATGAAGAGCAAACGAATTTAATCTTTTGATTTCTGGGTCCTTTTGTTTTGTGTGAAATTTGGTGTTTGAATATGAAGAACGAACGAGTTTCATCTTTTGATTTCTGGGTCTCCTTTTCTTTGTGAAATTGGAGAACAAACGAATTTAATCTTTTGATTTATGGGTCAGTTCTTTCTGTTCAATTTTTCCTGATAAAGTTGCAGCTTTTGTCTTTGATACTAGAGTTAAATGTCTTATTTCGAATTTGGTTGGTTTTTTTTGAGCTGATTGGGACGATTTGTTACTGAGTGGGTGAAATATACCATCGTTTTTTTTGCATGCTATTAATTTAGTAATTAGTAATTAGTTCTGCTCTAACTCCCAAACAATAGGCCACATTAGACTTTTTTTGGTTTTGGTTGTGATTGGAACTAACTAACTCTAGAAACATTTTATAGAAAAGTGCAAGTATTGAGTCATGACATGAGAATAGCATTTGAAGTTTAGGAAAACTTGGAAATTTATTGTTGGGTTTTCCTATGTTATACCATTGTCTATCTCCGAATTCCATGTTGTATCGTAACCTTTTTAAAAATTCTACACAATTTACTCAATCTTACCTTTTTAAAAATTCTACACAATTTACTCAATCT
Source organism: Beta corolliflora (assembly GCA_947648045.1). Lineage (NCBI taxonomy): Eukaryota > Viridiplantae > Streptophyta > Magnoliopsida > Caryophyllales > Amaranthaceae > Beta > Beta corolliflora. The sequence goes on from CANSZD010000172.1 coordinate 476,142, forward strand.
TACCTTTTTAATGCACAGTGCCCTTGTTGTTAACTAGGCATCATTAATTTAATTTAGTGTCTGTAATCTAGTGGAACTAATCTAACTTATACATCGTTTCGCTGTTGGAGGGAATATAATTAAGTTAGATTAGTTCCACTAGAATGCAAACAATAAATGAAATTAATGACATATAATTAACAACAAGGGCATTGTGCATCAAAAAAGATAAGTTTGAATGTACTATGTGAAATTTTGAAAAGGTTGCTTGGGTACAACGTAGTAATTAAAGAAAGACAAGAGTATAACATAGAAAATCCAAAGTTCTACTCCATGATACAAGGATAGAAATTTATTGTAGAAGTTACATAATTCGACTATAAAGTCAAATGCCGTCTACTGTTTTGGAACTAAGGGAGAATTAATGGGTCTATGGAATACTTCCTCTGTTTTTTTAATAAGTGACACAAAGAGAAAGTGGGGGAAATACCAAAGAGCCAAGAGAGAGAAAGTTGGGACCTCTTATTTAACCAATCAAATTTGAGTATTTGATAAAGTAAGTAGGTGAAACAATTAAATGATGGCAAAAATGTAATAGATCACAAGTATTTTTTACTACTTTGAGCTATGTGTCACTTGTTGTGACATTTCCCTAAAAGGAAAACGTGTCACTTATCAAAAAACGGAGGAAGAATTTATCCATTCTGAAAGTGAAACGTTGGCTATTAGTCAAAGAAGTCTCCCATTTAAGAACGTGAGTTGGTCTCGTTGTCATTAGAAAACTTGTCCTATCTGGTATTGATTACTGTTGTTGTGGTACCATCTCTCTTAGTACTCTGGCAAATCCTAATTTGATCTAGATGCTGTTATTGTATTCTGGAATCTGTTAGATAGCTCTTAATGATCCTTTTGGTTTACTTGCCACTGCTGTTCCTTTTACAACATGAAGCAGGAGCCTTAATGTTATGCAATCCTGCTTGAAGAGTTCACTATATTTCCTTTTTAATTATTGTAACTATATATGGTTAGTTTGCTTGAATTTCGTGTAACTTTGACTATCCCTGGTTCTTATTATATTGCCTTGCAGCTATCAACTTGGAAAATCCACAGCTCACTATCAAACCTGTGCGCTTGCAGGGCTATACGCCCAAAGACTATAAAGATGCATTGTCATGTGAGCGTGTTCATGTCGTTCCTCGCTCGAGACTCGAACTTGAGAGCTATTCAAGCTCAATCCGTCTTACAGTGGCACCTTCTGTAGTCATTCCTGAGAAGTTACACAACAGAATCCATATCTGCCTACATATGTAAGTAGATGACCTTCTGACTTTGTTTCCTCTAATGTGTTTTCCGCATGATTTTTTTGCTAAATTATAGTGGGTATGGATGTTTAATAATTTATGACTCCTGTAGCCGACCCTAGCTATTGGAATTAAGGCTTTGACATTGTTTTATTGTTGTTGCAGGAATGCCTCAATTGGAATGTGTCAGTGTGAAAAGGATGCATGGAAATCTGTTCACAAGGGGATATGGGGCTCTATGATTTCTCCATACGAAGACAAGTACATTGACGTGAAGTATATTGGTGATGTATCGGGTTCTGTCACAGTCTCAGTTGAAGAAGGTTGAGCACTCTATTTTTGCTAATATGCTTCTTACTTTTTTTAGTTGGTATTTTTTCCTCCCCTTTTTAGATATTACTTAATTAATTAATTTTGGATGTGTTTGCAGAATTTCAACGTTGGCGTCTCATCTGTCTTGGATTTGGAATCATTCTATTACTTGTTGCACCAATTGTTAGCAGTTGGGTGCCTTTCTATTATAGCAGTACAATGGCTATTGGGATACTACTTGTTGTCATAATCCTTCTTTTCCAGGTATGGAGATTATCAGTCTGTCTAGTTAGTTTGCATTCCTTCTGGCTTCTTCCCTGAGGTTCCTTCCCATTGAACTGCAATTCTGCGTTTAGATACTTGATGATGTGGTGTTATAATTCTGCATTTGCATGTTTGCTTCTGTTTTGGGTACTTTTTGCGTATGAATTATAGAGAACACTTTAATATTTGAAGCAATTTTCATGTCAGAAGGCTCATCACCCACTGTTGTTTTGCCTGATGGTGTAATTAGTCTCTAATTTTATTTGTTAGAATTTTATATGGGTAACTTAGTTTTGATCTTTCCCTCAAAAAAAAAACCTAGTTTGGATCATAAGCTATGGATCTTATGGCCAAAACAAGGAGTATATATTTTCTCTATGTGAACCAGGTTTTCATAACCAAAAAGCAAGCATAGGAGGTTGTTCAATCTATACTTACATTAATAAAAGCGTTGCTGATACATGATACACGCCCTCGGCCCTCCCATTCTATGGAAAAATTTGAACAAGCCACCTCTAACTTGAAAGGGAATAACTTATCCACTATCCCTTTACAATTTTACAGCTCTTCTTCTGAAGTCAAATGACAAGAAATCTACCATATAATGCAGTGGAAGAAAATCAAATCCATCTTGGCTATACCTGCATGTCTTCCCGCTTTCAATGTTCTTCTATAACCCCATCACTGACAAATACTTCCTCCTCTTTTTAGTTACTTTATGCTCTCAACGCACCGTCACCAATATCTTTAACTATCTATTAGTAAAAGTTATAAGAATATGATATTTAGGAAATAAGCATTTGAGACAAATCCAACATCCCCTCATATAGTGACATTTAGCAACTTTCACACCCTCCAGCGCACAACTTATACCATTTAAATCTTCAACTATCTATTACTAAAAGTTAGAGAAATCTGATATTGAAGATATACATTGAGAGAAATCCAACAACATCTCATACAACAACATTTCTTGTTATATATTAGTAAATCCAGTAAAGTTAGTATATGAATAGTGCACAGTCAAACAACTGAAATACAAACTGAAGAAGTAATATCCACGGAATTAACTCAATCACTAATTTTCTATATTTTGTAACTAAAATTCACCACCCTCCAAATTAGCCCTTAAATCTAAGACTCATGACTAATTTTTGAAGGGGATAGTGTCGTAGTATTTAATTTTCTCTGTCTGCATAAAATTTTTCCATTTCGGTTTCTTTTTCTTAATTTTTTATTATTATGTGGAACAATTGCTGTCATTCTGCTTTGAACTTGAAGAACTTTATTTTATATAGTTTGAATTTTGAAATCTGGTTTGCTGTTTTCCTATGTATTCTGTTAATTGCTACCTTCTAAGTGTGTTTAGTTTGATTGAGCAATATTATTGAAATTTGAATGTATATAGTATGCAATGACCTGAGACATTTCCAAGGGCAATAAGCAGCTCATTAGGTTGTGAGTTGTGACACCGAAGAGAATAATGGACCAATGTTTTCAAGTTATAGTCCTTGTTTTAACCGATTCCATGATTGAAGGTTCTGTGTCTACCTTAATACCTTCAGTAACCATCTTTTGCTATTTGATTCATCTTAAATCTATACGCGTGGTGTGCAGGGGATGAAATTATTGCCTACTGGCCGCAAAAATTTCTTTTATCTGACCATCTATGGATCTATTGTAAGTACTTCTACCATCCCTCTCTTTTTTGTTTAAAGTGTAATCCTTAAATTACAACTTATACCTTTTTCTGTTTTCTACCTACCAGCTAGGAGCAGGGTCGTTTCTTTTGCATCAGTTTTCAATTCTTGTAAATTCTACTCTTGTGAATTTTGGCTTGGGCGAAGAGATGCACAATCCGGTAAGTTGATTTCTTCTCTTTGATCAAATATTGATAATTTCTTGAAGCAAGGTTGGATCTGCTGCCACTCTCCCCCCTCCCCCAAGAAATAAAAAGATAAAACACATTTTGGCAATATGTAATACTTTTTAAAGGATATCTCATTGTTGTTCCTGGCAGAATCAGTTTCTAAATGTCTTTGGTGACTGAGTGATGTCCTTTTTATGGAGAGAGTACTTTCAAGAGTTTGCTTTCTTTCTTAAACAAGGCGAGAGTTTATGATCCATTTTCAAATGATGACAAGATAAGAATGATAATGAAAGCAAGCTTACCCAAGTACTAGACTTTGAAAATTTCTTCCTTCCTCTTATCATGATCGCTAATGTCTTCCTTGCTTTTAATAGTGCTAGTAAGAGTAGTAGCAGCAATTTTTTTGACGATTTAGCTTTGTCTATTGGACAAAACGTGCCTTGTCCTTGTGGTATCCGTAACAGCGTTTAATACTCTCTCCATCTTTTAAATGGTTGCAAATTTCCCTTTTTGGACCTTCTAAAATATTTGTCAAGTTTTTGATAATTATATGGTAAAGCATTATGATATGTCATAAAAGTAAGGAAAAATTCACACCAATAATCTCAACTATGCGAGGTCTTCCCATATTAATCCCAACTGAGGGTTATTTTGGTATAATCCAAACTTTGGGGTTTGCCTTCCCATTTTGCTCCCACTTGACTGGTAACCTGCTAATCGGGTTAATCGAATGGTTTTATTTATTTTATATTTTATTAATACCTAAATCTACTCTAATTAAATTACTTTAACCATTTATTTCTATAAAACATCATAATAAGCTTGTCATTATATAAAAAGCAATTATAAAAATTGAAAAGAAATGTTCGTTGTTGGGCACTTCTTTTGCTGCCTATTTCTCCTATCAACAATATCATCAATTCATCACCATCAATGGCAAATGGCAACAGCATCTCAACACCATGCCCACCACCATCATCATCTCCACGAGGACCACGACCCACCATCATCACCGCAAGCTCCATCTTCACTCAACACAAACACGCCACCTTCTCCTCTCAAGCCCGGCCTTTCTACCGGCTCCGCCGCCGAGCCCCTGCAACGTGCCACCCGCCTCCTCTGTACCGAAGTCGTCTCCCACCATGACCCCGCCGTCTCCACCCTGAAGTCCTCTGTCTTCTACCTCTAGTCTGCCGCGTCTGCCATCCCAAACCACCCAGCTCTCCCTAAATCATCCGACTTAGATGATCCACGAAGGGAGCAAACAGGGACACTAAGAACTAAGAACAGGAGTAATCCTAACATTAGCAGAATAAGACCTCTCCATTATTCCTTTGTTTTGTTTATTATGCCGTGGTCCGCCATTAAAACTGCTTGGACTACTTGAACTTCTCTCTAACTTTGAAACACTACCTTCCCAGGCCAGACGGATTTTGGACTGCACAGTTCGAACTTTTGGGCCCGAGAAGAGCGATCTATTGGGCCTTTTCGAGTCCAATGAGAGGCGCGCGAGTTCGTCGTGATCATGCCCAGAGGAGGATGAAGAGAGAGATATTCTAGAAGATGAGATGCACATTGATTCATACTCTAACAATGAACAATCTTCTAAATAATGGTGAGCTAAGAGATGCGTTGCCGTCACCAGAGAAGCTCCCTCCATCTACTGCCTTTGGTCAATTGGTCTTTTGCTCCTTTTTTTTCTTTTCCTTTTTTCTTTCTCTTTCTCTTTTTTTTTTTAATTTAATCCCTAAGATCAGGTCATGTGCTATACACATGTCTCTTTAATGAAGAGTTACCTGCTATAACAGGTATTAATAGGTCAACAGAGTAATATGGGAAGAGTCACCCTTAAGTTGGAATTATACCGGAATATCCCTTAGTTGGGATTAATTTGAGAAGAACCCCAATAGTTGGGATTAATCCTGTGAATTTTTCCTAAAAGTAAATGGTTAGTTCTATGATTAGTTAATGGTTTAAAGTAGAAGATACAGTTGGAAACATCACACTAAGTGATGTACCCTTGATTTACCATTCTTTAATAATGCAAATATTCGTGGATAGAGGGTATTAGTAGTACAATCATATGTTCAAAGCTATACAACTGCTACTGTAACATCCTAGTTTTGAATTATAGTATTAGCATCAGTTAGAAAATTCACAATAGTAGACTTGACGAATTATAGATTCGATAACAAATTGGAAAAAAATTTGACAGTGTGTACATTTTGCAAAATGACATGTTGTATGTCCATATTCTTCACATTGGGTTTCCTTTATTGTTGAAAAAGAATTACCATTCTTACGAAATATTACCTATTTCTGTCTCTTACACTATTATATACTAGTCTTATATAATAAAGATCTAACGATAATGTATCAGTCCTTATTCCAATCCAATATTTTACCAACCTTGCCAGATGGGGGAAAACCTGATTAGTCTTGATGAATGACACATAGGAGATGTCATATAAGCACACTTTGGCTTAGCGATCTCAAATCGAGAAAAACGATCTTTTTTTTTATAGTTGAGAATATTTGGAGAATTTGTTGAAGATTTATGCTTACATTTGAGATTGGTTTTCATATAACTTATTGAAGTCTTTGTTTATCTGTAAGGAGCAAATAATAGTATGTCCGTGCATAAATTAGTGATAGATGCTTCCCTTTATACTCCTTACTTTTCTTTTTGATCTACACACTTTTCTTTTTGGTACATTCCGTTTTAATCAACACATTGTTGCATTTTCTATTTATGGTAACATGTCCCATTTATTTTCTCCTATTTTTCCAACCATGTGGTCCACTTTTTGATATAATAACCCACCTTAAATTTCTCTCTCCACTTTTGTAGTTTTTCTCACTTTTCAGTTTCTCTCTCCACCTTTTCAGTTTCTATCTCATACTTTTGGACTTCCTCCTTGGTTCTCCCCCAAAGTGAAGTGAGTAAACTAAAAAGAAACCGAGGCAGTAGCTATCTTTTCTTATTCTATGTTTTATCCAGGGTTATCTTGTTCCTGCTTTAGAGTGTTGTTAACATGTTGTTCCAAAACCTTTATGGCCGTTTGGTAGGCGGTACAAACCAAGGCCGCATCGTATCGTATTGCCCGTGTCGTAAAGGTTTTCAAAACTACCGAACCAATATTACCCGCACTGTAATGGTGTAAAAAAACCGCATTTTAGGCAGGTTATAGGGATATCTCATGGTTTAAGCCGATATTTAGCGGTACGACAATCGCATTATTCCCGTTCCCGCATCACCGTGACCGTGACCGAAACCGCAATTTCGAACTATGGGTAAATCCTAATGATAAAATTGTAAAGGTCTCCTGCTCCTGGTAATGGAAGTCCCTCTCCAAACACATGTTTCTCTTCACTAATTTCCATTATCACACAATAGTGAATACTGCCTCTAAAGAGGTCAAACTGTCATCTATTATGGAGATGTGACTTTCTGTACAGATTACCTATAAATTCATTGTCCAAAGTTATAACCACCATTTATTGTTCCTTATCAAATGGGGTGTTAATGCCCTGATTTTATCACACAAACTGATGGTTGGTTTTTGTTTGAGTGTGTTGTAAAATTCTTCACTCTTACTATTCATTTTGCTTGAGTCAAATGATTTTTGTAATGAACTTGTACATATCTCTTTGAATTGAACCAAGTACATGTGCAAACTCTTTTGTTGCAGGTTTCCATTTTTCTACTAGTCGGCATTGTTCTTGCGGGTGCTGCACTGGGTTACTGGATTGTGCGAAGATTTGTAATATCAGATGATGGCAGTGTTGATGTGGGAATTGCTCAATTTGTGAAATGGGCAATGCGAATAATTGCAAGTACATTTGTTCTCCAGGTAACCTATACTTTCATCACAATCATTTCGATTATATGATATTGTAAGAAAGTATTGTTTGCCATGTAGGATTAATCTTACATGGCCTTATTTGGGTGCGCGCGCACACACACACAAAATAACACTTAGGAATGTAGATGTTAATAAAGTTGGCTTTAATTAAGTAAAAATTGTAGTCGGTAGGAACCAGGGAAGAAAAACTCTAGCCGTTTCATTTTAGAACGACCGCTTTGTAACGGATTTCAAAGAGGCCATTCCGCAAAATCCCATTATAGAACGATGGATTGAAATTTACACCAAACTCGACCATTATGCCGTTACGTAACGGGTTCACGGCCTTCTAAAACAGTTGCAGTAATATAACGGCCGTTATTTATCAGATGGCCAGATGGGAAGAAGCCGGCAGACAAAAAGACAAGCAAGATGCCAATATCTGGAATGTATATTATAAAAAACATTTTCTATTTAAATAAAATCTTACCTAGGATTTAGAACTCAAATTCGAGCAAAACCCCTCAATAAGTTTCATTAAATTACTTCGAATTGTACCCTAAAATGAAAACCCTAATTCTGAAAAAACCCTAATATGTGTGTGGGAGGCAATTGAGGGCCACTGCTTCGCCTTTTATGGCAAAGGATGTCGGCGAGATATCTCCGGCTTCTTATGGCGCCATGATTTCCGGTGAACGGCTGCGGTTGTTTGAGGTCAGTTCTCATCTGCTCGTTCTTTTTAGCTCTCTCTCCTACGATCTGATCTTCTTTTTTCTTTCTCTCCTTCATTTTTCTTTCCTTTCTCTTTTTTTAACCTGTCACTCACGTACACCTGTGAGATGCCTTATTTTTAGTTGAATCAATACTTCTTATCTCTTTCTCTCTCTTCTGTTTTCTTCCCCTTTTCTTTTTATTTCCACAATGCCAATGATATTATTTAATTGCTCTTTTTTCTTCCCTCTCTTTTTTGAGTACCGTCATTTTATACTTATAAACAAGCTTTTGTATCGAATTATATTTCTATCTATCATTAAAAGTATCCCAAATTGTATTTATAACAGTATTGGATATAATATGGTGTAAAAAGTAAAATAAAGGTAAAAGAGGCTTAAAATGCCAATTCTGTGGGTTTTTTAAAAAAATTCACGCCGTGATGTCCGCGAAACGTTCTATTTCCCCGTTACTAGCCATTCTCGCGACAATGTGACCGTTACCGTGAATGCGACCGCGACCGCGTTTTTTTCCCTAGTAGGAACACAACAATCTGAAGTGGAAAATATTGCACTTAGTGCTAGTGCTACCTATATATTCATCTTATGTGTTCAACAATGTAGCATCTACAGGAATATACATACATTCCGTTACTCATATATGGAAAGAAAATTTACAAAAAATAATAATCAGTTTTCGCTTATATGTGCAATATAATACAACACACAAGAACTTGCTCTGAAAAAGCACCCAAATGTACATTACTAGTGCAAACTGGTACAATGGTTGTCACCGCACTAAATGACTAAAGTATTAAAATACTCCCTTTGTTCTCAGAATAGTTGTTCCACATGAAAATGACACACCTTTAAGAATCATGTATGATGCATGGATTACTTTTTGAACCAAGATATAATTGTACCATATACTTACACCTTGCACTCCTCATCCACCCACCATTTCAACACTTCCCAGCCACTAGGCCCACCACCCATCCCTCATAACCACCACCAAGACAACCAACCCCCCCCTTCTCCCAAGCCAGATTTCGGTTCCCCTTACCCAGCTCCGGATTCCCCTTCCCATTTCCGGCCTCCCTCTCTTTTTTTGGAATTTTTGGCTACCCGTCCCCCCTTCCCATATCTCCAGTGGTCCTTATCTGAACCGAACCTTACTCCCTTGGACTTGCTCTCTAGTTCCGATTCTGATGTGCACGGGTTCCACTTCTCTCCCTCTCCCTTTTTCCCTTCCCTCTGAACAATGGCAGAACCCATAGTAGCAGGAGGTAATGGCGTCAGAAATTCCCGAAGAACTCAAGCATAGGTACACAAAGATATTGGCGTACGATGCTACTCTGGATGACTCCGATTCTTTTTTTCCCCATGGGACCATCCTATATCCAGCCGGTCCATTGGACCATCCCCTTCCATATAATGAAAAAAAGAAGATTGAATGATAAAATCTGATGAAGAAACCAGTGAAGGTATTGGCCTTACTTTTTGGTTGCCTTTAATGGCGGTGGATTGTTGCTAGTGGTATTGATATATAAAAATATAATTATACGGCTTTGCTTTGAAGTGAGAAAGAGCTGGTCAACTTTCAACTTTTAATCGATAATGCGTAACTAGTATGATATTAGTTTAAGCATATGTTCCATTTAGGATTGTTCTTCTAATATAAGAACTTTATTTCAAATGCAGGGCACTCCTGATACTTTGTTCGCATGGGCAACGGTGGTACTGTGTTGGTTGATATGTTTGTTAATCTCTTCTTTGAAGTGGCCGAATTCTGGGTATGTTTTTCATAATACGTTCAAAACTACTGTTTTTTTGGCACTAATAGTAAAGCATTCTTTGGGTGTCTTACGTACCTAATTACATGTGGGACACAAGACTGTTTTATCTGAGAAATATACTGTTGGCAGAAGATGTACCCAAGCAATATGCTTGGTTTTTTCAAGTCAATAATATGATACTATAACTCTATTTTTCAATACAAGCATTTCAGATTGGGCTTTAATTAACAAAAATCTAAGTTTCAATGCATATAATTCCCAATAAGACCCTGCTAACATCACTAATCCAGTCATTTATTTAAAATTTAGATGTGTTTTAGGGGAGACCAGCTTAGCAGTTTTCACATCAGTCTAATATATAGATGGTTAGTTAGGAATGGTCATGGTCATATGTTGTGCAGTAAAGAAAAGTTGTTTCATTGAGGTTTGAAAACACTTTGAGGGGAGTTGCGTACTGAACAACTTTTGAAAGATGACTCTATTGCCATTCAGATGTCACGATGTATTGCTATTAGGATAGATAAGGGACTGTTCTCCTCACCATATTTTTGCGTAACTTATCTTTTTTTTTTTGAACTTTTCTCTTATTTTTTTCTGAACTTTTCTTATTTTTCCTCAACTTTCCTTGATTTTTTCTTATTTTTTCTTAACTTTTTTTCATTTTAGAACTTTTCTTACTTTTTCTAAATGGACATATCTTTTTTTTTTTCTTCTGAAAATAAGCAAAAATAAGGTGAAGAAAATAGACCCTAAATAACAACAAATGACTTGTGTGAACCTCTAAACAATAAGCTTGGGTTTTGCTGAGTGAGATGCCTTGTAAATTTTAATTGAGTGCTTATTCAAAATATGGTCCTCATTGCATATTAAAGAGATGTCTAGCATGCGTGGAATCAATGCAGCATTTTCATCTCTCTTTGGATTTCCATAGCACCATTCATGTGAATTCACATCAGGTTTTGCTACTAATTAATAGGAAAAATTGAGCTCCTGTTGTAAACTTTCTTTTTTGATTCGAGCAACAAAGTTAACTGGTTATGCTTTTGAAAGGGAAAGGGTGGAAAAAGTTGTCTTGAATGCGTCTCTACGGGGCCTTTTTGAAAGGGAAAGGGGGGAAGTTGTCTTGAATGTGTCTCTACGGGGTCTGATCTTAAAGCATGAAGCTGGAATTGCCAGTAGTGCAACGACCAAAACATTCACCATAGAGTAGGCATCTTGTCAGCAACTGGTCTTGGGTGTACGGATTTATGCAGCCCTTACCTTTAACTAGTGTAGACTAGTGGAGAGATTATCTCAGGAGATCGTGGCTAAGCATTTAACTATAATGGAATGTGGGCACTGGGCACAATTGGTAAACAAACTCCAATGGTCCTCCTCTAGACTCTTATTTTCTTTCGGGTAGGGGTTTTTAGGCTTTAGTCCATATTGCTTCTATTACTTCTTTTGTTCCTTAAAACGAGTGGCCGCTCTTCTTTTTTATTGTGTATCAGAATCTTGCCGTAGTAATTCTTTTTCTAGAAAAAGATCTCATGAATTTTTTCCTTGAATAATGCTAAAATGAGTATTAATTCCTGAAATGTGCCCAAGTTCAAATTAATTCCATGGATACCGTCCACGTAGGGACGGCACGCCGTAAATTTGTTTTTTTCAAAGCAAACCGCTACTCGTAGTAGCGGTTAACTTCAAGTTATTTAAAAACAAGTATATGGGGTAAAACCGCTTACCGGGGTAGCGGTTTACTAGGTAAAACCGCTACTTGAAGTAGCGGTTTATCGGAGAAAAAAAAAAAAATTTATATATATATATATATTTTTTTTTGTTTCATAGTAAACCGCTACTTCAAGTAGCGGTTTATATACATCCCTTTTATAACTTGTCTCAGGACATCATATAACCGCTATTTGAAGTAGCGGTCAACTTTACATTATTGGTATTAACCGCTACTTGGAGTAGCGGTTTATATGCATGCCTTTTATAACTTGTCTTAGGGACATCATATAACCGCTATTTGAAGTAGTGGTCAACTTTACATTATTGGTATTAACCGCTACTTGGAGTAGCGGTTTTGTTAAAAAAACAAAATTCTCGCGTGCCGTCCTACGTGGACGGTATCCAGGGAATTAATTTAAACTTCAGCACATTTCAGGAATTAATACCCATTTTAGCATTATTGAAGGAAAAAATTCCTTACTATATTCTAGGAAATTAACGATCACTTTTAATACTAAAAAAGAGGAGGGCCACTCTGAGAGCGATAAAGGGAGTATAGCTTAGCAGTATGTTTTATTGGATGGCTTATATTTTGTGTTTGTTGAATCGTTCTTCCATAATGCATATCCTTCACTAACCTATTAATCTATTTACAGGGATAGGAATCCTCATTGGAGAAAGGCTGCAAAGGTGGCTAATAAGCATAACCGCTGAATTTCTTAGGAGGTCTCCGAATAATAGTCCTCAAGGAGGGAAAGTATTGAAGTCTCCTAATAGTGCACCTAATTGGTGGAGCTCTCCTGTTAGAGGTAAAAATTGTCATGATCTCAGTCTTGTAATATGAGTATATGACTACCTTTTAATCTGGTTACTATGATGTGAGATCTGTTGCATTACAATCAGAAATAATTTTGAATATTTTATTTCTTTTTCCGTTTTTCTTCTTATGCATTGGACTTCTGCAGGCACTGGTTTGACACCACCTTCCATCAATAAGAGGATGAATGCTCAAAAGCATTACTATTCAAGCTTCCACAATGTGCCTAAACGAAAGATGTCGAAAAAGGAGTGGGAAGACTTTACACAGGAATCAACTCGTCAAGCTATGGTCGAATTGACCTCTAGTCCAGAATTCAGTGAGTGGGTAATTGAAAATGCAGATCGGATACAACTTCGTGATGATGACAGCTCAGATGAAACAGTTGGTAGTGGTTCTGATTCCACAGATGACACTGTTGTTAACAATGTTCCGCGGATGGGTTTGTTCAACTGGTAGTTATCTGTTCATGACTTTAGAGATGTACAGACTAGGAAGTTTAGAATACATTAGTCAGTCTCAGAGACTTGCTCAGTGCAATTTGTAGGTTAGGACTTAGGAGTAGAGATGTGATGAATTAGGCTTTTGTCATTTATTTCAAGTTCTGTGAAATTTAAAGATGTCTTCATATGTGGAACAGTAAACACTTATAAAGGCTCTTTTCGTGGTTTAGAAACAAGCTGCACAAATGGGAAGTAACAGGGAGCTCTTGCACGTTGAGCATGTGATAGTACAGAAAGCTTACCTTTTAAAATTATAGATGTAATTTGTCTGAGTAATCTTAACAGGATTTACAAGCTAATATTTTGGTTCATTCTTTTAGTTTATGGACATTGTGAGTCTTGAGATTTTATAATACACCCTCGTATAGTTAGGTATCCTAAACTAATTGTGAAGCTTATTCCAAAATAATTTTAACAATAGGCCAATGAACATTTTTTTCGATATGCCGTATAAAACTAATGTAATAGTGCATACTCCCTCCGGTTCCGAAAGATCCTCCTTGTTACTGTTACTACAGATACCAAGGAGGATCAATTTGTGTGGGGTCTTGGGTGGGTAAAGTAGGAGAGAGAAATGGGTTAAGGATAATAAACAAATAAAAAGGGGATAAAGTAGGAGAGAGAAAGGGAGTAAAATTGAATTAATAGTGTAATGGAGGACCATATGATAGGGACATGAGAGGGTAAAAAGAGTAAAAAATTTGCCAAATAAGGAATAAAGTAAAAGAGGGAGGATCTTTTGGAAACGCACTTAAACAGAAAGAGGGAGAATCTTTAGGAGCCGGAGGAGTAAATCATAACTCGAAAATTTAAAGAAAAACGTGGCATTGTCTTTGAAAGCCTACACTCATTTGCATAAGGGTGATATCTTTCGCCAGTTTATGCTGTCACTTGAATGAACTAATAAACTTACATGAACTAAGTCTTTAAAGGGGACAAGGGAAGAGGTGTGTTAACACTTGAAATTCATTTACCAACAGTCTGAACACGATGTTCTAAATGAACCAAAACTATACAAACCAAATGAATTGATGACTACTGAAGCCATCAGTGAAAGATCAGAATAATTGATCAGTGTGAGTAAATATTATAGCAGCTTCACTTTCATCTATAATGAAATCAAGAAGACAATTCATCCTTGAGATTTTGTTCGATCTCCTGAAACAAACACATAACTTCTTTCCCTACTTGATATCCAACTACATCCAGGAACCTTTCTCATCCCCTTTGATCTCATCTCCTTCATCCTTGAGATTATGTTCGATCTCCTGAAACAAACACATAACTTCTTTCCCTACTTGATATCCAACTACATCCAGGAACCTTTCTCATCCCCTTTGATCTCATCTCCTTCCTCAACATTCTCTCTTCTCCATAATGACCAGCTGCCGCAAGCATATTGCAGTGAACAATGTGAGCTGGTGCATTTGTAGGATCTAGCTCAACAAGTCTCTGAAAGACACGACCTGCAATATCAGTATTCCCCTCATTGACTCCACACACACCTAGCAACGCCCCCCACACAGCAATGCCTTGCTCAGAAGGTAAACTCAACACAAATTGTTCAGCTTCCTCAACTTTCCCTGCACGTCCTAGGAGGTTGATCATACATATATAGTGTTCCAAATCTGGCTGAATCCCATAAATCTCCTTCATAGTTTTGTATATCAGCCACCCCTCATTCACCAGTCCTGCGTGGCTGCATGCAGACAAAATAGCTAGAAAAGTAACAGAATTTGGTTTTACTCTTTCTTTTGGTATGCTGTCAAACAGTGATAAAGCTTCATATGCTAGCCCATGAAACGAGAACCCCATAATCATGGAATTCCAGGAAACCAAATCTTGACAACTCATATATGAGAAAGTTTGGTACGCGTCACCTACATGACCACATTTTCCATACATTGAGATAAGCGAGTTCTCAAGAATCAAGTCCAGATTCATTTGTGTTTTCATCAGAATGCAATGCAATTGCCTGCCTTGATCAAGATGAGCTGCTGCACCAGCTGCTCCAAGAAGAGTAGAGTACGTAGATTGTAGAGGCATTACACCGAGCATCCACATTTGTGCGAATAAACACATGGCTTCTAGAAACAACTCGTGTTGAACGTACCCTGATATCATCACTGTCCATGCAACATTATCCTTTTCTGCCATGTTGTTGAACAGTTCATATGCCTTAGCTACTTGTCCAACATTAAAGTAGCCACCGATCATGGAAGTCAACGAAATATTATCATGGATAGGCATAATCTCAAAGATATGGTCAGCCTTGTCCAACTTTCCGATCTGAATATAACCACTGATCAAAGCATTGCAAGATTGAGTTGTCCAATTCTTTCTGTTCTTCTCAAAGATAGAATGAGCATACTCCATTAAGCCATATCTAGAATACATATAAATCAGACTATTAGAAAGTCGTCCACCACGATCATGGTAATCAAAACTGTTAGTAATTAGAAGAGCATGTAGCTGCATACCGAGTCGAGAAAAACCCATCCCGGCACAGGCATGAGCTAGAGAAATATAGGTTTCTTCGCACAGTTCAACACCAGCCCTCCTCATCTCAAAAGCGAGTAATACAGCTTCTTTATAGTAAGAATTCCAAGAAAATCCACCAACCATGGCTGTCCAAGAAACAACATTTTTTTCAGGCATTTTACGAAACAAATCATAGGCAGTCCACACTTCCTGAGCTCTACAATACCCAGAAATTAAGGTAGTCCATGTAATTATATTCTTATCCACCATTTGATCAAACAACACCCTGGCTTTCTCCATCATACCATTCTCTGCGTACCCGTCAATCATTGCATTCCAAGAAACCGAGTCCCGAAGTGGCATTGCCTCAAATATCAATCTTGCTTCCTCCAAGCTCCCATTTTTTACCAACCCAACAACCATTGAATTCCAAGTAACGATATTCCTCTCGGGCATCGCCTCGAAAAGCGCCTTTCCTTCGCCAACCATCCCAGAATTCATCAGCCCACAAAGCATCGAAGTCCACGACACCACATTCTTCACCGGCATTGCCTCGAAAAAATTACACGCCTCACTGAGCCTACCAGACTGTACATATCCCGAAAGCATAGCGTTATAGGTAACGACATTTCTCTCCGGTATGATGTCAAACAAAGTCTTTGCCTCATCAACAAGGCCTCTCCTAGAGATTCTAGAGAGCAGAGACGTCCATGTAACAACTGGAGGCTGCTTTCCTCTTTGAGGCATTTCGTCGAGCAGTTGGCGTGCATGCTGTAAGTTCCCATAAACCAACGAATCTAAGAGCTGGGATTCAATGTAGCTGATATCTGATCCCAGATATTTGCTAAATCTCGGTTGAAAATCAGATAAAGTACGATAAATCAATTTAGTTGGAGTTCTTGTGAGAGAGAAGGCCAAGTTTGTAGGAGCGCGAAATGCGGGCATCTACAAGATTTCAAACTATATTGTTCTTAATGGGTCGTGTAATCTCACCTCAGAGTCTCAGAAGTCCCACTGTCATGAATTAATACGTGGACACCTAAACGGGATTTGATCTAGTTCTTAGATAGTAGATACTCATCGCAATGAATATGGTTGTACACTTGTACTATACAATCCAAAGTCAATACGAGTTCGACTGAATCTGAAGAATAAAAAAAAAATACTGAATTTAGATCCTAATGGTGTAGCTGTGTAGGAGGTAAAGTTTGGGTAAGAATCTACGAATACAATTGGAATCTCATTATTATTTCTACCACATAGACGTATATGACTAGAATCTTAATCTAAGGAGGAACTTTTCGAAGCAAAGGAGTTTACCGAGCTTGAGGTTATAGAAGCGTCTGCACATAAATTCTTAGTGTGATTAATTCTTACTTTTATTTTTTTTTTGAAAGGAAAGTTAGGCCGGCATATTAACTTAAATCAAGATCCGCCAAAGTTAAAATACTTAGGGGGATCATATCCATACAAACAAGTTCGGTATTGCCCTTGGTATCACATCTTGCTACAAAATGAGCTACAGTATTTTCCGACCCTCTTAACATGACAGAAAATAACATAACTAAGACAATTAGATAACTGCCTAATATAATTTTTTGAACCTTTGGCAATGGCTCCAGCAGAAGCTGAGATTCAGAATTGGATGAAACTGTGAAAATTCTAATTCTAGAGAGAAGCGGGAGTTTCTCTCTCTAGACTCTCATTTTTGCCTCTATTGCTTTCACTTTCTAGTTTATTTTATTGATTTCTTTTTAATAAGTTAGTCTCGCTTAGTGAGAGTTTCTCTTTCTCTGTTATGAGAGTTTTTGTCTCCTCTCTTGCTGGGGTTGTCTCCTCCTCATTCGTGCGAGTTATAATATGTATTGTTAGTGGTGACCTGAATCGGATTAGTTGACAAGAACCGGATCAACTTTTGTTAATTGATCCACTTCAGGACACTACCGAATCAGTTAACTGGTTCGTTCCTTTGCGCACAAAAACCCTGAATCAACGGATCTGGTTGTTGGAAGAACAAGATCCCTTCTTTAGGATCATTTAGCATTTTTTCCACTAGCAATAGGGTACTAATTAAAATGGGGAGATAAATTTATGTGTCTATAATAATATCTATTAATTATGGATTTGTAGTGGAAATCAAGAGTTAAGCTACAAAATTTTAATGTGTTTTCTGAATGAATTTACTTTTCTTTTCTATTTAAACTGACGCAGTCGGAAAATTCAAAGAAAAGCAAAGAACAAACAGATTTACAAGCGATAAATCTGTAGAAACTCCGGAATCCACCAGAAAAGAGTAAAAACTCAGAAATATTATTAAAGATGAAAAACTGCCTCCAAATAATGACCTAATAAAGTTTAAATACTTAAAACAAAGCCCTAATACGAAAATAAGGAAATAATAAAATCCGAAAATAATTAAAATGCTATTTTCAGGCCCTAAACGAACTCGGATGGCTTAAAAAGCCTATAGGTCACGACATAGCGGTGAGTTTGACTCGTTGGCCCGTTTCACTTCCAGAAAGGTATTATAATAAGCAATCTGACTCCGAAGGCCTGACTAGTAGAAATCATTTCAGGCTATTTTGACGAACTTCTTCGTCGAACTTATCCGCTAACCTTCCTACGTCAGTCTCCTCCACCTCTGAAGAAATCAACCTCGAGTTCGTATCTTCATAAAGAGCCTCATCTGCATGGTACTCATAAATGTCAGCAACATTGAAAGTGTTGGAGATGTTCATATCATCCGGAAGAGCTACCACGTAGGCATTGTCATTAATCTTGCGAATCACCTTGAACGGGCCATACTTGCGTGGCCTCAACTTACTGCTGTAGGTACCAACGGGGAACCTCTCTTTACGCAAAAACACCATCACATCATCTCCCACACTGAAAATCTTTACTCTCCTGTGTTTATCGGCAGCAGCTTTATTTTTCTGCCCAGTAGCATGTAACTTAGCCTTCACAGTTTCCTTGACAGTGACAATCTCTTCTGCCATATTTCCAGCAGCCACACTAACTCCAGGACTCCTAGGAAGCTTAATCAGATCAACCACATGCCTAGGAACAGAGGTGTAAACCACATAAAATGGTGATTTCCCTGTGGCCGAGTGTACATCACTGTTGTAAGCAAACTCCACCTGAGGTAAAGCCAAATCCCACTATTTTGGCTTGTCGCCACAAACACTGCGAATCATATTCCCCAATGTCCTGTTTGTGACTTCAGTCTGACCATCTGTCTGTGGATGAGCTGTAGAACTCTTGTTCAGCGCCGTCCCAAACATCCTCCAAAGAGTGATCCAAAAATGGCTAAGAAACTTGGTGTCCCTATCCGAAGTGATAGAGGTAGGAACACCATGAAGTCTAACCACCTCCCTGAAGAAAAACTTGGCCACATTTGAAGCATCAGCAGTCTTCTTACAAGCAATAAAATGGGACATCTTGGAGAATCGGTCAACAACCACAAAAACAGAATCCACGCCTTGTTGAGTACGAGGCAAACCCAACACAAAATCCATCGCCAGATCTTGCCAAATGTCATCAGGAATAGGTAAAGGCATATAAAGACCAGTATTTTGAGACTGACCTTTGGACACTTGACAAGCATGACATCGGCGGACTATAGCGCCAGCATCTCTCCTCAAGTGAGGCCAATAAAACCTCTCTTCTAAACCAGCAATGGTCTTGTCCCTCCCCAAATGACCCCCAAGGCCACCTCCATGAAGATCCCTGATCAACTTTTCTCTCAAGGAAGAACAAGGGATGCACAACTGATCACCTCTGAAAAGGTAGCCATCTCGAATATGGAAGTCCGCGCTAGGCTGCCATTTGCTGCACTTGGCCCATAATTCCTTAAACTCAGCATCATCCGCATACAACTCCTTCAAGCATTCAAAACCCACGATCTCTTGAGCTAAAGTGATGAGTAAGGAAGCTCTCCTACTCAACGCATCTGCCACCTTGTTCAAAGCGCCAGATTTATGTTGTATAATGAAAGGGAATTTTTGCAGAAAACTCACCCACCGAGCATGCATCTTATTGATCACCTTTTGGCTGTGAAGGAACTTCAGTGCCTGATGGTCAGTGAAAAGAATAAACTCCCTCTGAACCAGATAATTCTCCCACTGACGCAGTGCCCTAAACACCACATAGAACTCCTGATCATAAGTACTCCATTTCTGCCTAGCATCACTCAATTTTTCACTGAAGTAGGCTACGGGCCTCTTCTCTTGAGATAGAACTGCGCCAATACCTACCCCACTGGCATCACATTCAACTTGAAACACCTTATCAAAATCAGGAAGGGCTAGTACCGGGGCACTACAAAGTTTCCCTTTAATCAAAGAAAAACTCCTTTCCTGCTCATCTCCCCAATGGAACTTCCCTTTCTTCAAACATTCAGTTATCGGTGCGATTATGGTACTGAAATCCCTGATGAATATCTTGTAGAAAGTTGCTAGGCCATGAAAGCTACGAACTTCAGTCACTGGTGTAGGTGTGGGCCAATCTCGGATTGCACTCACCTTCTCTTCATCCACCTGAATCCCTTCGACACCAACAACAAAGCCCAAGAAGAGCAATTTACTGGTGCAAAAGGTGCACTTTTTCAGATTAATGTACAGTTTGTTCTCTTGTAAAACTTGCAGCACCTGATTCACATGTTCCAGATGATCTTTCTTGTTCCTGCTGTAAATTAGAATATCATCAAAATAAACTACTACAAAAGAGCCAGTAAAAGGACGAAGGACTTGATTCATCAACCGCATGAAAGTGCTAGGTGCGTTCGACAAACCGAATGGCATTACCAACCACTCATACAACCCATCCTTGCTCTTAAAAGCTATATTCCACTCATCTCCAGGCCGAATTCGAATCTGATGATACCCACTACGCAGATCTATCTTCGAAAACACCTTAGAACCTGACAATTCATCAAGCATATCTTCCAATCGAGGGATAGGGAAGCGATACTTGATAGTTATCTTATTAATGGCCCTACTGTCAACACACATCCGCCACTGATTTCCTTTCTTAGGGACCAAAAGAACAGGAACTGCACAGGGACTCATACTCTCCCGAATGAACCCTTTCTTCAACAAATCCTCAATCTGCTCCCTCATAATCTCATTCTCTTTGGACTCGTACGATAGTGGGGATGGTTTGGTAGGCTACAACCAGGAATCAAATCAATCTGATGTTGTATGTCACGTATGGGAGGTAAATCATTCGGTAACTCATCAGCAATTAATTCTTTGAAAGCCTCTAATATTTCCGATACTTCAACAGGACTGGGGGTTTCTTCTTTTGCAGCACTTAACAACCCCTTAACCACTATTGGATAGAAAAAATCAGTTTCTTTTACAGCATCATCAAGTTCTCTGTCATTGTAAGTCATTTCTAAGAAACCGGTTTCCTCCCCCGGCCTTATGGTCAAAATTCAAAACGGGAGCCATGGTAATTTTATGGGATCCCCAAGTAAACATCATCACATTATCCCTTCCCCGATAGGTGACATCATTATCAAACTGCCAAGGGCTACCAAGTAAAATATGACAAACATCCATATCAAGAACATCACAAATTACCTCTTCCTTGTAGTGTTTCCCTATGGAGATGGGAACTTTGCAAGTCATTGTGACCCGAACTTGTGACCCCTTGCTGACCCAGCCCAAGGTGTATGGCTTCTCATGGGGTTCTGTGGGCAGATTCAAATATTCTACCAGTTTCTGGGACAGCAGATTCTCCGTGCTTCCATTATCCACAATCAAGTTGCAGACCTTGTTCTGAATGGAACATGAGTTTTAAACATATTCTTGCGCTGGCCCTCATCTCTAGAAGTTAACAGGACCCTTTGCAGCACAAAGTTAATTCTATCGTCAGATTCCTCCTCTGCAAACTCCGCATCTGCATACTCATCGTTCTCTCCTTCAAGCTCCTCTCCATCTCCTTCTAAGACAGCAGTGACTTTCCGAGTTGGGCAAACCTTGGATCGGTGACCTTTGCCGTTACAACGATAGCAAGTATCCTCACTTGGCTTGGTATAAGGATTGATTTGCTTCTGGACAGTTGACTTTCCTTGCGGTGCACTACTAGAACCTCCTTTATTTGCAGCACCAGAATGCAGCACCAGAATCCTTAGTCACGACACTCTTCTCCTTCTCGCCGCCAGAATCAAAATTACTCTGGGGTGAATATCTTTTGAAAGATGAGAAATTTCGAGGGGATTTCTCTATCTGCTCCGCCTTTAAAGCCAAACTAGATGCCTCAACAACAGTCCACACAGTTTGCAAGCCCATGTTCTCTTGCAGGGAATTCTTCAAACCACTAATATATCGAGCCACTTTCTGACTCTCGGATTCTCCTAAGTCATTGCGTTCAGAAAATCGTAGGAACTCTGCTGTATATTCTATCACAGTCCTCTTTCCTTGAACACATTCTATATACATCTTATACAGAATATGCTCATAATCTTCCGGTAAGAACCGCTCCAACATTAACTGTTTCATTCGTCGCTAGGTCTTAACTGGCCCCTTCCTTTGTCTCTGTCTCTGTATAACCAGCTTATCCCACCAAACAGCAGCGGTGCTCTTTAACCTAACGGCCACCATCTTAACATGTTTATTTTCAGGAACCTCCATGACTTCGAAGAATCTATCGACATCAATCTGCCAATCTTGAAATTCCTCCACTCCCATGGTTCCATAAAACAAAGGATTATCTGCTTTCACTCGATAATCATGTTTATGATGATGATTACCTTCATCGCTACGTTCTTCTTCGAAAGGATCTTCTTCCTCGGAACTCGAACTATCTGCCACGACAGTTCGTTTGCCTCTTCCCCGTGGAACTTTATTCTGTTCCCCTCTCCTGTCTCCTCCTTGATTAATATTGTTCTGCATGTTGTTCATCTGCGTAGTTAACGCAGTCATCTGATCAGTCAAAGCAGTAAGGGCCGTGGTCAAAGCCACGGTAACTCCTTCAAGGTCTGCTCTGGTCACTGGTTCTCCCATGGCTGTTCAAGATACGAAAAGAAACAGGAGAAAGCCTGCTCTGATTTACTTTTCTTTTTTATTTAAACTGACGCAGTCGGAAAATTCAAAGAAAAGCAAAGAACAAACAGATTTACAAGCGATAAATCTATAGAAACTCCGGAATCCACCAGAAAAGAGTAAAAACTCAGAAATATTATTAAAGATGAAAAACTGCCTCCATATAATGACCTAAGAAAGTTTAAATACTTAAAACAAAACCCTAATACGAAAATAAGGAAATAATAAAATCCGAAAATAATTAAAATGCTATTTTCGGGCCCTAAACGAACTCGGATGGCTTAAAAAGCCTATAGGTCACAGCATAGCAGTGAGTTTGACTCGTTGGCCCGTTTCGCTTCCAGAAAGGTATTACAGTAAGCAATCTGACTCCGAAGGCCTGACTAGTAGAAATCATTTCAGGCTATTTTGACGAACTTCTTCGTCGAACTTATCCGCTAACCTTCCTACGTCATAAACTGACATATTTTCACACCAAACTGGATTTTTGGTCCAGGCGATACGTCGGGATATTACTTTTGGTTATATTTTAGTAGTTCAAGACAACTAATGTCATCTGCATTCCATTAAACAATTTGTTTCGCCTTTTGTTCTGGCTTGTCTTTTCAATAGGGAGTGCTAATTGAAATAGTTATTTTGTACATAATTCCCCAAGTCCTATGGCGGGTTTTATGTTTATAATTTGTCATATTACTCTGCTTTGTTATGCCCCATGTTAGTTTTTTTTGTTATAGTTCCCCAAGTCATATGGTGGGCATTATGTTCATAATTTGTCATATTACTCTACTTTGTGATGCCCCATGGACCATGGTATCTTGGTGTGTTACATTTCAATAGTTCAAGACATCAAATGTCCTTATGTCTAATTGTTTCGTTTTTGGTCGTGGTTTATATATATATATATATATATATATATATATATATATAGTGTGAATTGTAATGACGACATGTTGAAGTTCAAATTAATTTAAAAAGTACATTTGTGTAATACTCCGCGCTATTGGACCTATTATTTATTCTTAATAACTACAAAAAAATGTTAGTTCAAGAGTATATTAAGTAAAATTGAGATAATAAGTGTAATACCCCGAATTTATAATTTCATGAAATGTATTTTGTTTTAGGAAAATAGTGATTCAACGTACCTTATTTTGAAAATAATAAATTTTTTTAAGAGTTGTTTCTTTAAGGAATCTGAGAAAGTTATTTAATCTACTTTCTTAATAATTTGGATGGTTAATAAATACAGTACTGTTTTAGTATTTTATATTCAGTATAGCGCTTGTTATGGGAGCCTTCTATAAAAACTAATTAGTAACCCGAGTGTAGAGCAGTTTCCAATTCTTTTTCGCCTGACCTTTGAGTCGTAAGAAATGTAGAAATCAATAAAGGAATTTGGTTTTTTAATCTCAAATGCTTGTCATGTGTAAGCCTTCAAAAAAAAATCCATTAGCTTTTGTTGGCTTCCACGCACCATTATAATCAACCTATCTATCTACTCTAAAATCAAGGCAACAAATTATCATGATGTCACATGTGTCTCCTCCCCCTCCTTTCATCAAATGACACAAAGTAAACAATATATAAAAATGTGTGTGTTAAGACTTGAACCCACAAGCTCACTTTTGAACTACAAATAAACTAACCAACTAATCTACAATCTTATATTGGTTTTTGTTGGAAAAAAATATTGAATGACAAGGATTTTTTATTTATATGTCCTTGTGGTCCTCTCATTTATTATGCAAATTATAAACTAAGATTGGTGCACAGTAACTGATTTTATTCAATTTAATATTGTAAACAGGATGCACATAGTCTAGATAAGCCATTGTTAAAATTAGAATACAAATCTTGGTAAAAATTTTTTTAAAAAAAATTCTACATGGTGACCCCTTGTTTTGGAAGTTTCTACGTAGTGGAAAGAAACAATTCTCATTGTATAAAGTGACAATATGATATCATTTTGCAAAAAAATAGTGACATGCATCAATGAGTTTTTCCATCCAATTTTCTGTTACTTTTTTTTTCAAAAAGCATCATTTTTTTCGAAAACGTACTCTACTGACTATCCTTATGTGGCAAAAATCATGGGAATTTGGTCGAAATAAGTACCTATATGTCGATTTTCATGGCAAGCATCACAAGCTGGATAAAAATGTCTTTTAACCTCGAAAAGGACCATTTTTGCAAAAACAAATTCTACCGACCTCTTTATAAAGCACTAATAACGAGAAACTGGTCGAAATACGTACCTACATGCCAATTTTTACGGTAAGCACTCGCGCCCAACAAAAAGGTGCTTTTTATTCAAAAATGACGTGTTCTTTTTTTACTAAAACACACTTCGTCAACCACCCCTAAAGGGCACAAATCATGAGAGTTTGGACTATATATATACCTATATGCTAATTTTCACAGTAAGCATCTGAAGCGGAAGGTGTTTTTGACCATGTTTCTTTACGAAAATAGACTCCGTCGACCGAGCCCTTATGGGACACGAATCACGAGAATCCAGTTGAAGTAAGTACCAATATGCCAATTTATAATTAGTTAAAAGAAAAAGCTACTTTTATTTTCTTTTAAATAAATAGTTAATGGAACATTGGATGGAATATGCTCATTTGTAAAACAATAACAGAGGGTCAGTTGAGAGAATGCCAATTTTTTTCCACCACGTAGAATATTGCAAAGGAGATCACCATGTACAATTTCACTTAAAAAAAACACCCAGACATCCGATAAGATAATAAAAGTACTTGTAAACTTTTATAAATTGGTGTAAAAAAGGCTTATTTTTCTATCATTTTAACTTGAATTAGTGTACATATTAAATGCATACATTAACACCTTAGATCCCAATATACAAATGCATTGTACCTCCAATTGAGCAACTTCTTCGTTCTTTTATTAAACAAAGCACACAATTGCTTATATATATATATATTTCTATATATATTATTAAGATGTGTGTAGAAGTATTGGAGGTCATCACGTGTATTTGAATGTATAAGCTATATGGAGGCATGTAATCGAATTAATTTCATAAAAAAAAATGAATTATATGCAATGACACGGGGTATCACCCGGACCAACAACTAGTTGTTATTTATAACCTCTTATAAGCTCATCATCCTACCATAAAGATCATGATCTCTCAATCAAGCTGTTGTTATTTATGATAATGAGTCATCAGCCGTTTTCTCTAGTGAGGTATCTTTATCGACGCAATCCCTTGGTGCGCCCGGGACTGGGCATGGGGCCGCTCCCGGCCTCCTCCTGGGCTCGGCGCGGGGGGGGGGGGGGGCCGGGCCGGGCCCGGGGGGGGGGGGGCGGGCCGGCCCGACTTTCGTCGGCCCCTCCCCCCCCCTGCGGCCCGGCCCGCGGGCCGGCCGGCCCGGGCCCTGCGGGCCGGCCCGTGTTTGATGTTGTTTTTTTGGATTCTTGGTAGATTTAGGCTAAAAATTCAAGAAAAGGGCGTTCGGCCCGCGGGTCGGCCCGGGCCATATAGGCGGCTGCTTGCGGGCGTGAAATAAAATCTCTTACAAAGCCCCGGGCGCAAGGGGCGGGGGGTGGGGCGCTGGCGGTTGGCCGGCCCGGCCTCGCCGTACCCCCCATATATCGTCCAATATGTCTTTCGGTCGTGCTTTTGCTTCACGCCTTGATTTTTCAGTACTATCTTGCTATGGTAATCACACTCGTCACTTTGAAGTTGTTTGAACTATATCACTTCATATAATACACACTTATTCTTTCGAGAGCTTGTTCTATATTATTTGCATGGTATGTGATTTTATGAATTGCATATATGATAATATGAGTAAAGTGTGTAACTTGGATTTGAGTGTTATCTATAATTTATTTCTATATTGATGAATTGATTATTTAATTGTGACCAGTGTTATATATAGTTGTATAGTTTTCTACGAGTATTATTTTTTAGTGACTATCATTAGTAAGGTGTTAGTGTTACTCTTATTAATCTTGGGAGGACTATTTTCTCTAAGGTATTAAATAAATTTTTGGAATAGTACAATGTGCTTTATTATTTGATTGAAGCCATGTTGAGCGACCTTAGACTTACTCTGCCCCCTTTGAGTTAAAAGCACTCGTTGGTGGAGTGTGCACACTTAAGGACTAAAACCTATTTCGTGGATACACCCAATTGGGTAGTGGACTAGAATCCAGATTTATTTGGGGGTTGCACCCATTTGGATGGTGGAGTAGAATTCGTAATCCATACTTGATTTTGCTATGATTAGTGCACTTTAGTGGAAAGCTTAGAAGAGGAATTATGTAATTAATAACTTTGACTTAAGAAAAGGCTTCATTCCTTATTCGATAACCATTCATACATGGGGTGTTAGTGGTACAAGTTACAGTAATCAATCGAAAATGGTTAAACATAATACTTCTTCAAATTGTCGGCATTCGATGGTCGGGCCAATGGAGCTTCCTTGGCTGATTCGAGTAGTTCCTGCCTTGATGACATGAGTAACCCTGTAAGGGCCATCCCATTTTGGGACCATCTTGGGTTCGAGGTGGGCGTGCCCAGTTGAATGAGTCTCGTTTACAACCACCAATATAATTGAAATGCAGAGTGACGCGTTGCTTGTATCCAATGGATTTGAGGAGGGCATTGCCCACAAATCAGATCAAGGTTGACGGGTTTCTTAGCTTCATTAGTATCGTATTCATAGAATGAGATCCGAGGGGAGGGAATGCCAACCTCTACAATTAGCTTTGCTTCACTTCCATAGACAAGTTGAAAAGACGAGTGCCTAGTGGCTTGTTTGATTGTTGTTCGTGCCGACCATAAGACGGCAGAGAGTTCATCTGACATGCCCCTTTTTCTCCTTCAAGTGATTTTTTAACCCCATTCAGCATAGCTTTGTTTGTGGCCTCTGCTTGCGCATTGTTTTGGGATCAGAAGACAGCGAAAAACTTTGTATGTACGCCAAATCGTCTCCGGTTGGCCACTATTAAATTGTCGATTGTTGTCTTAAACAGGGGTTCTTGGAACACATAACCGAGTTATGATATTTTTCCAGATGAAGAATTGAACTTGCTTAACCATGATTGAAGCTAGTGGCTCTACCTTGATCGACTTAGTGAAATAGTCGATTGGAATAATGAGGAACTTTCTTTGACCTGAGGCAGGGGGAATTGTCCGTGTAGATCCAACCCCCATATGTCATAGGGAAGCACCACTGGCATTGAGGTTAAAGGGTTTGATGGCCCCCTGGGATGTTCGATTGAATTTAGTAGGTGGGCACTTTCGCATAAATTCAGTTGCATCCTCACTCAGAGTGGGCCAATAGTAGCCAGCCCGTAGTGCTTTACCGGCAACTATTCTCCCTCCTTACTGATTGCTACACGCCTGTAGACAAATCGTGTCTCCCCATTTAGTACCCTATGATGACTAATACCCTGCTCCAATTGGTCCGGATTGACGAAAGAATAGAGAACGAGTGTAAAATAAAATATTTTAAGCCCAAATCCATTTTCTAACTCATTTTACTAACCCATTTCCGAAAACCATTTTTATAACTAGTTTTAGTAAGCCCATTTCCTAAAATGTTTTTAAATAACCTTTTAAAGGCCCATCTTCGAAAACCTTTTAAAAATAGTTTTGTGAAAGCCCAATGTAATTAATAGAATTAATTAATTATATTGATTAGTTTTATTAATAAAAATATCTTTTTATAAAAATAATCTTTTCCCAAAGTGTTTTTAAATATCTTTTATCTAACTCTTTTCTAAAATATTTTTCAATAAAAATAATATTTTTCCAAAGTAATTTTAAACATCTCTTACTAACTCTTTTTTAAAATCTTTTATGATAAAAATCTTTTAAGAAACCCAATTGCTTTCGGAAATCTATTACAACCCAACTGCCTAAACCTATATATACTAGTATTTTTTTGTACGCTATGCGTGCGTGTCATATTAACATTCTTTTTCTCAATTAGTTATTCATCAATGGTACAAAAAATTTGATTCGAACAAACATTTATAATGATTTTTAATTTTTTTAATATATTTTTCTTAAATCAATGTTTTGTTGGTTTTTTAGTTATGTGCTAATCACTATTCAAATCTTTATTATATAAGTGAAGGAAATACAAAGCAGAAGAAAGCCTATGCTCAAATAAAGTGGAAGAATTTGTGTATCAGATTTAGGCGTTGAAAATTAATAAAATGGAAGAGTTTGATTTATATAATAGAGATTACCGAATAATAATCAACATTTAGGTTTTAAAATATTATTTTTATAATTAGTAATATGAAATTCAAGTTTTTATTTTTTGTACGGATTGTTTCAATCAAGTTATATTGTCAATTTAATTTTTTATCAGAGTTTTTCATACATATTTAAGAAGAAGTAATCATTCTCCTTAATTTAATATTTAATTGAGATTTCAAATTCAATTCCATAATAACTTGTTCAATATATATGGCAAGTAGGAAGAAGAAAAAACTATTTAATATTATATAGCAATTTAAATCATTAAGGATATATTAGACTTTTTGTGATGAGACACCATCTTCCTCCCCCCCTTCACTTATATAATAGAGATAACCCTCAAATTCCACGGCAACCGACTAACCGATAACTAATCTCCCCGGCACAACAAATTACTCGGCATCCTAACACAACTCACACAACACCTAACACCATAATTATACCACTCATCTCACAAATCCATTGACACCTACCACCTAAATCCTACGCCCCTAACATATTACTCATTCATCATCGTACTACACCTACATCTAACAAGCCACACATCATCATCCTCCAATATTCATCCACTATCACCTGATTTCGTACATAATCACCATACACATCCTGATCCTAATACACTCACATCATTCAATACAATATAACACACGCACAACACTACGAAATCGTCAAACAATCAAACACCTTCATCCCTCCTGATTCATCGCTCATCATTATCATATAATACGACGCAACATATTTTTTACAAAAACAAAAACTGTTTTCAAGGCTTGTTCAACATTCAATTTTCCAAGATCCGTACAAATCAACGACCCCGGACGGTAATATAATTTCTTATGGTCAACTAAATTAACTATCTTTATTTTATTTCTTTCTTTATTTTTATTTTCTTGAAGTTACTAGCATTCTATTCATGATGTAGATTGTTAACTCGTCCCTGCGACTTAAGTATTGTATATATTATACTAACTCCCAAAAACAAGGCTGCCTCTTCTCTCCCTTCTTTCCCTTTCTCTCCTAAACCCTAGCCTCCATTAGTGAATCTCAAAGGGGCTTCCATCGATTTTATCGGTGGATAGCCCCACTTTAATTTTAATTTTCTTTGTTGTTTAACTTTGTTTATGTTCTTTCTTGTTTGAATAATACTTCATCATTTAAGAGAGGATCGTTTCTCCCTTGAAAGAAAGGGTTTTTTCTCTTCTCCTTGGGAGAAACTTTACTTTACTCCTTTGTTTCTAGATGAATTATCGTAATTTTGGTTTGTTGATGAAGAATTATGCGGTGTCGAAGCAGATTTCAGATCTACAATTACAATCAATGGTATCAGATTCAATTCTATTTCAAAACTACAGCATATCGAAAGACCCCCTCGTTGAAGGTTGTATCAAATAGCGATGTGGAAGAGGGTATGCAGAATTGTTAGATCTACTACACAACGATCGTGGTTTTGCAAATTCTGAATTTTATTTGTTCAAAATTGTTATGTATTTGTTATTTTTGATTTTTATTGTAGATGTCGTATGACCCTTTTATTAATGAATTAATTTTACTTTAAAAAAAAACTCCCTGTAATATTTTATTTTCTTATTTTTGTTTATTTTTATGAACATATTATTTTTCATGCCTGATTGCAATATTGAGCACCTTGTATTTTTGGTTAATCAAGACCTAAATAAATGTTCTAACTAATTCAGATAAGATGGACAACCTGCTAGGAACCCAGTAATTTGGTTGTCTAATAACTTGTCACTAAATAATTAGTCTTTCGGTGTGTTTTCTGAACCAACTTAGACTAAATTTTTGTAGGGTGCTTTAAAATATTATATGATTATTCTTTTGCATAAAATCTGTAATGAATCGATATTTAGTAGAGGCCAGCAATGGGCAATATAGTTCCTGACTATATTGTACCCTCACCCCCGAACTCAATTTTTGGTTCCTGGCCATCTATGGAGTCATGACGGGGAAATCTACATTGGATAAGTCCCTAAGATGTCCCTTCCGTTTCAATATCCAATTAAGTTTATGATTCTTCCTCTAAAGAATTGTTGGCGACTTTAAAACGTATTTTTGATAAAACCTTAACAATGGGGTAGTCAAATAAACACGCTCACACCGTGTGCATGCATTAAAGGAATTCAAAAATCCACGCCTACAATTTGGCGACTTCACTGGGGAGGATTTTAAAAAAATTAATTTTTTATAAATGAGTGGGTGAAACTTGAAAAATACGATTCATTCCTTTTTTTTATGCCTTTGAATAATATACAGTTTTGCATATGCATGGCTATTGTTCAGCCACCATAAGGACAATCTACCTTGCCTCATTAGCACATGTTCTATGTGTGAGGTCACCCCCGGGGGTTTGCGCTTTGTCCTTCCAAAAAGCTTACTTAGCGATAGTGTTGGATCTTAGTTATAAGCAAACCTACCCAATCATGGCATTGTTCTCTTGTTCCTGACATGAGACTGGAGTGCGTATTACACGTGGCCACCTCTTTAAGCAGGGGTACGAAGCGTGGGATCAATCTCTTAGTCATGGACCCTTTTCAGCCTTAATCTAAACCTGACCATAGTTGAACGTAGAACTTGACTTTTAGGTTTGAACTTTGCATATCATTATCCTACTTGTGCATATTTTCGTGTATGTTGGTGCTTTCGTGAATTGCATTAGACGTTATTCCATAGTTAAATCTGTCGAACGAAATTACGCTATGAAAAAGAAAATTCCACCTGCTGCAGTAAATTGCGCGCTGCGCAAAATCTCGGCGTGCAGCGCAATTTATGGGCGTCGAGCGCAGTCTACGTGCGTGTAGCGCAGTCCATCTGCGTGATGCGCTTCACTTCTGCGTTAAGCGCAGTTCTTGGCTTCGTCACTTATTGCGCCGATCGCATACGTTCAGCATGGCACGCTTCTTTGCTGCTTGGGACGCGTAGTTTCCTTTGCTCGCATATGCATGCCTCTTTCCCTTTTCTTACCCAAACTTAGGATGAGATTTCTCTTTTTCTTCTAATCCATTCTCATCAATAAAAAAAAATATTCCCATCCTTTTCTTTTTCCTTTATTTTTAAAAAAAATCACCTCAAAAATATTTTCAATCTCTTACACCCTCTCTATTTTGAAAATTCTATCCCATCTTTTACCAAACTATATTTCCTATCCTTTTTCGAAAAAAGTCTCATCCGCTTAGGAATTTTAATTGCACTAGAAATCCATCTGACCCAATTGTCTAGATTCATCCAGTTTCATTACATTTACAGTTCTTCACTTCATGTAACTCCATCCATGATAGGAGTTTTAACCCTGTCTAGGTTCACCCATCTAAGAAGTCTAAGGTCGTTAAAATTCTTGCCATCTTAGAAGTCTATAATCCATAGAAAGTCCATGCATAATAGGAGTCTAAAATCCATTAGAATTCTGTCCATCTTAGGAGTCTAAATCCGTTAGAATTATGTTCGTCTTAGGAGTTTCGAATCCGTTAGAGTTCCGCCCATAATAGGAGTCTAAAGCCATTAGCATTTTGTCCATCTTAGGAGTCTAAATCCATTAGAATTCATTCATCTTAGGAGTTTCGAATCCATTAGAGTTCCGCTCATATAAGGGTCTAAATCCATCAGAATTTCATCCATTTTAGGAGTCTAGGTCCACTAGAGTTTCATACATATTAGGAGTCTAGCATCCTCGAAAGTTCGTCGAATCTAGAATTCTAACGTCATTAGAAGTCTATCAAGTCTAGGATTATGAAGTCATTAGAATTTCATATCAATTAGAACTGCATTCATACTAGAATTCATTTGCATTGCATAATCCATCATTCATACACTTCATACATAATTAGAGTTCATAGACATTTAGAAGTCTCATTGCATTCATACTCTCCATTTCATCTCATGCATTTCGCATTTAGTAGTCCAGAACTACAAGCGATCTGATTCCTTCTTTCGGGATATGTAGGCACCCTTTACAGGTTCAAACGCATAGATTGAGTCATGCATACATACATTCACTAGTAGATTTTTTGCTTATTGCTGCGGTGGTATTGCTGCGGTTTTACCCGTACGCAGCAATAAACCACGAAAGAAAAAAGGAAAAATTGGAATTAAACATATTGCTGCGGTTGTGGCTGGAAACCGCAGCAATATGGTTTCAACGGGAAATTTTTAAAATAAAGTTAACTATTTGACCAGATATATTGCTGCGTTTTCTAAAAGAAACCGCAGCAATAGATTAAAAAAAATATTTTTTTAATAATATTTTAATCTATTGCTGCTAGAAACCGCAGCAATAGGGTCATTAGGTTTTTTTTTTATCCTTTTAGCCTTTAGGCGCCGCTTTCCTTCATTTTCATCAGTTCACCCTCCTTCCTCCTCTTTCTCACTCCTCCCTAAATCTGCTCATCTCTATTCTCTCAACCCTCACTCATTTTCGCCTCTCACTCCTCCTCCTCCATCAACGTTCCTCTTAAATCCTCAGCATCATCTTCGCACCTCATCTTTCGTCTTGGCCTCAGATCTGGAAATTTCGAAGTTTCTTCTCGCGATGAATTTCCGGCAAGTTTCGTTCGTTTTGTTCGTTTCGTTGGTCTTCCTTTCCGGCGAGTTTGTCTTCTTCGATGATTTCTTCGTTTTGTTCATTGCGGGATTTGTCCTTCGATCGTCGTGAATTTTGTTCGATCGTTGCGAATTTTGTTAGTTATGGTGCTGAGAGGATCGGTGATAAGGTGGTTGATGATGGTGGTTGATGACTGCCTCAGTTTCTTGACCCGTTCGTCTTCTCCGTTTGGTAAGAACAAATCATTTGATTTGTTTTTTTTTTCATTTTTGGAAATTTAATTTTTTCGGTTTTAATTAGAACTTGTGATTTTCTTATAAATTTCGTGTTTTGGGGAATACCCAATTCGATTCGCTCGATTTTCTCATCTTGGTCATCGTTGATTTTTCGATTTGAGAAGATTAGATCTGTTTGAATTGATTTTTAGGGTTTTGTTTTTGGTTTGATTTGGGGGAATTTTTAGCAATGGAGGGTGGGATTCTGATGGAGAGAAGAAACCTCCTGAAAGTGGAGGAGATCATGGTGGTGGAGGTGGTAGTGGGGACCCCAAAGCCAAGAGAAAGATGAAGACGACTTCTCAACTTGAAGTTCTTGAGAAAACTTATCAAGGTATGATTTTTATCTTCCTTTTAATTTTTGTTTTAATTGTATTTTGTGTTTACTTTTTGTTGGTTTTTGTTGTTTTGATGATTTGTTGTTGATTTGAATTGTGGGTTTGTTTCACAGTTGCAGCATACCCATTAGAGGCTTTGAGGGCAGAGCATTCAACCAAATTAGGGCTAACTGATAGGCAATTACAGATGTGGTTTTGCCATAGGAGGTTGAAGGATAGAAAACCTCAGTCGGCAGGTTCAGGAAAGCGGTCTAGGAACACCAGCGGATTTCTCTCGCTCTCCCCCTACCTCGGCGGCTTGCTAAATCGGCGTGGTTCCTCGAAAATTTATTTTTTTCTTAGATCTGATTTTCTGGTTTTCATCATCTTTGTTTTCTTGGTAAGTTGGTACGGTTATTATTTGTACTTAATTTTTTTAGGAGATTTTACTTAGGTGTAATTTGGTACAGTTTTTTTACTTAGATTTTACTGTTAGATTTTTTTAGGAGTTTTGATTTTCTAGTTCTTATTGTTCGTTTCATCTATTGTGAATGAATGTGATGTTTGTTTTTTTTATGTTGGTTTCATTTTGAGTTTAGTATCTATTAAAAGATATGATGCTCATTTTATTTGTCATTTCATCTTCAATTTGTCTGCGAATTTGGTGGATAATGGATGGGTTAGTTGCCCGATTTTAATCTTTCAAATTTGATGGCAAAATGCAAAAAAAAAAAAAAATTGTCTGTACTAGGACCCTATTGCTGCGGTTTTGGGCAACAACCGCAGCAATAAGTCAAACCTATTGCTGCGGTTCCTCGCCAAAACCGCAGCAATAAATTTATTTTTTATTAATCTATTGCTGCGGTTTTGGCGAGGAACCGCAGCAATAGCATAGCCTATTGCTGCGGTTAAAAACTGCAGCAATATGTTAATTACCTATTGCTGCGCCCTTAATTGCTGCGTTGCCAAAACCGCCGCAATAGGCCACTTAATGACCGCAGCAATAAGCATTTATTCTACTAGTGATTAGGTCTAGTGCATCCAAAAGAGTCATGCATACATGCATTAGGTCTAGGTGCATCCAAAAAAAAAAATTCAAAAAAAATATATCATTCATTTAGGAGATGCTATTTTGTTCCTAGAAGCTCAACTTTTAAACAAACATACATTCTTTCATTCCATTTCTCTCTCTACATCATCATTCTAACTCTAAATCTCCTTTGATGATCTATGTAGAAATCAAGCGACATTGAAATGGACAGTCCATCGAATAACGAGCAACAACTTGTTGAAATGGCTAGAGCTTTAGCCAAGCTGTCTAGCATGATGGAAGAAATAGCTATAAAGCTTGAGCAGATCGAGTCTGGTGAGTCTCTTGGATTGCACAAGACAATGGAGAGTGTTGTTCATAGGGTAACCAATGCAAATTCCTAATTTGAGCCCATTGATAACACCAAACTGAAAGGGAAACTTCCTGAAGAGTTCTCTACAACTGACATCCCTAAATTTAAACCAACTGATAATCCAAAATATCATTACAAGAATTTCCGTGCAACCATGATCATCAAATCGGTTGACCCTGAACTTTACCCAATAGTATTCCCGATGTCGTTGGACCCAATATGTCAGAATTGGTTCTATTCCCTAGATCCCAAGCAAACTGAAACTTGAGAATGCATCACTATTGCTTTCATGAAACAATATGAGTCGAACGCACAAATGCAAACCTCCCTTAGAGAACTCGAGGTTCTTAAATAAGGTGAAAATGAAGGTTTTACCACTTATCTGAATAGGTGGAGAGAGAAATCAGCCCATATGGTATCAAGGCCTGCAGAAAAAGACTTGGTACGAATATTCGTTTCTAACCTCCTCCCTAAATACAAAAACTACCTCAAATACTTGGGTCTTGATAGCTTCGCAAGAGTATATGATGTGGGTATCCAGATTGAGAATGATTTGCTGAAAAATACCGAAGATAATGACCTCAATGTCATAGAAGTAGATATATCTTCAAGCCCAATCACTTATTAAGACATTTGGACTCGCTTAGGTCCAATCAGCACGAAAAAAAACACTTCTTCTCTTTTCATGTAGAAAGAGACCTCATGAAGATCGAAACAATGAAGTTGTCTCGTCAAGTGACGTAGGAGTCTAGACTTATGATTTCATTTTCTGTTTCATTTCTCTTATTTTTCCCAGTCTAATATAGGATTTTCCCTCTTATTGCATGTACTCATAATTTTCAATCAATAAATGAGTATTTCTTTTCTAACCTTGCACTAATGAGCATCAATGAAAATCGCGATTGTCGCCTTAAAAGAAATGAATTCCTAATTCTCATGACTAGTCTAATAAAGGCAATGAACAATTGGCATAAAAGAGACATTCCTCCCTTCACTATAACTATTCCTCCATTTCAACCTAAATGCATAACACCCCTCTACCTTTAACCTACCTCATAGGAAGTACACTTGACAACAAATTCAATATAAAAGGCAAGTAAAGAAAAAGAGAAACATCAGAAAAAAAATTTTAAAAAAAATGAATGAAAAAACTAAGCAAAAAAAATGAAACAAAAAGTGCAAAAAAAAAAAAGAGAAGTGTTGCAAATAAGCCCATCAATAGCTTTGTCAAAGGTATTTCCTTCAAAACCTTAAACCTGCGATTCTAAACCTCCAACTTCAAATCTTCTGTGATAAACCTGCTTAACAACCATGCATATCGCATCCCAATAAGCCATAAAACACAAACCAAAGCCCGCTAGGTCGAAAACCCATAAGGGCGATTTAGGCAAAAGGCAGGGCACCCTTCCAGGGCCTGAACTACGAATGGTCTGATCCTGCTAAAGATACGTAGGAAACCTCACCCCGAGGTCCGACCGCTTCAAACCAAACCAACATTACTATCCACCCTTGCCAAAGACCTCTTCCAAATCATTGCTTAATTCAATGCCTAATTCATTGCAAATGGCTCCAAAGCAAAATGCTAGGCCACCGATTAAAATGTTAAGAGCTACGACTGGCCTGATTCCATCATGGATACGTAGGCAACCTCTTTTGAGGCCCGACCATTTTGATTCAAAATATATTTTTAAGGCTCGCCTAGGCCCATGAGAAAAACGCGATCGCCCAAATCATGAATTTTCAATGCTCATCCCCTACCTTTAAAACTAGACTGGGATTTGAACCTGCATCATTAGCCTACCTCATTGTGTAAGTCGGTTCATTACGACTCTGTCTTTTCTTATCCTAATCACTTCCTTTTTCTAAGCCACATTATCGCTTCTAAGCTAACCTTAGCATAACCTTTCAACACTCAGCGCTACGACCGCGCCTCATCCCTTGAGTGTTCTTTTCTTTGACCTTTCTTGTCTTTTTCACCTTAGGAACCCTATATGGAATCTTCGGTCGAAACTTCCGCCAAGCGTGACGAGATGTCTTCAAAATCAAGCAATCAAGCTGAATACACATCAACTCCATCTTACTGGGAGCTTCATCACTGGTCCACACAGAAAAACATAGGCTCCAAGTCTAGGCCTATCGTAATAAGGACTTTATTACAAGTCCATACATGAAATCTTGGGTTTCAAAACCCACACTGATACAAGATTGAACCTATTTCATGGGCTCACTTAGACCCTTGGAATACAAAACTCGAAGCATATGCAACTCAAACGCTACAAAAGCTCGTTCTATAACGTATTCCAAATCGAACATATAATCCATTGGCTGCATAGAAGATCATTAGGCTCCATGTGTACCCTGATCAGGATTTCATTACGAAACCATACAAAAGGTTGTGGGTCCTAGACCCATACGAGATCCTAACTGTTTTATGGGCTCACTTAGGCCCGTAACAACTACAACACATATCGTATCAAGCATAACTTACATGGATCATCCTTGGGGGCTTCCCCTTTCTTCTCTTTCGAAAACAGTTTTCTAAAACGAAAATTTGAGCTTCTAATTGAACGATCAAATCATCAAATCATATCATCTACATTCATGTCATATCTCTGCCTTAGTGTCACATCTCTGCATTTGCATCATCCAAACATTGTGTCAAGCATCGCATCGGTCGTCCTAATCCATAGGATTCTAGCGTCAATCATCGACTCACACATACACACACATGTATGCACACACGATAGCACCTTTAAGTCTAAAGAATTAGAGGTCACTCTTTATAGGCCGAGTCTTTTCCTTTCCATACACCAGCACCCACATCACGAGACACATGCATGTCCCCTAGTATTTGTCTGTATATCTGTGTGTTATTTATATTCGCAGGTACCCAACAATAAACGGCTCTATACGGGTTATATTCCGCCAAGGTCTGCGGACCACTACAAATTAACAACAGAAGACAAGTGCTATATACATGGTGCGTCCAGCACACCAACAACGTTGTATCACGTACAACAATCTGCGTCCAGCGCAACATACCACGCCAAGCGCAGGCCTGTGCCTCTGGCGCACAGCCCTGTACAGCGCGCTTGGGGGCTTCTTAGTCAAGTGGGGCCCACATGCTCAACTTTTTATAAATTCAAATGTTCATTACGACATAACAATTTGCGTCAATAAGCATACCGCGCCAAGCGCAGGCCTGTCCGTCTGGCGCACAGTCCTGTACAGCACGCTTTGGGGCTTCTTAGCCAGGTGGGGCCCACACGAACAATTCTGAATGATTTCAAATGTTCGTTACGACATTGCGCGCGACAATTCAACGAACTTTCAAAAGTTTGCAAAAAAAATACAATCCTACAAACTCTCAATGTATATCATTCAAGAAACAATGAATACTCAGGTTAATCAATGACGCACACAAACCGTCAATGACGGCACGCAAACTGCCAATAGCGGGACACAAACCGTTGGGTCTGCGAACCATCTTTCAATCAACTACACCATTTGTCTGGGAGTGGGACAAACGACATACTGCTCAGCCCCGTAGAGTGGGATACAAATACTCTACATCATTTGTCTGGGAGCGGGACAAACGACATACTGCTCAGCCGCGCCCCGTGGAGTAGGATACAAATACTCTACATCATTTGTCTAGGAGCGGGACAAACGACATACTACTCAGCCCCGTGGAGTGGGATACAAATACTCTACAACATTTGTGCGGAGCGGGACAAACGACATCTTGCTGCCACCAGTGGAGTGGGATACAAATAATCTACACTACTTGTCTGGGAGCGG
Organism: Beta corolliflora; assembly: GCA_947648045.1. Taxonomy (NCBI): domain Eukaryota; kingdom Viridiplantae; phylum Streptophyta; class Magnoliopsida; order Caryophyllales; family Amaranthaceae; genus Beta; species Beta corolliflora. The sequence goes on from CANSZD010000172.1 coordinate 515,371, forward strand.
GACAAACGACATCTTTGCTCGGCCAGGTGGAGTGGGATACAAATACTAAACACTACTTGTCGGGAGCGGGACAAACGACATACTGCTCAGCCCCGTGGAGTGGGATACAAATACTCTACACTATTTGTCTGGGAGCAAACAACCAACAGCTTAGCCCCGTGGAGCGGGATACAAATGCTTTACAATATCTATTTCATTTCCACCTATCATTTCATTTTTGCAAATTTACAATTACTTTGCAAATATGTTTCACACATGTCTGTTCCTGAAGCTTTTGCTTATTTTGCGAATACTAGGCGCAAAAGAGTGATTTTGGATTGCGGAGCATCTAGAATCATTCTCCGTCCCGACACGTATACTTTGACTTTCGGTTTTACAAACCTCAGTCATAGTGGGGGCTTCTGTAGACACATAATCGTGTCTCCCCATTTAGTACCCTATGATGACTAATGCCCTGCTCCAATTGGTCCGGATCGTGGAAAGAATAGAGAACGAGTCAAAAATAAAATGTTTTAAGCCCAAATCCATTTTCTAACTCATTTTACTAACCCATTTCCGAAAACCTTTTTTATACGTAAGCCCATTTCCTAAAACGTTTTTAAATAACCTTTTAAAGGCCCATCTTCGAAAACCTTTTAAAAATAGTTTTGTGAAAGCCCAATTTAATTAATTATATTGATTAGTTTTATTAATAAAAATATATTTTTATAAAAATAATCTTTTCCCAAAGTGTTTTCAAATATCTTTTATCTAACTATTTTCTAAAATCTTTTTCAATAAAAATAATCTTTTTCCAAAGTGATTTTAAATATCTCTTACTAACTCTTTTTTAAAATCTTTTATGATAAAAATCTTTTAAGAAACCCAATTATTTTCGGAAACCTATTACAATTCAACTACCTAAACCTATATATATAACCCTCAAATTCCACGGAAACCGACTAACCGATAACTAATCTCCCCGGCACAACAAATCACTCGGCATCCTCATACAACTCACACAACACCTAACACCATAATTATACCACACATCTCACAAATCCATTGACACCTGCCACCTAAATCCTACGCCCCTAACATATTACTCATTCATCATCATACTACACCTACATCTAACAAGCCACACATCATCATCCTCCAATATTCATCCACTATCACCTGATTTCGTACATAATCATCATACACATCCTGATCCTAATACACTCACGTCATTCAATACAATATAACACACGCACAACAAGACAAAATCGTCAAACAATCTAACACCTTCATCCCTCCTGATTCATCGCTCATCATCATCATATAATGCGACGCAACATATTTTTTACAAAAACACAAACAGTTTTCAAGGCTTGTTCAACATTCAAATTTCCAAGATCCGTACAAATCAACGACCCCGGACGGTGGTATAATTTCTGAGGGTCAACTAAATTAATTATCTTTATCTTATTTCTTTCTTTATTTTTATTATTTTCTTGAAGTTACTAACATTATATTCATGATGTAGATTGTTAACTCGTTCCTGCGACTGTAAGTATTGTATATATTATACTAACTCTTTGCAATATTTTATTTTCTTATTTTTGTTTATTTTTATGAACATATTATTTTTCATGCCTGATTGCAATATTTATCACCTTGTATTTCTTGTTAATCAAGACCTAAATAAATGTTCTAACTAATTCAGAAAACATGGACAACCTGCTAGGTACCCAGTAATTTGATTGTCTAATAACTTGTCACTAAATAATTAGTCTTTCTGTGTGTTTCCTGAACCAACTTAGACTAAATATTTTTAGGGTGCTTTAAAATATTATATGATTATTCTTTTGCATAAAATCTGTAATGAATCGATATTTAGTAGAGGCCAGCAATGGTCAATATAGTTCCTGACTATATTGTACCCTCACCCCCGAACTCAATTTTTGGTTCCTGACCATCTATGGAGTCATGACGGAGAAATCTACATTGGATAAGTCCCTAAGATGTCCCTTCCGTTTCAATATCCAATTAGGTTTATGATTCTTCCTCTAAAGAATTTTTGGCGACTTCAAAACGTATTTTTAATAAGACCTTAACAATGGGGTAGTCAAATAAACGCACTCACACCGCGTGTAGGCATTAAAGAAATTCAAAAATCCACGCCTACAACGCCCCTTCGTGTATTTCCCGAAGGATGTAGTTCCCCTCCTCGGGAATTACATATTTCAGAAAGGGGTGGGTGTATAAGTTCTTGTAGAGATGACCTTCATGCCATAGGAACCACTCCACTTTCTTCTTCAAGAGTTTAATTCATTTTTCATCCGAAGGCAGATGACCATCCTCAAGGAATGCAATGATGTCATTCATCCAGGTATCCAACTTGTCTAGCTTGTGGACTTGATGTGCGTTAATGCTTAGCTAGTACAAGACTTCCAACATTATGGTTCGAGGACTTAACCCTTCGGCTGAGCTGAACATTCTAGCTAGTGCTTCAGCTTGCTAGTTATCGGACCTTGGGAAATGGTGGATGCTGGAACTGGATAACTTGCTGTATAGCTCTTGTATCTTCTACAAGTACATTTTCATATTGTACTCCTGGGCCTCATGTTCCCCTGATACATGCCCTACTACCAGCTGTGAATTAGACCTGACCTTGAAAAATTTTAGCCCCTGAAAGGAGACAAAGCTGGAGACTGAGGATTAGAGCCTCGTATTCAGCTTCATTGTTTGAGGCCAGGAAGTGGAACTTGATGGCCTATTCCATTTTCTCACCGAGAGATGGTTTGATGACTAATCCTGCCCCACTACCTGTCTCGGTTAATGAACCGTACCAGCTCCCAAGTATTGGATTGAACTTCTTTAGTTGTGTGAGTACTGCACTCTATATAAGGTCAGCTAGGGGTTGAGCTTTGTTAGCTCGACGAGGCTCGTACTTTATCCTAAAGTATGAGAATCGATCTTCCCATTCTATCATTCAATTTTAGTGGTTTATGCTTTCGATCACCTCCTAATAGGTTGTCTCGTGAGGACCTTGTGTAATAGCCCATGTTTTTAAGCATGTTTTAATTAAAGTAATTATGTTTATTAGTTTAACTAAGCTTTGATAATAATAATAAAAAGATTATTACTTGAGAATTATTGTTTAAATACAATTATATCATTGTGGGTTGTAAGGAAATGAAGAATTTGAGTTTAAAAAAAAAAATTCTCTTACGTGGCTTATGTGGGAATTGCCACATTATAGCTTTGTTGTCAACTCAAAAAAAATTACCCCAAAAGAAATAGAGAGGACTCGGTGAAGATGAAACCCCAAAAACCCAAAATTTGCATTCTCTCTCACTTCTCTCGCATCGCACTCCTTCCTTCCTGCCGGCGTTTTGACGTTTCTCTGGTGTCGGCGTCGCGCGACTGTTCTTGGGTTGCTTCACTGTCATTCTGTCTTTCTCTCTCCTCTGCTTCGCCATCACTGTTGATGTGTTGTCGGCACCGCCTTGTGTTGGTGTTGCGAGTGCTTCGCTGGTGGTGGTCGTGTTTATCGTTGATGCCTTCGTTTTCTCTCTCCTCAGCTCTATTCGCCGCCGCTGCTGTGGTGGTTCCACCACCACCGGTGCTGTTGGCATAGTTGGTATTGTTTTAATTCTTCAATTTCATTCTCTTTCTCAAATTAAGGAGGTATAAAACTCATTCTTTTAGATGTCATAAAGTAGTTGGATTATTGAATTTCATTGGATGTTATATCATCTTAGTTCAGATTTGATGTATATTACATTAGTTTATTAAATCAGATTCTTGAATTTGAATAATTGTTTGATATTGAGGACAAAGATTGAAACTTTGTTTTGTTCAATGGATTGAATTTGTTTTTGAACTCATAATCTTGGTAAGCTTGCTAAGTCAAATTTTACAAGTTGTGTTCCTTATATTTCAAATCCAAATCATAATTTGTTGTCTGCAAATTAGTGTGGTGATTTCCAAAATTGGGGTAATTAGAGTTAGAGATCGTTGATGTGAGTTAGATTAGAAGAATGATTCGTATATAAAGTATAAGTACGTTAATTCTTTTATCCGAGTTATAGTAAGGATGAATGTTAATTCCCTTCAAAAAAAAAAAAGGATGAATGTTAATTGTTGATATTATTGTGAGGTGGTTGTTGGAGGATGCCTATGGAGATGTATCTGATTCAAGTTAAGATGAGACCAAGTTCATGATTCTTGGAGGTTACATATAATGGATCTTGAATTTATATTGAAGCGATTGTCGTAATGAGGTAACATCTATGTTTAGCAAAACGTATATAAATGCCCGTGTATGTTGTATTGTATTTTTAATATTGTATATCGTTTATAGTCATGGCCATGGTTATAGATGCATCTTTAAGAGGTTGTGAATTATTATTGAATAATTACAAAAGAATGCTTTTGTTCAGTTATTGGAATTGTTCGAAAATATTATGTTTCTTCAGTTATATATGATTTGAGTATGATAATGTAAAAGGGATTTCGTGTTTGTTTTGTTTGGCTTAGCTCATGAACTGAGATGAAAAGTGGGCAAGGTACAGGTGGAGGAAAATGATTCAGATATGAGTTAAGACCAGATAAGGTCGAGTATTCTGTTATGTTACGTTACGTTAAGTTTCTGCCAAAACTTGTAGTTGCCAGCGATTTGTGTTAAGTGATTGAGCTATGTCAGCAATATATTTTTGATAGGATGAATTCTTTTCCGAACAACTACCAAGTTTGTTATAATATGAAAATGTTTTCGAACTAAAATCGTTTTGACGGGCTATGAAGTAAAGTTACTGAGCTTTCCGCTCAGTTTAGCTTAGTTTGTTTTGTATTCTCTTCTGTAATTGCAGGATTGATAGGATGAATTCTTTTCCGAACAACTACCAAGTTTGTTATAATATGAAAATGTTTTCGAACTAAAATCGTTTTGATGGGCTATAAAGTAAAGTTACTGAGCTTTCCCCTCATTTTAGTTTAGTTTGTTTTGTATTGTCGTCTGTAATTGCAGGTTTGAGTTGGAGGCTCGGAGTGGATAAAAAGAGAGAGTTTGGTTAAGAAATTGTAATTAAATTAATGATTCCGAGGTTGTATATAGAAGTATTCAAGTATTTATTTGAGAATATAATATTCTTGATTGGGAATCGAGTGAAGTATTCTATACTATGATATTTAGTTTTGAAGTTGTTGTGTTGTGGGCCCTGACCCACAGGTCCAGGATCGTGTAAAAGGTTATGTTTCCGCTGCGAGTAAATATAATTCGAGGATTATTTAGTGTTGATTGTGATCAGTGAAATTGTGATTAGCTAGCAGCTCGGAAGTGTGGGATGTTACACCTTGATAGGATGGGCCAAAAAATACATACGGCTTCAACTTTTGGCTGGCCATGACTAGGGCAATTACTATCTTTTCAATTTGATTGTACTTTACTTCTGCCCTCTAAAAACGTGCCGCATGAAATTGATCGGTTGTTGCATTTCATCCCAATCCGCAACCAACACGAAACGAAGGGAATATTATGATGTGGACAAGTAAATGCACAGTCTTTCATCTGGTAGGGGGCACGTCAATTTAGATAGAGATGTAAGGTGAGTGTTAAGTTGTTGAAAGGCTTGTTTTGCTTCTTCGTCCCACTCGAACCGCTTCCTTTTGAGGACTCTATAGAAAGTGCGGCTTTTCTCTGCTGATCTAAAAAGGAAGCGCCAAGCGCAGTGAGGCAGCTGGTTAGGTGTAACAGTTTTCCGATGTAGCTTAGGGAGGTCATTTCTATTGTTTTCCTTATCTTGTCGTGGTTGGCTCCATTACCTTTTTCATCGACCAGGAATCCAAGAAAATTTCCCTCCCTTGACGCTGAAGGCGCACTTTTTAGGATTAAGCTTCATGTTATGGCGCCGAAGGGTCATTAATGTCTCGGCCAAATCTGCGACATGAGCCGCCTCTTTCTTGCTTTTGACAATAATGTCATCGACTTTAACCTCCACGTTTTTATCAAGCTGGTGCTCGAAGATTTTGTTGACTGTGTGCTGGTATGTAGCTCCGATTTTTTAAGCCCGGAGGTCATCATTTTGTAGCAGGATACACCTAGCACTAGTGGAAAAAACCTTAAATGACACAAGCTAGCTGATCCGGTTTTGAGGTACATGTTTTAGGGCCAAAGTTTTGGATCAATTAACTGATCCGGTTTGGGTCAAGGACCAGATCAGTTAGCTTATCCAAGGCCCAAAATATGCACGCCCAGTCCTGCCTTTATTACTCCCTCGCACCCGTTTCCTCTCACTCCTCTTTTCCCTCTCCCTTCATTCTAACCCTAACCCTTCAGTCTTCACTCCTTTCTCTCATCCTCTCTTCCAACTCTCTCTCTCTCTCTCTTTGTTTCAGCCTCTTTTACCACAACCATCGTCTCTTATCTAACCGTCTCTCCTCACCACCACCATCATCAGTCTTCATCACCCTCTCTTACCTCCCTCCTTTCGAACACCCACAACCACCAAAAATAATGGTCTTCGGCTCTTTGCAACCGAAAAACCACCAATAACGGTCTTCGGTTCTTCGCAACCAACCACCAATAACCAAGCACCAACCATCAGCCTTTGTCGCCGGCCATCAATTCTCTCCTTGCCAACAATGTTCGTCGCTTGCTTTCGAATATTGAAGAAAGACGAAGCCAACTCCGACAGCAACGAATTATGAAGAAAGACGAAAGAATGAAGAAGAAAGAAGACAACAATTTTAGAGTTGCGAGACATTAGATCTAGAGTTTGAGGTTCATTTTTTTTTGTTCCCGTTGATTTTCATTTCATTTGCGTAATTATATCTAGGGTTCTTATTCTATGTTCAAATTTATATCGTAATTTTTCGTAATTATATCTAGGGTTGTTTATTTTTTTTGGAGTTTTTTTGTAATTTTTGTTTTTTCATTTTTTTTTTTGTAAATTTCTGTAAATTTCTGTAATGTTTAATTTTTTTGTAATTTTCTCGTTTTCCTCGTTTGTGGATGATAATTTTTTTTTGATTTGTGGGTGTTTATCTGAGCTATATTTTTGGTTCGTCTGAATATGTTTTTTGTTTGTGATGTTTTGATGATGATAATTTGTGACGTTGTGGTCTTGTGGATGTTGTGAGTTGGGACTGGTTATGACTTTTTTTATTGTTAATGACAGATCAACTGTTCCAATCATCGCACAAAATCGAATCTGTTAATCAACTTAACAGATCCGGTTTTGTGCCATGATCAGACCAGTTAATTCCTAACTGATTCGGTTTTGTGCCATGACCCCCTAGCAGCTCCAACCACATCAGTTCCGGTCCAAAACCGCATCAGTAAGGCCCATTTTGACAGGATTAAATGAGGTTTTTTCCACTAGTGTAGGCTTGTTGCGAAGGTCGTGGGTACTTTGTCTTTTTCGGACATAACCTGCATTGGTGTTCATAAAACTAAGTAAAGCGTACCCGCAAATGAATAGACGAGGCTCTCAATATTCGGCAAGGGATGGTTGTCTTTTGGACAAGCCTTGTTCAAGTCCGTAAAATCAATACACATTCACCATGTACCATTAGCTTTGTTTATCGACACCACATTGCCCAACTACTCCATGTACAAGCACTCTTCGATTATGCCTTCTTCGAGTAGTTTTTTACCTCAACCGTGGACGACGCGCTTCTCTCAGGGCTCTGGTGTACTAACTTATGCTAAATGGGTCTTAACCATTCCTTCACGTTTATCTCTTGACATGCGAAGTTGGGATGTAGTCCTTGTATGTCAATTGTTGCGTACGCGAACATGTCCTAGTGTTCTCGGAGAACCTGGATGATACCCTCCCTGAGTGAAGAGCTGATGTTCTTGCCTAACTTTAGTTTGTTTCCGAGGGCTTCAACTTCTTTTGCGGGCTGAGGACGGTAACACTGTAGACATCAAATATTGAACCCCTATTACGATTAATAATTAAAAAAGCTAAGGACATTTTGAAAATGAGACAAACAACGAAACCATCACGTGTTGTGGAACGTGCGCTCCTTCAAAGGGCACGTGTTCCAGTTTAGAATGCAAGTTTCGTTTCGGTAGACGATTTTCCATTTTATAATTTTGTTTTCAAGCCATGAATTTTTTTCTATGCGATTAGGATTTCAGAAGTCGTAATCAATAATTACATTAACGGATTTTGATAGAATATTTTATCGTAAATCCACGCTTGTTTCTATTAATTTGTTGAGTTTACTTTAAACGTTTTAAGTTTAATCATTCGAAAAACATAAAAATAAGTCGCGTTTAGTTGCCTGAAATTTAATCGTCTCTCAAAACTGGTGTAAATCATTTTTCTTGGTGATCAAGTACTTTGAAAGAACCAATTACATCCATTTATCCATTGGTTATGGAATAAAAATAAGAATAAGCATCATCATCGATCTTATTTTGTAAGATGATTAGAAAGGCTAGGGATTTGGTTTTTTTAGGCAGACTCTTGTGTTGCGCATGGCGCAGCGCCAATGCGTGGCACGCATGTGTTGTGCGTCTAGCGCATAGCACTGCACGCCGCACAATGAGCCTAGTTTTTCCCCATGCTTATTTTTCGATGCTTTTTCATAATAGACTGAAAAAAATCAGATTGCTTTCTGAATGAAAAAGCAAAACAAAACAAAAGAGAATAAGAATATTGGCATTTCCTATGAAAATATGATGATCTAAGTAGATAAAAATTAGATTTTTTTGGTGAAAAATCTGATTTTTTTACTCTCTTAGAACCCTAGTTCATCACTCTATTTCTTCTATAAATACCCCTATCATACAAAACTTCACACACACTTAATTCACACAATATTTTTTCCAGACAAAAACATCATAGAAGAGAAAAGAGAGCATTAGAAATAAAAAGAGAGAAAGTTTCATAGTATTGAAAGTTAAGCAAAAAAGAGTAATTAGAAAGTAGAAGTAAAAGAGTTCATCAAAAACACAAAACAAGAGTTCTAAATTAGTAGTTAAGTGCACTTAGAAAACCACTTAGAAAATTAGGAAAATAAAAATATAGAAACATTTGCAAAGGATTTACACCATTGAGCTTGCAAGGTAAATTCTTATTCATCTCTCGATCCTTCACTAGGAATTCCAAATAAGCAAGTCAAGTGGTGATCAATCACCCAACGAACCAAATCAAGCAAATTTAATCAACAAGTTTAACCCCAAATGTCAACCCCCTAACTTAGATTTAGGATCCAAAGAGTAAATGAAGGCTACATCCCTTCCCCTAGTAGGAAACTACTCAAGAATCATGGAAATAAAGCAAATTAAAACTTGAACTAACTTCATCACCATAACAATGGAGGAAAGAGAAAAAGGGGAATATAATCAACTAATAAAACAAGATCTAAGCAAATAAACCATGAACTAAACAAGATTAGAGGAAGAGAAAATGAAATAAACAAGAAATTACCAACTTTTAATCTTGCATAAATCTGAAAATGGAGTTCCAAAGATTCAAACCTCAACTTTCTCTTTCCTAGGGTTCTAAAGTTTGAGTACAAAGCACAAATTAAAATTCTCTCTAATCTCAATTAAAATTAGCTTAACCTAAAATGAGAGTAGTTTCTCTTATATAGTCTTAAAATAAACTAAATTTAATTACAATAAAAACCCTCTACAAAAATCAAAAAGAAAAGAAGATGTTCCGGAAAAACCCAGCGACCCGAGCGAGTGACCCGACCCGAGCGCTCGGGTGGGCCTGACCCAGGTGGGTCACATAAACGACCCGGGCTGGTCGCTTCATCAGGAAGCAAGATGGCTGGCTCGATGTGTGACCCGGGCGAGTCAAGTCAACCCAGGCGAGTCACTTAACCGACCTGGGCGGGTCGTCTCGTTAGGAAGGAAATTAGCTGCTCGCCTTGACTGACCTGAGTGGGTCACACAAACCTGGGTCAGTCCCTTGCTCTCCTTTGTCTCCTCTTTCTAGCCCTTTGATGGCCCGCTTCTTCAATTCCTTGCCTTGGGTTTGTGCAAATGTCCTCCAATCATGCTCCCAAATCCTGAAATAATACCAAGCACCCAAAGAAAATGCACAAAGGTGATTAATAACAACTTGATTAAGAAAAACACATTAATCACATACTTCCTAAGAGTCTTCCCAATAGAGTTGACTATTTAGCTGGAGTTAGGGGTATTCAGGAAAAATCGACCCGAACTACCCGACCTGGAAACCCGTTGACCCGACCAAACAAAGTCGGGTCAAAATCAGTTTTGGGTTTTATCGGGCTGGGTACCCGACCCAGAAAAAAATAAGAAAATCCAGGTCGGGTAATGGGTCGCAGATACAGTGCAAGCGGGTACCCGGTTCCCCGGTTGGAGTTTGAATTTTGAGGTTTTCTAACTAGGCCAGTGCCACAAACAACAACAATACAACACAGCCCATTACTCCATTAGGAACTTAGGAAAAAAAATCACAGAACCCTACCTTAACGTTTCTCTGCCACCACCATTAGCAAATTCTCACTCCTCTCTCTCTCTGCCATTCACATTCAGCGTCCACCGCACCAGCGTCCACACCCTCACGACTGGCGACCACCACCGCACGTTCGAGCGCACCACCTCCGCACCACCGTCCACCGACGACCTTTGCTGTAAGTTAACTCTTCTTCTTTTCTCCTTCAATTTTCATTTTAGGGTTTTGCAAATTCTAAAATTAGCTGTATTTTTTTTTAGTTTAAGCCTTAATGTTTTCGACTTTGTTTTTTTTTTTTTTTTTTTGTAGTTGAATAATTGATTATTGAAGAACTAAGCTTTTTATGTTAATTTTGCTGCTGTACCCTTTTCTTTTATTGGGATACTTGATTTAGTGACCATCTTTTGAATAACTATGCTTTGTTTACTTGGGTAGTATGTTGTGTAATAAGTTGTTTACTTGGTGACCATCGTTTGAACTAAAATTAGTTGTATGTTGTGTAGTTGAATAGTGGTATGTTGTGTAATCAGTAATGTGCACTTGGGTAGTATGTTATTGTATTGTTGTGTAATTTCTTTTTCGTTAATGTTTTCCACTTTGTTTACTTAGTAGTATGTTGTATAATGTGCACTTAGGTATTTGATGTTTGCATTTTCCTGGATTAATGAAGTGAAGTTGTTGATATATGGAGGAATTAAAAGCTGTATATTTCTGTGAATGGGAGGATTTGTTATACCTTCTTATAGTTGTTATAAACTAATTGCTAATAATAAAAGAAGACTGATTTGTTTGATTTAAGTTAGCTTGATTTATGCTAGTAACTAGTAAGTAGTACACTTGATTGTTGTTATAATGAGTTTCTCATTTTTCCTACATAGTATGTCAAGGTATGGAGATAATAGTGATGATGATCTAATGGAGGTCAACTCTAAAGAAACTATTGAAGATTCTGACGAGCCGGAGATAGTGATGGAGACTAAGGCAAAAGCTAAGAAGAAAAAGAAAGGGCAACCATCTAGCGAAGGAGGTAAAAGAAAGAAAACTTCTTCTGCTTGGGAACATTTTGAGAGGATTGTGAATGATAAGGATCATGCGAAATGTGCATATTGTAATGCTAAAATTTCTTGTTTATCTAAAAGTGGAACCAATGTCATGTCACGCCACACTTCTAGATGTAAGAAAGCGCCTTTTAACTTGGACAAAAAACAAACAATCTTGGATTTTGAGTCTAGGACAAAAGTTAACGTTAATGGGACAGTGGAGACTGTTAGTATTCCTAGGGTATGGCGATTTAATTAAGATGAGATTAGAAGATCACTTGCTAAGATGTTGATTATTGATGAGTTGCCTTTTAGCTTTGTTGAGCGTGAAGCTTTTTGTCAATTTTACAAGGTTGCCATTCCTGATTTTGTTCCCCCTCACGTGCTACCATTACAAGGGATTGTTATGGCCTTTTTATTGAAAAAAGAAAGGTTTTGAAGAACTTTTTTAAGAATTTATCTTCTAGGGTATGTCTTGCCACAGATACATGGACTTCAGGTCAAAATTTGTCATCTATGTGTCTCACTGCTCATTTTATCAATGATAATTGGAAATTACACAAAAGAATCATTAACTTTTGTCCTGTTGGTGGTCATTCCGGGGAACTTATTGGTAAAACTGTTGAAAAATGTTTGCTAGAATGGGGACTCAAAAGGGTTTTGACTGTAACTATTGACAATGCTAGTTCTAATAGCAATACAATACTTGAAAAAGATTTTTAACCTTTGGGATGGATGTGTGTTGAATGCTAAGGTTTTGCATATGAGATGTGCGGCACATATCTTCAACTTAGTGGTTCAAGATGGTTTGAAAGATGTTGATGTTTCCATTTTGAAAGTTCGTGCTGCTGTGAAATATGTGAGGTCTTCTCCTGCTAGAATTCAAAAGTTTAGGTCTCGTGTTGATGAGGAAAATATAAAAAGCAAAGGTGGTGTATGTTTGGACATTGAAACAAAGTGGAATTCTACTTTTTTTAATGCTTAAGTCGGCTTTGGTGTTTAGGAAAGCATTCAAAAATTTGAAAACTAAGTACACTCCTTACACTAGAGAGCTTAGAAGAATAGGTGGGGCCCCCGATGATAAGGATTGGGACAAATTTACTTGTTTCTTGCATTTTCTTGAAGTTTTCTATCAAGCTACATTGATATTGTCGGGATCTCGGTATGTGACCGGTAATACACTTGTGGAAGACATACATGATATTGGATATGAAATTTCTGATTATCTTAGTCATGAGGATGATGGGCTCAGGAACATGGCAAGACAAATGAAGCTTAAATTTGACAAGTATTGGTCAAATGTTAATAATGTCAATGTTTTGATGTTCATTGTTTTAGTTCTTGATCCCAGGCACAAGTTAAACTATGTGGAGTACATTGTTCGTCGATCATATGACACTACTTCTTCTATTCTTGTATGTCAAAACATTAGAAATGTTTTGGAGTCTTTGTTTGATTGTTATGCATCATCCGAACCTTCAACTAAACAAATGGGGTCAACTTCGACCGCTCAATCCTCTATGACTCATTGTGATGGTGGTGGAAGTGGAGCTAAGAGAAAAAGTTTAAGAAGGGATTATAGGAGGGATAATGTGAATATCGATTATAACACAAAAATGGAATTGGAAAAGTATTTGAGTGATGAACCCGAACTCGATGATGATGAGGCATTTGATATTTTGGATTGGTGGACTTCACAAAGTAAGACTTATCCCATTCTTATGAAAATGGCACGTGACCTACTTGCAATTCCGGTTTCAACGATAGCTTCGGAGTCCGCTTTTAACAAGGGGGGTCGTGCTCTTGATTCCTTCCGCACCTCTCTTACTCCAAGGATGGTTGAAGCCCTTGTTTGTTCTCAAGATTGGATGCGCACCTCTTATGATCCTATTACTATAGAAGAAAGTTTGCTAGAGTTGGAGATTATGGAAGAAGGTTAGTAATTTATGTCCTCATCAATTACTTTCATTTTAAATATTTGCTTTACACATATATTATAAATTGTAATATCAAAATTTATTTATTGTTTTTAGGCATGCAAGAATTGGTCTCCGAGCAACCGACAATTGCAATTGATGAGACCATCGATGCTTCCGACTTCACAAATGAATATGAGCTTTGAAGTAGTGTTTTTTTGTTTAAAATAACTTTGAGAAACATCAAGGAGTTTGTATTTTAAAACTATTTAATTCCCCTCCCTTTTATTGTTATTTTGTGGGTTGTGATTGGTTGTGATGTTTGAAGTTTGTAAGCATTAAGTCACCATGCACCGCAAGCACGTTGATTAGTGATTAATTTCCCCTCCCTTTTATTTTTTTATTTCCATTTGTGAATTGTGATTTGGAAAAGTTGGCAGTGGCTAGTGGAGTAATGGCCTAGTGTATTGGCAATTTGGCAGTAGCTACTTTGATTTATTTCCATTAAGGAAGTGCAAGACTAGAACTCTAGAAGGCAGTGGCACATTTTTGTCACTTTTAGGCTTTAGTTTGGGCTTTAATTGGCAGTAGGCCATTGGTAACATTAAAAAAAAAGGAAAAATTGTCAAGAATAAGTCAGCCTTTGAGCCATCCGCTAAAAACAAGTCAACCTTTTGATTATCCTTGAATAAGTCAACCTTTAATACCAATCTGTTTTTAACAAGTTATTGCATGTTCTTAACTTATTTAACCGCTTAAATATGATATGTGTAACTCTTCAAAGGGATGAGAGACAAAACAAAAAGAAATTAAAAATTACAAAAAAGAAAGAAAAAAGTCAGATTATTTGTAATTTAACTTGTTTAAAATTGATAAGTAATAAAGGTAGACTTATTCAGGAAATAATCAAAAGATGACTTATTTTTAGCGAACGGGACAAAGGTTGACTTATTCTTGATAATTTTTCCAAAAAAAAAAGGGGAAAACGACCCGGTTTTCTCGGGTTGGGTCATGGGCCGACTTTTCAAGTACCCGAATATGCGGGTACCCGAAAAGCCGGGTACCCGGTTATGAACACCCCTAGTTGGAGTGGTTTCAAGGTTGGGTATCCATTGGGACTTCCACATACCCAAATCACTCCAAAATTAAAAAGAAATGGAAAGAGGCAACAAAGAAAAAGAGTTAGTAATGATTAAGAAAGATAATTAAGAAACTAAGAAATTAAAAGAGGAATAAGAATTTACCTTGCAAGCTCAATGGTGCAAATCCTTTGCAAATGTTTCTATATTTTTATTTTCCTAATTTTCTAAGTGGATTTCTAAGTGCACTTAAGTACTAATTTAGAACTAAGTTTGGTTGCTAGACTTAGGATCTCCATGAAAATAGGTATTTTCTAGTTTAAGGAAGCTTGATTATCATGTTGTTCTTGATTTGGCTAGTTAGTTGCTCATGCCATGAGAATAGGTCATGAGTGACTAATTAAGCTCATCTAATTAGCTCGAGAGAGTAATTAGAGTTCATATGTGCATGATTTCCCCTTGTGATCCCCCATTTGTTTCCCCTTGATTTTGATGAATAGATTCTCTGATTGAGTGTTGGTGAATTCCCTTAATCCCCTAGTTCATTTATCCTTGAATTATCCTCTTTATTTGCTTTGCTAATTTGTTTTGTCAATCTCCTAGTTGTATTAGACTTCGCAATTGTTACTAAACCTTCAAAAAAAGGCCAAAAAATAGATCTAGCTCATTGTAATTAGCGAATTAACCCTTAATTAACCTTACTTCCTTGTGGATTCGACCCTATACTTGCCCTATATTGGGTAGTTTAGGTATTTTTGGCGTGTTTACAACGAGTCCGTCAAATTTTGGGGTCGTTGCCGGGGAAGTAACGGTTAACATTGTTTTAGTTTGTTAGTTTTGAGACTAAATCACCTTTTATTTTTTGTTTACCTCTTGGTTGTTGACTACTTTTGGGATTTGTGCCGTGTTATTTGTTAATATTCTCCTTAGTTGTGTTGTTTGCGTGTCAATAAGGTTAAGGGGTGATCCTACTATCCCTATTAATCATAATCTTCATAACACATTGAGGCAATTGAGGAGGATCTTTAGATAACCAGTGGTACAACCTTCAAGGGTTGATTAGCCGGTGGAAGAACCACCATCTGATCAAGAATCATCTTCTTCCTCTACTTCTAGCACAATGGGTGATGAACAACATCCTAGAGCATTGAGGGATTTTGGACATCCCGAGGCTTTTTGAACTTAAGAGTGGAATTCGTCGTCCTACCACAATCGCTAACTTTGAGTTCTCCCCACACTTGATTTGCATGATTAAGCAAGAACCTTTTGGAGGTATGACTTATGAGTGCCCTCTTGAGCATTTGGCTAATTTCTCGAAGTTATGTGCCACGGTGAAGCAAAATAATGTGACTCAAGAGTTTGTGAGGTTCAATCTCTTTCACTTTTCTCTTTTGGGCAAGGCCAAGAAATGGATGCAATCCATTCCGAAAAATTCTTTGACTATTTGGGCACAAGTGACCGCCGCTTTTGTGGATGAGTTCTATTCTCAAGAGAAGAACTCCGAAGCTAGGAGGAAGATAACGAACTTCACTCAAGAGGAGTATGAGACACTATATGGAGCTTGGGATAGGTTCAATGACCTTCGAAGATCTTTCCCTCATCATGGTTATAGTCAATGGATGCTTATGCAAAGCTTCTATGATGGCCTTGTTCCTATGACCCGTGCAAGCCTTGATTCGGGAGCGGGAGGCCAACTAACAAAGCTTCCAGTTGACAACATTGAACCTACCATCGAAGAGGTAGTAAGACACTACTCTTGGGGGAACTATACTAGAACCGCAAACAAGAAGAATGTAAGCAAAGGTAAGTATGATCTTGATGCCATTGACCATATTAATGCAAAACCTGATACCTTGCAAAGAAGTTGGAAAAGGTAAGCTTGGCATCCCCTAGCCAAAGCACTTCTCAAGCCTTTTATTGTGAAATTTTTGGTGGTTCGGACCACGCTAGTTCTTATTGTGGTGGGTCTATGGACCATGTTGCATGGGTGAACTCGAGAGGTGAGAGAAACCCCAACTTCAATAATCAAGGAAGGTGGAACAACAATGCAAGTGGTGGATGGAAAAACCCTGAACACTCTCAACCTTACCAACCGTCAAGTAGACCACCCAGATTCCATAACTCCAAACAAGAATTCACACAACCACCTTCTAGAGCCCCTTTGAACCAAACCAACCCAAACAATCTTCCCTGGAGTCCACTCTCCAACTTTTCCTAGCCCAACAAACAAAAACCAATGCCTACAATGATAGGAAGTTTGGAGAGATAAACACTTCCCTCTAACAAATGAATGCTCACGACAAGATGATTGAGACACAACTTGCTCAAGTCACTCAACAAGTAAGCAACAACTCTTCAAATTCCTCTACCCAACTTCCTAGCCAACCAATCATCCGAGAGCAAGCTAAAGCCATCACTTTGAGATCCGGGGCTCACTATGAGGGTCCTAAGATGCCCACACTTGATGATGCTGGTCCTTCCAAGGGGAGTGATAATGTTGATAGTGGAGTGGGAAAAGTGGTTGAAGAAGTCATTGTGCAAGACATTCAAGAGGATGAGACTCCTGTAGTGGTTGAACCTGAAAAACCAAGCAAAAATCCTCCTCCAATAAAAAACTACCATTAGTAGAATAATTGTTTATTGCTGCGATCATTAAGTGGCCTATTGCTGCGGTTTTGGCCGCGCAACAATTAAGGGCACAGCTATAGGTAATTACCTATTGCTGCGGTTTTTAACCGCAGCAATAGAGCAACCTATTGCTGCGGTTCTTACCCAAAACCGCAGCAATAGGTGTTTTTTTTAATTAAAAAAATGAAACCTGTTGCTGCTGTTTTTGGTAGAAACAGCAGCAATAGGTATTTTTTTATTAAAAAAATAAACCTATTGCTGCTGTTTTTGTTAGGAACAGCAGCAATAGATATTTTTTTATTAAAAAAATAAAACCTATTGCTGCTGTTTTTGGTAGGAATAGCATCAATAGGTGTGAGTGGAGATTTTTTTTTTCACTAGCTTAACTTTTGCATAAACATACGAAATCTCATCTCTCTAGTATCTGCTTCATTGGACCCGAAGATTGTTTCAAACAATTTGCAAAGGCAGATTGTTCAATATTAGACTTACGAAGCTAATTAATTCATATAAAAAGCATCCAAAAATTAATTAAAAAAACGAATTAGAATTGTCTTTCTCATTCTGGAAAATCACGAATCAAATTAAAGCAGAAACAACCTCAAAATCACATTTCACCTTCTTTTCCATCACACAAACACCAAGCTTAACTTGTTCACCTCCATATTTATCTCTTTGAGATGAACTTACAGCCATCTCTCTGTGAAACACACTTTCTCTCTCCTCTGAACACTGATGATTCGTGAATGCGAGGATAAATATCGCAGGCTTCACCGCAAGTAGTTGTGATATGAATATTATGAACTAAAAAAATCTACCATCATCAAACTAAAAAAGGTAAACTGAGTATGTTATTTCATCTCTTAAAATGAAACACACATATTATGAACTAATCAGATCTGAGCTATGATAAATCATAATAAAAAAATCAGATCTAAAATAAAAATAACTCGAGCAAACTAAAAATCAGATCCCGGTTTTCTTGTGGTCATCTTGCGGTGGTCGAACGAAGGGTGACGAGCGCCGGTTTTCTTGTGGTCGGTTCGGCGGTTGGAAGAGAGGATGAGAGATGATGATAGAGGAGGACGAGAGATGCATGCTAAATTGAGAGGATGAAAGATACGAGAGTGAGAGAGGAAGAAGAGAGGATGAGAGGAAGAGAGGTTAGAATGAAAATGGTGAGATCCAGGATGAGAGAGGCGAGAATAATGTGAGGGAGGAACCCTAGCGTGCTGCATTGTTTCCTCTAATAAAGAACCTGCCGTATTTTTTTATTTTAGATCTTAGATCTATTGCTGCGGTTCTTTCAAAAAACCGCAGCAATATATTAAAATAATACTTTTTTAATATTATTTTAATATATTGCTGCGGTTTCTGTCAGAAACCGCAGCAATATATCTGGCCAAATAGTCAAACTTTTTCAAAAAAGTTTCCGTTGAAACTATATTGCTGCGGTTTTCATCCGAAACCGCAGCAATATGGTTATTTTATAATTTACCTTTTCTTTTTAAGTGATATATTGCTGCATATGAGTAAAACCGCAGCAATACCACCGCAGCAATAAGCATTTATTCTACTAGTGTACACTCCTCCAATTCCATATCCACAAAGGTTAGCAAAGAAGCACTTCAATGACAGAATTTGTCAAGTTTCTTGAGGTAATGTAGGGTTTACAAGTTCATATTCCATTTTTCCAAGCTATTGGCCAACCTATGCCAAGTTTCTAAAGGAACTTCTCTCTAATAAGTCCAAACTTGAAGAAAGTTCCATCATTGCTCTCACCGTCGAAGTTAGTGCGGTCCTCCAAAACAAGCTCCCCAAGAAGATTGAAGATCCGGGGTCGTTCTCCATACCCTTGAGGATTGGAGATTTGGAGCCAAAGAGAGCATTGGCTGACCTTCGGGCTAGTGTAAGCCTAATGCCACTCTACATTGCAAAAAATCTCACCTTTTAACTTAAACCCACAAGAAGAGTGATACAACTAGTGGACCGCTCAGTTAAGGTGCTTGTTGGAGAATTGGAGGATGTTCCGGTAAAAGTTGGGAGAATCTTCATTTCTTGTCACTTTGTTGTGATGGAGATGGAAGAAGACTCCCAAGTACCTCTTATATTGGGAAGGCCTTTCTTGAAAACGGCCGGAGTGATAGTCGATATGAAGATAGATGTCATGACATTAAGAGTTGGAGATAAGAAAATCGAATTCGCCTTCAACAAGAGCATGAAAGCCCCTATTATGGAAGAAGTGCATAGGATCGATACTCTTGAGCAAGAACTGCAAAGCCTAAGGGCTTTGGTTGAAGCAAGGGATCCTCATGAAGATGTGCTCCTAATGGAAGAACAAGAAAAGGAGGGTGAATCTTGGCACCTCAAGCAAGCCATGGACAAAGCACCGATCTACCAACCTACTCATGCAAGTTTTGAGGTTTTGGAAGCTTCGTTGGAAAAAGAGGAGAGGACTACGCCTCCTCC
This sequence comes from Beta corolliflora, assembly GCA_947648045.1. Taxonomy (NCBI): domain Eukaryota; kingdom Viridiplantae; phylum Streptophyta; class Magnoliopsida; order Caryophyllales; family Amaranthaceae; genus Beta; species Beta corolliflora. The sequence continues at coordinate 534,915 of CANSZD010000172.1, forward strand.
TACACGTGAGTTAAAACCCCTCCCCCTTCTTTGAAATATGATTTTCTTGGAGAAAATTAATGAGACTTAACCTGTGATTCTCAATTTTACACTCAATGGTCATTCTCTTGATAAACTTCTTTTTGTTATAAAACAACATCAAAGTGTCATTTGGTATACAATTGATGATCTCAAGGGTCTAAGTCCCACCTTGTGTATGCATCGAATTCCTTTGGATGACAGTCAAGCCTCCTCTATTGAGTGTCAAAGAATGCTACATCCTAACATGAAGGAAGTGGTAAAAAAGGAAGTTTTGAAACTCCTTGAAGCGGGGATAATCTACCCTATCTCGGATAGTAGGTGGGTTAGTCCCATCCAAGTTGTCCCAAAAAAAGGAGGAAAGAGCGTCATTAAGAATGATAAAGGTGAGCTTATCTCCACAAGATCGGTCACCGGGTGGTGAATGCGCAATGATTATCGTAAGTTGAATAAAGCCACCCAGATATACCATTTCCTCCTCCCTTTTTATTGGCCAAATGCTTGAAAGATTAGCGGGTCATACCCATTTTTGCTTTTTGGATGGTTATTCGGGGTTCTTTCAAATCCCCATTCATTTCGATGACCAAGACAAGACAAGATTCACATGTCCATTTGGCACCTTCGCTTATCGAAGAACGCCATTTGGATTGTTCAATGCTCCTTCCACTTTTAAAAGGTGTATGATCGTCATTTTTTCGGACATGCTTGAATCAACCATAAAAGTCTTGATGGATGACTTCTCTGTGGTAGGTTCCTCATTTGACATTTGTCTCTCCAACCTCCAAAAGTTTTGGAGAGATGTCAAAAGATGAACATTGTTCTTAATTGGGAAAGATGTCATTTTATGGCTGAAGATGGCATAGTCCTTGGTCATAAGATCTCTCAAAAGGGATTGAGGTTGATAGGGCTAAATTTAAGGTTATTGAGAAATTGCCTCCCCTAATTCATCAAAGATGGCATTTATCGCCGCTTTATCAAAGATTTCTGAAAAATCTCAAAGCCCCTATCCAATTTGCTTCAAAAAGACATTGAATTTAAATTTGACAAAGATTGCATGCATGCTTTTGAAGCTCTAAAAAAAGCCCTAATTTCCGCTCCCATAGTGCAAGCTCCGGATTGGAGCTTGCCTTTTGAACTAATGTGTGATGCTAGTGATAGCGCAATGGGAGCCGTTTCAGGACAAAGAAAAGAAGGGAAGCTATATGTGATCTACAATGCAAGCAAGACGCTTGATTCGGCTCAACGGAACTATGCCACCGCGGAGAAGGAACTCCTAGCAATTGTGTTAGCTTTTGACAAGTTCCGGTCATATCTTGTGCGCTCCAAGGTGGTGGCTGGTATACACGGATCATGCAACTATCAAGTACCTCATGACTAAGAAGGATGCCAAACCTCGGTTGATTAGGTGGATCCTTCTCATTCAAGAGTTTGATATTGAGATTAAAGACAAGAAGGGCACTGAAAATTCGATTGTCGACCACCTTTCTCGCCTTCCCATGGATGATTCATAAGGTTTAGAACCTCCCATCAATGATTCCCTCCAAGATTACTTCCTCTATGTCGTAAAGGACATGTATGCTGCTTGGTTTGCAGACTTTGGCAATTTCCATGCTAGTGGAGTCATACCGGATGACCTTACCTACCAACAAAAGTGAAGGTTCATGCATGAGGCCAAGCATTATGTATGAGAGGACCCATACTAGTTAAAGAGGGGGGTGGATGGTATTTATTGGATCCTAGATGATGAGATTAAAGATGTTATAGGGATGTGCCATTCATCCCCATGTGGTGGTCATATGGAAGCCGACAAGACTGTGGCAAAGATTTTGCAATGTGGATTATTTTGGCCAAGCATGTTCAAGGATGTTTGAGGATTTGTCAAGGCGTGTGATCAGTGCCAAAGAGTTGGCAATATCTCAAAGAGGCATGAATTACCCCTCACAAGCATCTTGGAGTTGGAAATTTTTGATTTGTGGGGGATTGATTTCATGGGTCCTTTTCCCTCATCCCTTGGTAACCGCTACATCTTGACAGCGGTTGATTATGTTTCTAAATGGGTTGATGCAATTGCTTCCCCTACAAATGATGCTAATAAGGTAGTTTGAAGCTATTCAAGAAGGTGATCTTTCCCCGTTTCGGAGTTTCGAGAGCTATTATTAGTGATAGGGAATCACACTTTGCCAAGAAAGCATTCAAAGCCCTTCTTGCTAAGTATGGGTGCATCACAAAATGAGCCTCTCTTACCACCCCAATCTAGTGGTCAAGCGGAGATATCTAATAGAGAAATCAAGCTTATTTTGGAGAAGACGGTGAACAAATCTCGCAAGGATTGGTCTTCCAAGTTGGATGATGCATTGTGGGCCTACCGCACAGCCTACAAAACCTCTATCAGCTTAACACCATACAAGCATGTATATGGGAAATTATGGCATTTTCCCGTGGAGTTTGAGCATAAAGCTTATTGGGCCATCAAGGCTTTAAATTTTGATCTTCAAGCCTCGAGTGAAAGAAGGATGATTGATATTCATGAGCTTGAAGAGCTTAGGAGCGATGATTATGAGAGGGCCCAGGTTTACAAAGAGAGAACAAAGGCTTGATATGACCAACGAATCATGAAGCGGGAGTTCTGAAGTGAGTTCATATGATAATGTATACTTACATGAGAAATGAGAATGTATTTTACGCGCTATAACTCTAATGAACAAGTGATGTAACTCTAATGAAAAAGTAATATAACTCCAAAAAACAAAAATTAGAAAAAAAAAATTTTGAAAAAAAAAAATTTTTTTTTTGGGCTCGAAATTTTTCGGGGGTATAACTCTAATGAACAAGTGTTGAAACTCTAATCCAATCGTGTGGTTGAGATTCATTCTCATTTCTCATGTAAGGAAGCATTCTCACGTGATCCCCCTATATATATATATATATATATATATATATATATATATATATATATATATATATATATATATATATATATATATATATATATATATATATATATATATATATACCATTCTCCCTTGAGAAATAGCTCAATACTTTATACTACTCGAGCTCCATCATGTACTATTTCCATTACACCTCTTGAAAACAAAAGAAATGCAGGTTCGAGTTGAACAGAACAAAGGATGTCGAGTCAAGAGCATCCTTTATTAGAGAATGATGGATATCAAAATCCACAACGGATCATGTCCTTCAAGTCGCACGTTGCTTTCTACCACATCGTTTCAAACGAAGTTTTACCATAACATTCCTCAAATTTGGAACCGTAGACACATAATCGTGTCTCTCCATTTAAGACCCTATGATGACCAATACTACGCTCCAATTGGTCGGATCAAGGAAAGAATAAAGAACGAGTCTAAAATAAAATGTTTTAAGCCCAAATCTATTTTCTAACTCGTTTTGTTAACACATTTCCGAAACCCTTTTTATAATTAGTTTTACTAAATCCACTTTCTAAAACGTTTTAAAATAACATTTTAAAGCCCATCTTCTAAAATCCTTTTAAAAATTGTTTTATGAAAGCCCATTTTTTAAAACACCTTTTTTAGCCCATTTTAATTAACAGAATTAATTAATTTTATTGATTAGTTTTATTAATAAAAATATCTTTTACAAAAAATAATCTTTTCCCAAACTGTTTTTAAATATCTTTTATCTAACTCTTTTCTAAAATCTTTTATGATAATTTTTTTTTTTAGAGACCTACTAATTTTCATAAACCTATTGCAACTCAACTACCTAAACCACCTTAAACCTATATAATACCTCACCTTCATAAATCTCAGGACAGCTCTCAAAAACACAAACCCACGACATACTCTCATAATCTCTCGGCAAACTCACCTTACTCCATACAAGTCCCACGGCCAACACAGCAACAATAATCACCGACTCATCCATCATCAACCTACACTCCATCTCACACGCCACTTTTCTTATCATCATCACATAATTCATCATCTCACCAAAGAGTCTAAATCATCATCCTCCTACAGCACACATATCATCAACTACCAAAATTCCTCACCTTAATTAAATAATACCCGTTGACCTTAGCCCACAATAAATATCATCTAACTCTCATCACATACATCTTTAACCCTCCACACCAATTCATTCTAATCATCCTCACACAAGAGTAATTCGACGCTAACTATCATCCACGCAGCCAGTTTGCTACAAATACAAAAATCAAGTAAAAGTAAGTCGTCAGTTTGGTTGACGCAAACGCAACATATTTCACAAAACACAAATCTTTTTTTTAAAGACTCGTACAATTCAATTTTCCAAGATCCATACAAATCAACGACCCCGGACGGTGGTATAATTTCTGAGGGTCAACTAAATTAACTACCTTTATTTTATTCCTTTATTTATTTTTATTATTTTCTTGAAGTTACTAACATTATATTCGTGATGTAGGTTATTAATATATTCTTGCGCGGTAAGTATTGTATATATTATACTAACTCCCTGCTGTATTTTATTTTCATATTTTTATTTATTTTTATGAACATATTATTTTTCATGCCTGATTGCAATATTTATTACCTTGTATTTATTGTTAATCAAGACCTAAATAAATGTTCTAACTAATTCAGATAATTTGGATAACCTGCTAGGAACCCAGTAATCTGATTGCTTAATAACTTGTCACTAACAATTAGTCTTTTTTATGTGTTTCCTGAACCAACTTAGTCTAATTATTTTTAGGGTGCTTAAAACGTTATATGATTATTCTTTTGCATAAAATTTGTAATGAATCGGTATTTAGTAGAGGCCAGCAATGGGCAATATAGTTACTGACTATATTGTACCCTCACCCCTGAACTCAGTTTTTGGTTGCTGACCATCTATAGAGTCATGACGGGGAAATCTACATTGGATAAGTCCCTAAGATGTCCCTACAGATCAATATCCAATTAGGTTTATAAGTTTTCCTTTAAAGACTTGTTGGCGACTTCAAAACGTATTTTTAATAAAACTTTAACAATAGGGTAGTCAAATAAACGCGCTCACACCGCGTGTAGGCATTAAAGGAATTCAAAAAATTCACGCC
>CANSZD010000172.1:542500-695000 GCA_947648045.1 Beta corolliflora
TTCTCCATCAATGTTAATGGACTTGAAAAATAACATCATTTCTGCTAGTCCATATGGCCCGCGGTATGAAGGAGAAAAGAGTATAATCTAAGGGAGGGTGGCAGCCTTACGGTGAAATAGTTAATAGTTGAAACTTTTCATAGAATGACAATTATAATTGGCATTAGAGTTGTACATGACTCGGGTCGGCAGTTGGGTAATCTTGGTCCTTCACGAGTCACGACTTTGGCGCAGCTCGACACAAGTTTATTACCAGCCCCGCCTGGCACTAAAGACCCAATGGTTGGTCGTGGACCTATTTTCAAATGTTGGCTCGAGTCCTACATGAGTATGGTATGCGGGAACACTCATTATCAACCAAAAATAAATCCGAAAAAAATTGAAACTCTTAAAACGGCCCACTGGCATGACACATGGATAGAGCCGTGCATAGCTCACGAACATAATTTTTCGTTGGCCCAACCAGATGCGGTAAAAAAGGCCCCATGACCCATTACACATGGGCCGATCGGGCCGGAGCTCAACTATCACTCGTAGGGGTATAAATGGACTGCGAAAAGTCCAGAGTCCAATCCAGTCCAGTTCAGTCCAAACTTGTCGGACTGGATTGGATTGAAAAATATTTAGACTGGACTTGGACTCAAATTTTCGTTTCCAAATATTCTGGATTGGATTTGGACTCACACTTTTGGAGTCCAATAAGTTCAATTCAGTCCAATATATATACATAGAGAGTTGTCAGTCTGGTTGAAAACCAGTGGTTGAACTGCCAACTGATTGTCAACTGAACCGAATAAACTGAACTGAATTAACCAATAATTGAAAAGTGAAATAAAAAAAATCCAACTGGATTAAAGTGATCTGCACTCAACTGAACTGAAACTAAACCGAAAACAAATAGAACTGAAATTAACTGCACGAAAAACCATTTTAAACTTAACTGAACTGAAAGTGAACTGAAATCAACTGAAAATTGTTTCAATCTGTTTGTAAAACTGAACAGATTCAAACTGTTTTAAACATAACTGAATCAAATTGTTTAAAACTATACTCCCTCTGTATTTTGTTATCTTTCTCACTTGGAATCTTGACATTATTCACAATTAGAGAGAATCTTTTAAATTCTTCTCAATATATACGAAAAAATATAGTCATGTAGGGTCTTGTTTGATTCGTCTCAATGAGTAGTTTATTAATATTCAATTATTATAATTTTTACTAATATGTAATGATAGATATTTAAGGTTGAATAAGTACATTGACAAACGTGCAAAGTCAAAGTAGGAAAGATAAAAAAATACAGAGGGAGTAACAACTAAATATCTAATTTTATTTATTTTCTTAAATCATTTATGAATAGTTCGACTCTCTTTCTATCTTCTATTGACAATTTGACATGACACGTTAATTTCTATAAACTACTAATAAAAAAGAATTCATCTACTCTTTGAAGACACTAAATGTAACATTTTTCAAACATGTTAGTCCTTACTATACTATATTTTTAGAAAGACGAAATGTGTTATGATGAATTATATATTTTGTTTATAATTATCAATGCGATTTTTATATATCATTTATGACTCTGGGTTTGCTAACTCGAATTGCATTGAGAAATTCTTAATCTTTTGAATATTTGCTAAAAAAATAAATAAGTAAATAGTGCGATTTTCATCTAATAATATGTCGATTTACAGTTTACCCAACAAAAGGATATATTGTGTGTATCATTGTGGGATAAAAAAAGGAAACCTATAATATTCTACCAAAAGTCTTACAACCTAATATTAGATGGAGTATTCAACCAATGTCCAAGTTGAGCCTTGAACAATTATGCTAATCTAATGCTTTCATATTCAGCAACTACCTGCGTTTATACATAAAATAGGAATATTAAGAGGGACAATAAAGCAAATGACTATGATTTAAATATTATAAAATAAAACATATAACTATGATTACAACAAGAACGATAAATAAAGAGTGATTAAACATAATTTACTTCTTCAATAATTTATTACATCCAATAAACTCTTAGTTATGAACAAACAAACCACCCAATTATATCAAAGGGAGAGAGTTGCTAAGCATTTCACTATCTTAAGTCAATAAGTTTCAACAACAGATAGACACAGATGGTAAGGTGGTAAGCTAGGAGGCATGATATGTACAAAATGCTAAAATCAAACAAATCAAAGCAAGATCTCAAGTTAAAAGGGTGAAACAACAAGCATGATATGTAAAGCCTAAGCCTAAGCCTAAGCCTAAGCCTAAAGAGTAAGACTTGCTAATATAAAGACCTTTCGAAAAACGGTACAAAAAATACATTAAAAGGCACAAGATACAAACCTAAAACGCAAGATGTAAAATCACAAAACCTAGAAAAAAATACATTAAATGGCCATCTTCTTACCTTTTTATTTTTTCTTTGTTTTCTTGTTTATTCCCAGCATTTTCATCTTCATCTGCGTTTTTTCAGAGAGAGAAGGGGGTAGAGATCAGTGTGAGAGAGAGAGGTCAGAGTCTTCTGGGAGAGAGAGGAGGGAGACGAATCAACGGCATTGATCTGTGTAGTGATCATCAACGGTCAGCTTTTGCCATTGTGGGTGATGATCCGTTTTTATGTAAATCGACGGTTGTAGGATGTGGGTGAAGCAAATCAACGGTCATGGATGATAATCCATGTTTTTTTAATTGGCCAATCACAAGTCAGAACATTATTTTGCTACTTTTCTTAGAGTATACCAATTCATTCAGCCATTCATTTATTCTTATCAAAAAAATAATATTCATTCATTTATGATTATTATTATAATAATTATTATTATTGTAATTATTATTATGAGTATTAGTATAGGTACTAGTTCCAGAACCCATGCAAAATGCACGGGGACTTTAATACAAAGAAGGTGTTGCTATGAGTATTCACCAAATAATATAACATATAGGATATATGATATAATATCAGAATCAATAAGAATTTATCATCAATTAAGTACCAAAAAAACAATAGTTATCTAAGTTGAAATAAAATTATTAAGGTGAACGTTAAATCATATAATAAATCAAACAATATTATAAAAATAATTCACATGAACAAATTCATAAACTACAATTAGTAATAACTAAACATTTTGAAACAGTTCCTTGTACACAACATTGTTGGTAATATTCGAATTTCCTCGATCTTTATCACATATTAGAATCTTTAATCCCTTTTTACTGGTAACTCTTGATATAGCCACATAAAATTATCCATGGCTGAAAATCGGCCTAGAAAGATATAAACCAACATGCGATAGAGATTGTCCTTGACTTTTATTAATTGTCATTGCAAAACAGACAACCACATGAAATTGTCTCCTCTGGAATTTGATCGAAAATTTTGTTCCGTCGGATGGGGTTAGTGTCATTCGTGGAATAAACACCTTGTCGCCTATGTTATTTCCAGATATCACCACGGCTTCAACGATGCGATTGTAGAGGTGCTTAACAACAAAACGCGTACTATTACACAACCCAGATTTCTGGTCGATATTCCTGAGCAACAGAATCGGTGCCCAAACCTTCAATCTCAAACTATGATTTGGTAATCCAAAGCATTTGATTGTATTCAAGAATTCGATGGAATACATCTCATGTACTCCAAAGTTTGCCTCCTCATTTGAAATTGCATCTCAACTGAGATAAGTTCTTTTATCACCTGGCAATTAGGACAGCACATGATCATTGACAGTCTCAAGGATGTCATGAGTCGGTGCAAGTATGGTCCGCTCTTGGAAATAAGTGGGTTCCCATAAATGATCTTCTAGGTCAGGATATGTGCTCTCGATAATAGCCGCAATGGGGTCATCTCTTCCATCTATTAATCTATCATCAGGTATTTGGCCACTTGCCTCCTCGTTGTTAGGCTCTCCTATATTGCCATCCCCAATTTTCAATATCCATTCCGAGAATTCTCGAATTTCATCCATTTCTGTGTTGTTACCCTGGCCTTGGACGCATGTTTTTTGTTAGCGTGAGCACATCACAAAAATCCCACAAGTATGAACTGTTGATTGCGGAGAAGACAATGTCTTGTCTGCTTCCTCCTGGAACAACAGGTAATATTTATCTGACATCACCAGTGAAGACCATCACCTTGCCACCAAAAGGCACATATAGGTTTCTAGGATCCATATATTGCATAATATTCTTCAAACTCCTATCCAGAGCTTCGAAGCAGTATTTATGCATCATGGGTGCTTCATCCCAGATAATAAGCTTTGTCTTGATAAGCAGCACTGCTAAGTCTGATCCTGACTTCATCCCTACACACGTCGAGTTTTCAGTGACATTTATTGGATGTCCGAATCTCGAATGAGCAGTTCTTCCTCGGGGAAGCAATAAGGAGGCAATTCCACTTAAAGTAACTGGTAAAACAATATCTCCATTACGCCTTAACGCATCATACAATGTTCTCCAAAGGTAGGTCTTACCCGTTCCTCCATATCCATATACAAAGAAAACACCTCCTCTTCCTCACGATACAGCGGCCATAATTTCTTAAAAATTCCATTTTGCTCACCAGTTAGTCCTTGGGATAGTTGTTGAAACTCTTCATTTGGCTTTTGACTGTCACAAGATAGCTCATCCATTATGAGCTTATTATGACCTTCTAACACGATCAAATCATCTGGATACGGCATCTCGCTAAATCTACGAAGGGTGCTACCGTTGCTTTGTAGCTTAGCTTCAATCTCAGCCAATGCATAGTTTTGCAATAGTTCATCACTTAGGTGTAATCCAGCATACAAAAAAGTTGAACAGGTTTAAATGGTGTGAAAGAATATAAAATGTTTTCATAATAAATGTAGGATGCTAAAAATGATCAATTACCTTGGTCTCGTAGAATAATTCAACAAAGTCCTTGAGTAGAATTTTTCACCAGCTCCCCTCATCACATGATAAATCCTCCCTATTGCAAAACCTTTTTTCTGTGGAGTACATTCCTCTCTGCGTGCTTGCCACACAAATTCTGTAGGGAATTCAACATAGCTTATAAATTCCCTAGCTGCAGCATGTCTTCTGTTGCACTCCATCCAGGACAAAAACTTTGTGTTCTCAATGTTTGGTCTTTCAAGCACATCTTCAGTATGGTCATCGTTAGTGAAACTAACGGTATGTTCATTTGGTAGATGGAAACTCAATCGTTCGACAGCAGGGATTCTAAAATGTATAGGAAACCTAAATATCCTCCACATAGCTTCACATGGCGACATGTATCGGTAATCACAATACATTTCTATTTCATCAAATTTTTCGGGATCGTCGTGTTTTGACGATTATGGTATGCGATCAGATTACTCTATCATAGCCCTTGTTGATATATTCAACTAGGTACTTGATGGACCTTAACCGATTGCACCATTCAACATTGATATGTGCGCGATACTTACAGAGTAATTGAGAGTTGTATGGAACAACAAATCTATTATCAAGCATCACACCGTTTTTATCAATAACTTCACCATTATCTCTTCTTCTATACACTTTGGATAACCATCTTCGTCTATTGTTGTTCTCTCATTAAACCGTTTTGGGAAATGTTTTGTGCATATTTTATCTACAGTACATGGGGCGTCAACATTAGAAGCACCACATGGACCATGCATCATGTTCGTTGCAACTATCTCATACAACTCAGGGGTTCTCATCTTTGTTTGGTAGCTCAAAGACATATAATTATGTCGACCGCTTTCGCATCCGGAAACTTGTCATCCTTGTGTAAGAATAAAAGTATATGTGCATGAGGCAACCCACGCTTTTGGAACTCTATTGTATATACAATCGCATATGGAAATAAATTTAAATAAACAATAAAATTTAAATGATTTTTTTCGAACTAAAAAGGTTAAAAAAAATTATTCCTAAACAAATATAAATGTAGTTTACATGTGGGTATGTGATTACCGGCTATAACTCGGCCGAAAATATGTCGATCCTTTAAATCCTTAACCAATTGATCGAGCTTCATCTTAAACACTCGGCGAGATAATGTCCGACCTATCTTCGTGTCTTAATCCCCTTTTGAAACAAATCTAGTAATCTTAGGCCATTTTGGATTACATGTGAAAGTGATAAACAAAGTTGGATAGTCATACCATCTACATATTGCCATTGCATCTTGATAGTTCTCCCTCATATAACTATGCCCTCTAGTGAATGAGGCAGGTATGACCACACGATTACCGGTTGAAGTTCCTTCTGTATCACCTCTATTTGCCGCACCTCTTAGATTCTCAACATTATTAGCTCTGAAACTTTGTTGATTATCTCTAACAAAGGATAATCTTTCTGCTTCCATCATCGTATAACCATCGACGCAAAAATTGTTGGAATAATCTTCCAGAAAGTAATATTATTGCAGCTTCTTCACGACGATCATGTATACGATATGCAAGGAACTCCCTTATAGTTAGTCTATCCCTTTTGTTAGAGTTAGGGTTTGACAAATCTCCATCCCTATGTGAAATATCTACCTTATATCCATCTTCATTGTACGCAAACAATAGTGGATATTGAAGGGAAAGGTATGAACGATGTAGTTCGGAAATTTGTTTCAGTCTTCCACCCTTACTTTCCACTATTATATCTCTTTTATACACACTATCAATATCTCCCACTATGAGGGTAGCAATTTCATTGGTCGTTGGCAAGTTGTATGTCCTTCCATCTGATTCTCTCCGTCCAATTAGCCTTAATTTTACATCCTGACATTCATCATTCAGGAACCGATCTCTTGCCATTCTAAAAGTCTTTGCTAGAGAGTTGTGCTCATCAATCATACACTGTAATTCAGCAATCAAAGGATCTTTAAACTTTTCTCGGATTTTTTGAACTGGGATAATTTCCAAAATATTTTAATTAGTACCCATTATTTTACAAATTTAGTAAGTGGAGTTATTAAACATGTTAAAATATATAATGTAATCATTTAATTTACCTCACTGTATTTTTTCTATTATGAATCTCATGCTCAGTGTCGTATATGTAAAGCTCGGAGAACTTTGGACGCATGCCTTCGTTTGGCAATAAAATTCCTATCAGATGATGATTCTGATCACCTATCTTTAAATTATATGGTCCTCATCCTTGAGTAGATGGATGTATAACTTTCCCTCCCGGATGTAAAAGAATGCATCATATTAAATGGTCTTATATTCTCAAAGAAGTGCTTGCTTCTATGATGTCTTCCTTCAAGGAGATCTAAAAGGAATTTTGGCGAACGCAATAAAGGAAGTTGCACTTTCCCTTGCATACAACATTGTGAAAACTTTGGCTTTGTCGTTTTCACATGCTTTTTTCTTCTTTCATCAAACCACATCATCGCCCCACAATATTCACTTTCCCATATAGGGTGACCAATATCCCAATAATCTCTTGAAAGTCAATAGCTAATGTTTGAATTTTGTTTGCAATGGGTGACATACATATGTTTAGAGAATGACAATGACGATAATTGTTGTTATTCAATATGTTTATTTATGAATTATACTTCCAATGTTTAACAGAAATTAATCTCTTATTGAACATTTAGATGTTAAAAAGGCTATAACATATTTGTTGAAAACTTGTATTATGAATTTTAACAAAAAGTGCTGGTATGTCATGTGGTTAATTTCTTTAGTTTCAAACATACATGCATAGTTAATACCCTCTACATTGTTAGTATTTGAATTATCTGGATTTCGAAGTTCTGCCTCAGATGCTACTCTCGCAATATCCTCTGTCATGTACCTCACTACTATTCCCTGAGTCATTTGCAAATGTAGAAACATAACTTTATTTTATCTTTGTTTGGAGAATAAAAAAAACCATATATGAACTATAAAGTTATGTAGATGAAATACCTAACTCAAATCTTCGTGTCACTTCGTTCAAAACCCTTTTACTTTAAATGAGTTGCTTATTGCATCTAATTGCGTTCTTTCTTTGTTGTGAATCAAATAGATCTCTTTGTTGAATTGCAATTGGTTCACGATCATCTTGTATGAAAAAGTGTATTTATTGCATCAATAAATATTACTAACCTATTATAATAAATTTTTGCCCACATAATAGAAAAGTAAGTTAACAATAATATGTACCGCAATTATGTTTTTGATCCAATATAAGCCTTCTTCTTTGCCTTGCTAACTTCGGTTGCTTTGTTAAGCTTTATTGTAAACCAAAATATTAAATTATTATTATAGATTGATAATTCAACTTCGACAAATTAAAAAGTTCATGAATATCATTGTATGAAAATGCATATATGATTTCATTAGCAAAGGAAAAATAAAGTTTCAATTATTTGGTTTGTGCGATTGCTTTAACATTGTAACAACTTGTTGTATGAAATAAAAGTTTTATTGAATTTAAATATAATAATCCTTATCAATTTCATTACACTATTTTATTCAAAATACCATTAAAACTGTGTCCTAAACTTTAATGTTCTTACTATTCGGAGTATGATTGTTGTACAGACTAAGATGGTCATTTGCAACAGTTGAAGCCATATATGGCAGTTGAACAACAATTATAGTAGCTAGAAAAAAAAACCAAAAAGGTATCAGATAATCAATATTAAAATATACTTATAATCATATATAATGCAATATATGTAAACGTACATAGTGTGGGTTTCGATCAGTGGCCTTTTTTAAAGCGCTTCTCTTTAAGTAATACTTTCCCTTTGAGGCGATTGTACTTTATGGCTGAGTGCTTATCTTTAACAACGATACATTCTATAAAAGAATTTCTCAAAATTAAATATGAATAAATTGAATAAAGAATACTTGTAAATAGTTAATAAATGCCTTAATATATACCTGACCCATAGTAATGTTTACTTAATGGTGTAACATTTGTATGTAAATAAGTGGGAGTTGTATGGGCGTCATTTCCAAGATTCAAAGTATTACTTCCACCTAAATGAACACAAACTAATAGGTAAGTTTATTCAACCGTATTAAAACTAAAATGAATATCAAGATAAGTTATAGTTCTTAATATAGTCAAGGCTTACCATACACAGTTGGGGTTGTAAATTATTGCGTATTTATATTAGTAAGGCCGCAACTATTGACCGATCCAATTGGTGTTCATGCTTCATCGAACAGAGCATTGAATAAATATGTAATATATTGAAATCTTAAACACTAAATAAAAAAAAAAAAGATAGGTTGTGATGATTACCATTTGAAAGACATTTTAATGTAGAAGAACTTAAGCCAGTTGGTCCTTCATTTTCTTTGTTATGGTCTTTATTATAATAACGTCTTTCACGTTTACCTTTCAATATACACTTTCTATTATGTCTTGCAATTTGGGTACCTTTTTCTTCATTTGATCATTTGTTGGAAAACATGTTATGTAATCAATGGTCATGAAGTTGTCTAATATTGGTCCCAGTCAATATCATTATATAAACAAACATAACTGATTTACCGTGAAATACTTCCATGAGTGGGCTTTTATCTTTGGATAGAATCGATGAACACGGTGACGGTAGTATAGTTTGTTGTAGTTGCAAATACTGTTTACCTAACATAGCTAAACACAATATATATTAATTACTAAATATTTGACTCACAATGTTGATATGTTATTGTAAAATGCAATAGCTTAAAAAAAACGACGTGTTACATTGGTGACTAATGCTAAGTCTATTGGAGTCAGAAAATGAAGATACTACAACCGGTTCATTCTCTTTGTTACTTGGTTCAGAACTCATAAATCTAACAGGTTTGTCTTTCAGCAAACATTTTCTTTTCTGGCGTACACTTTCTGCAACTTGTTTACCTAGTGAATTAAGATAGGAAGCAAACTTAATTCAAGCAAGAAAAATTAATATAATAAGTATTAAAAATTATAGACATTATTTAATGAGAAGTTTTAAAATAGACTGACCGTTGGACATATCTATTAGAGGGGTTCTACAACTTAATGTTGCATCCGAGTTCTCTCAACCGGTTAAGACATCAAGCACGCAATTTTCTCCATCTGTTATTTGAAAAAACACACAAGCACATATTAAGTACCAATTATACAATTATTTTTATATTTTAATCAACAAAATGGTTAATTATAATCACATTTGAAAGAGCACAAATATTTGAAATTTCAAAACTATCTTAGTTCATATGCTCTTACTATCTATATATCTATATAAAGCTAAGTACATTTATCTTACATGTCAAGCTCATATTAATTCTGCCAAATGTCATCTACAAATTGATCCTTACAAGTTATATGCCACGTGTAGTGTTAAGCTCCAAAATCGCCGATGTGTCGCTTCCACAATGAAAGTATGCGTGTGGCATGATATGTATAATCTCCGGTAATCATGGACAAAATAATGCTTAGATGGTAAGTTACTTGCTAATTATGCCTAAATTGTAGGAGAATATCTCCATAATTGATTTGGGTTGAGATATCTCCATGATTTTCATGATTGCTTCCTAGTAATTCATTTCCTCAAAATGCTATAAATAACCGCCCAATATTATGCCCAACAATTTGCATTTTCATTTCGCCCAACTATTCTTTCAAACTCATACTCACACCCACATTCAATCTTCAAAGACATAAATCATGCCATAAGAATTCTGTTGTGTGTGTGCATACTTTTTTGATCCATCTCTCCCCGAAAAACGAGCCATACCCTAGAACAATTTCTTCACTAGGAGAAGATCCACGTTTATCTTCTTTGCAGCATCAACATCTTCTGGAGATGCCACATCAACTCTCCCTGCATATTCTCCAGAAAATTAAAATGTGCATTCATTCTAATTATAATCTCAATTCTAAATTCCTAATTGATAATTATACTACTAACACATCAAATAAATTCTCACAAACTGTTAAAAGTTAGAATCTTGATATTTTCAATAGATCTCTCTCTCACTAACTGTAATAAATTAGAATATTTTCAGATTGGCATATTCACTCCAACCTCATGTTATTGTTAAAAATAATTCGAATCTTGATGCTTCTCACTCACTGTTATAAATTTTAAGAATTATATGACTCATTTTAGTACTTATAATTATATGATATCTAAATTGCTAAAAACTACATGCAAACATAACATCATGCAAAACATCATAGTTAGTCGAAAATCAATTTTTTTTCAAATAAACTTACCAAATAATTCCGATCTATATTGACCAATTTAGAAGATTAATTTCTTCGAACTCCATTTCAATCCAACTCTATTTTGCATGCGGTTTTAATTTAAATCTTGTTCACTTTGTAGATCGAATGATTTACACCTTGGTTGCATCGAGGGATTATAGTAACCATGCTTCGAATGCAAAGAACATAAAGATCAAAGGCGTAATTTCTTCATACAACCCACATGCATGAGTTTTATAATTGTTGTTGTTGCAAAAATCAATGATTTGAGAAGATAACAATTCAAGATTTCGGAGTATAATTTTGATGGATAATTAGTAGCTTTAAAGTTAAAAAAACGTAGCTACTTATATATGAGATAAGGTAATTTGAATTGCTTGAAATCTCTAAATTTTAGAAGATGAGTAGGCGTTTTTTCTTTACTTAATTTTTGGAGGTTTTTGATGGGACATTAGATAGGAAGAAGAATGGTTGTTGGTAATGGATAATTGTTCTAAAAGAAGGTTAATATATGGCACCTCAATATGAGGAAGAGGAAGAAATAATCTCATTTAAGTCCCCTGAATAATCTGAATATAGACAATTGTATAAGTTTGTGATAAAGTATAACAACTATAAAGTATTGTATATAAAGCTTAGGGTCTCCTAATGCTTTTTTTTCCTTACCTTATAAAAAAAATTTGTATATAAAGCTTGATATAAAGAATTGAATATAAAGTCTGTTGTCTTATTATATAAGTTTATAATAAGGTCACATAAAAACAAATACAATTTTCAAACACATTTATGTGGTTTTTATTTTTTGATGTATACATAACTAATTATCAGGATAACATTAGTTTTTAATTTCTTTGATGCATAATGTACTTGATATATGATGTATGCCTTTTGATATAGCCGAAGAAGATTTTGTGGATTGTGCTACATTACGATAAGAAAACAACTTTATACTGTTAACTCATAAGATCCCTTTATTGGATATATCTAACAGTACGACAATTATAATTTCAGTATTAAATCATACAAAAGTTACTGACTTAACGCCCGAAATCTTGATCTAAATTTTATAAGGGGCACCTTAATGAAAGATATATAAATGAAATATATTTTCTATTTAATAAGTTAACTCACATATTTTTAAATGATGGGAAACGTATTTTCTCTTTACTTAGACTAAATTATATTTAGTACATAGGCTTGATTATAATATCTCTACTTCTGTGACTTTATTATTTTGTTACATATTTATGAACTTTACAACATGATTTTGGGGAACTATTATAAAATAATAAATTTATTAACCTAATAATTTCCCATGCAATTTGCACGGGTCAAAAACCAATAATAAAAAATTTATGTTTAAATTTATTATCAGCATATACTTTGTCCACCCACACATAAGAACCATGGTATTAGTGGGACTATACGTTTTTTTTGGTATGTAAAGAAATTGATATAGACATTTAGATTGACTATAAGGAATAATGGCATAAAATTTACGTGAGTTTAAGTATCTATGAGATAAGTTTTACCACTAAAAAGTTAGTTAAAGTTAAATAAATGACCCTAAGTAGGTCCATTTTTTTAAGGTCCTTTCTAAGAAAATAAGTACAATCATACTAAAGCTGGGTTTTGTTTAACTTATTTTAACTTATTTCAGATAAGATAAG
This sequence comes from Beta corolliflora, assembly GCA_947648045.1. Classification (NCBI taxonomy): domain Eukaryota; kingdom Viridiplantae; phylum Streptophyta; class Magnoliopsida; order Caryophyllales; family Amaranthaceae; genus Beta; species Beta corolliflora. The sequence continues at coordinate 555,334 of CANSZD010000172.1, forward strand.
ATAAGATGAGATCAGTTCAGATAACGTAAGTTGAATAAAACGGATTAACTATGGTAGACATAACAATAAACTAGAATATAAGTTCACATAAGATAAGATAAAATAAGAAAAGATAAGATAAGTTCAGATAAGATAAAAAAGATAAGATATGAAAAGTTCAAATAAGATTAGATGAGATAAGATAAGACAAAATAAGTTGAATCAAACGGACCTTAATTATAAATAATTCATAATTCATTATCTTGCAGCAAAAGGGTCATAAGCCAGTTTTAAACTATTCTCATTACAAGATTCTAAATTTTTAAAATCACAAGGCCATAACACTTCTTTTGTTTTGAGGTCATAATATTAATCTATCTGAGTATTTAATTTATTTTGTTACATTGTCCTTCATACTCTAATTTATTTACTTATTTGTGTTGTTTAATAAATCTGATTAGTTTCATTCTCATTATAGATGAATGAATTGATCTTTTGTTTATATGCATTGCACCATCTCAACGTTTTAAATTCAATATTATTTGATTTGATTAAAAAATCTGTTATGAATTGCTCTTTAATACAATTTGGCTAATCATATCGCCGATCCCGTTGTAATTTTAATATAATATTGTGTTTTCATATAAAAAATTGAATTATTTCTTTAATAGAAATTTAATCTAACTGTCTCCCATAGTGTCAAACAAACTATATTATGGAAAAAATAACTCTAAGATCCGAAAAGAATAGGTCATATGGTGATTAGAAATATATAGCAAATCATGACAAAATATCACAATATTGATTTTTTTATGAGTGATTGGCTATTTAAGTACATATTTCAACCTAAAATTCTAAGATACACCTCCTTCACGAGTGTGATGCAATATAAATATAGAAATTTGAGATTGCTCTTTAATACAATTTGGCTAATCATATCATACAAAAAATAAAAATCTATAATAAAATAGTTTATTAAGATAGTGGGTTTGAACGAGACTGCAGAAAGGAGGAGCGAAAGTGGTTGCATGATTGAGTGCCGAGTAGTGGTGTGAATTGTGATTTTATATGAGCCTCAAAATAAAGCAAATGGCGGAGCGAAAGCTTCTTCATTCAACTGTTTTTGTTTAAAAAAGTTGGTTGGTCACATGTTTTATCATAACAATAACTACATCGGTCACCGAACGTACGGGTCATAAGTCGATTTTAAAATATATTTTAATACACAATATGATTATAAAAACTTTTAATCATGAGTTATTTTAGGGGAAACATGCTAAAATCTTTAATTTATAAACAAAATATTCCCCCGTATTTTAATGTGTTTTTTATTTCATTTACGTATTTACGAGATGTATATATATCACGATTATAAGATTTTTAAAGTTTAAAATGTTGTAACAAAGGATTTTTATATATCATGAAATATAATTTTACATTTTATATTTATTTCAACATTAGATGCATGGATTCTAATAAGCATAAATTTCATGGAACTACCTTTTATAACAAAAAAATTTCAAAAAACTACCTTATAATTTTTTTTCAAAAAAATTACCTTATGAAACAAAACCCGTTTCAAACGACCACCAATTGACGACATCCAGTTAATTTTGACCAGTTAACCCTCCTTTGACCATCACATGATGGTCACGTGAGTTCATTCAAAGTAACAAAAACTCAATTTCAACCCTAAAATAATTCAATACAAATCTAAGATCATGACTCACATGAGTTTTAATGAACTCATGTGACCAACATGTGATGGTCAAAGGAGTGGTTAACGGTCAAAATTAACGGATGTTGTCGGTGGTGGTCGTTTGAAACGGTTTTTTGTTTTATAAGGTAGTTTTTTGAAAAAAAAAATTATAAGGTAGTTTTTTGAAATTTTTTTATTATAAAAGATAATTCCATGAAATTTATCCTTCTAATAATTATGAATTCAATAAATTTGGAATAAAAACAACTACTTAATACAATTCACGTACATTATACACGGGGTCCAAATCAATTCTCTACATAAAACCTCCCGTGCATTTTTGCACGGGTTAAAAGCTAGTTTAGTCAATAATTTATATCCATTAAGCACACCTTTGTGTACACATGGCCATAAAGTTTGAATAACCATCGATACAACTTCTCTTTTCTAATTTATATACATTCGTTGCTTTCATGCACCAAATTTTTTGAAGACTTCGTCTTTCTCTCTCCTCATTACATCTTCTCTTCATTAACATGCATTATGTCTGCCGAAACGGCTCATCTCCCTCCACGAATTATTTCATCTCTTTTCATCTCAATTACAATTCAATCACCAAATCAACATTACCACAATATATTCGTATAACGTGTGTCAAAAAAAAACCTGCCATGGTTTGATTATGAGAAGAAGAAGAAGAAGAGATGCTTTGAAGAAAACTGTTTGATCATTTTTTGTGAATCCAAGTAGAATCAATGGTGCAATCGATAAGTCAAATATATGAATAAAGCAATTCCTGAAATTTAAGAGATTAGTTGTTATGGAAATCTAACTTTGGTTGCATGTTCCAATTGAAGAATTTGATTTTTTTTTTCTTTTTGTGTTTGAGGATCAATTGTAAAAAATTTGGGATGAATTCGACATGCATGCCAATATATGGTGCATCCAAGTATAATCAATGCTGCAATTGGACCAGTGGAATTTGTTAATAAAGTAATCCAAGAAATAAAGAGGTTAGTTTTCAAGTATATCTAACTTTGATGCCATTCTTGTATTCCAGAATTTGATTAAAAATTTTTTTTTTGGATTATTTTTTTCTCAAATTTGGAGATGAATAACCTGGGCATGCGTAGTCATGGTGGATCAAGTAAGTTTATTTATTTTATGAATTAATTAGTAATAAAATTGATAGGTTAGATTTCATGGATAAGTTTGGACTTTAATTTCTTGTTCGAATTGAAGAATTTAATGTTTATAATTTTTTGTTTTGAGGAGCAATTTTGAAAAATTTGGGGATGAATTATACATGCGTGTGTATATATGGTTAATCAAGTAAGTTTATACATTTTATGAATTAATTGGTAATTCAAAAAAATTATTGCACAATAATCTGATTATGTTAAAAATCCTATTAATAAATTCGATTATGTTAAATATGGTTCTAATTTAGAAAAATTATGCTTTTTGAATATGTTAATCTAAGTGGGTAAATTTTATGTATTTTTTTTATAATATTATTCGATTTCCAAGTTTTATATTACAAATATTTAATACAAAATGACTTAATAATAGTGTGCAAATATAATTAATGGATTATCTAATCCTTTTGTAAAAAAAAAACCAAAATAATTTTGGCTAATATTCTATCATATTTAGAGTAACAGCATGTCGTGGATGCATATGTTTAGTTTGTCGATCTAATTTCATATAATACATCCCGTGCATTAGATTGACCAATTAGTAGTTCTCAAAAGGTTGTAAATGTTTTAGAGATTACTTACGAATTGGTTGCTTTGGTGTGCTTGAATTATTAACTTGCATTGATTATTTCCTCTTATCACATGCATGGTGTTGATCACCCATCTTATTTGGTTTTTTGCAAATGGTTAATATATATGAAATGAGTGAGAAAACATATTACTAATTTATTTTATTTTATTTTTTTGAAAGAGAAATTTCATTAATTGAAGGCCAAACGGCATCTACAATAGGTATTAAAGAAAAACAAGATACAATTAAACAAGACTAAATCAAATTAGTCTTCGAAGAAACTACAATGAACCGGATCGAGCAATACGAAACGGCCCCTTGTATTTCTTGAATCAAGCAGCTATTGATGAGGAAGTCTATCATTTTGATATAGTTTGGAAAGAACATTCTTGATCGAGTCAGGTTGACCGCATTCGAGATTCCAATACCTTCATGTTGAGTCTCGAACTTCAACCAATGAGAATAATTTCTCATACCTAAAAACAAAAGAAATATACTCACAACTCCCATAGGGGAGAAGGAGATTTCCAAAACAGAAACTGAAAACCCCATAACAGGGTTTGAGAAAATCTCATAAAGAGAGACTAATTTATTAAACAATACAAGAAAATGAACTAAAAACTGAAAATAAAAGGGGAAAAGGGGCCTACCATGGATGAAATCATCCATGGAAGCCTCTAATTGATGAAGAAGGAGTAGAGAAGGCTAGGGTTTGAGAGAGAGAGAGTGAACGTAGCAAAGATAAATCTTTTCACCCTCACTTTCTTTCCCCTTTGAACCTGCATCTTTCAATAATGACAAATTTGGGGTAAAGAGTTAATGATTACTAATTTATTTGCACTATGTATAAAGGGTGTTAACATAACATTAATATAGCTGCCTTATTTATTCTAACAATTACCGTGATTTTTGCTAATGATATTTTTATGAGATAATAGTTTAATTGATCTAGAATTAAGAGATCTCGATTTAGATAATAGTTTATTGATTGAATGATTGTTTCCCTTAATTAAAGGCAATAATTTCTGATTTTAACCGAATTTTCCTTAAATATTGGTTGAACAATAGATCTGTGTAATTGTTCAATTTCTATATAAATAACAAAAATCGATTGATCTCTGTGATTGTTAATGTATTTTGATTTGCTTCCTTAATTATAAATTTCTTGATTGATATAATTGATTGATTTACATAGAGATAATATGTCTTTTTTTGGCAATTGATTGATTTTATAAATTTATATATAATAACTACATTTTTGACAAAAATGTTTTTCTAACAAAAATGTTTTTTCTTGTGTATTGATTAAGAAACAAAACAAATTGTGTCCTATATGCATTGAAGACCCTTTTGAAAGGTTCTTACTTGAACCCCTTATGCTTCCTTGACACTTTCAGCTTCGATTTCCTTTTTCTTTATGCGTTCATCCTTCATTAGAAAATTCATGAACCCATAAATCTTATTATATTGTCAAATATTTAAAATCAAAATGAAAGTGTCTCTAAAAATATAACAAACCTCTAATTTGATATACATTCCCATTCACTTGCCAATGGTATCTTGATCATCAGTTATGCTAATGACAGTGAATGTAGGGATTTGGATGTATTGGTTGTAGAATTGCAAATAAACTTTGAAAAGTAACCTTTTCCCCAAAAACACCAGAAATTCCTCCGGAAACCTTTCAGTATTATTGGTCTAGTAGGTAATATTATTCCATAAGACATAATCGATACAATTATAATTAATAATAGCAAAACTAACAATAATGTAATTGGAATATTAATTGTAAATATATATAATTTTTGTTTATCATGTTAAAAAATAAGAAAACATTCACATGAATAATCCCAACTTTCACAAGTCTACTCAAAATAATTCCAACTATGAATTATTTCTGAATAATCCCAACTTTAGGGGGTACATTCTCAAAATAATCCGAACTATTAATTTTCACTATATTATAGACCTAAATTGGATTAGTGTATGCAATAAAAATATATAATTTTGTTTATTTTGAGAAGGTTCCTTTAAAAGTTGGGATTATTCTGGAATAATCTAAAGTTGGGATTATTTTGAGAAGATGGATGATTGGGATTATTCATGTGAATTTTTCCAAAATAATGGTACCTTCTTTTGCAACTCTAATAAATCAGATGCAGATTTATCAATGAATTTTTTAACCTCATTCTCAAAAAGAACAAAAGTTGCATCTTTCGTACCATCCGTCACACAAATCTTCTCTCTATACCTATGATAATAAGTGACAAAAGAATGAATACCCAAAGTTAGTTTTCTTAATTGAGTGTAATGTAATTTACAAATAGAAGATGAAAGGTACATTTACTTTGGAACAATAGATCTAAGGACAGTATTATCTTTCTTGCACTTAAGAACATTATCCTCCTCCTTAACTCCACTACTGCATTTTTTACATGTCTCGTAGTGCCAACTGGATTCCACATTAATATATTCGATTGTTCCAAGACAAATGTAAACACCAGGCTATACAAAGAAGATAAATATTTTAATGATAGACAGTTAGAACATAAGTCTAGTGTTATAACTAATAAATTGAAAAATAATTTGATCTACTGTCTTACATTTTTGCACTCCACAAGATCACACATGTCAATAATATAGTCTTCATTAAAAAATTCATTTGTCTCGCTTGAGACATTTGAAAGTTTTTTAGAAATAGTTGGCTCCCCATTAGCAATCCTTCTGTTTATTTTAAAGGATTATAAAAGAGTGTTTACTAATTCATGCTAAATGATAAGAACACTTTGTGAACTAATGTAGCAGATAAAAATTCAAAGAAAATAAACGAAAGTAACATATTATATATTTATTTTTTATAAAAAAACAATTCTGCCTCAAAAAAAATAAAGACCGTTCATTTAAGTTATAATTCTCTACCGACATTTTTTTTTTTTGACAACGGGAAAATGTGCATTAATTAGAATCCGAAGTACAGCCTCACCGACATTTTTTACTAAACAACTACATGCATTTAAATCGAACCTAGGATTTTTCTTCTTTTATTAGTTCATGTGGCCCAATTCGCTGACAATATGTGTAACACCTCTATGCTGGAGATTTCTCATTCTTAAATGAACCAATTCGTTATTTTTTTTAATCTCCAAATAATGAACCAACAACTACATGCATGCAAATATGTTAAGTTATTGTTTGGATTAAAAATGTAGTTATATAAATTTTTTACACTTGATGTGTATGCGATGGAGTAGTTTAAAAGTTGCATCATATTTTTTGTTGTTCTTTGAATGTTTAAAAGTCCTGTAAGATTGTATTGATTCTTTTTCTTTTTTTTGTTGTTCTTTGAATGTCAATACGTAATAGGTACCCATATATTCCTTTGAAATTTTATTTTTCTTAAAAGAAGTCAAAAAAAAGAAAGTGTGAATACAAAAATATGTACACCTAGGCGTATTAGTATAGCATTGTTGATTTTAAAAAGTGCAAAATGTTATAAAAGAAAGTGCAAAATGGTATAGTCACAATATTTTTTAAAAAATAGATTTGATCCAAGTTTAGACATCGGTCTTTTTGTTATAAGTAATTGTAGATATTTCTATGGCATCTGAGTTTGATTGAACTACATTAGTTTGGACCTAATGCATGCAAATAATATGTTATAATTCTCTTACTGAATATAACTTATTAGTTTGAAGTCCCCAGCTCCATGTAAAACCACAGGTTTAAGAAGTGGAGGTTTAAGCAATTAAAAGTTATAGGTTTAATTCAATCATTTAGTGCATATTTTAGTCCAAGTTTTAAGTATTTTCACTAGTTTTTAGGCCCGGGCGATGCCCTGGGTAATCATAATTTTCACTTAATAGTATTTTACTTTGAAATTATAACACCAAACATTACTTGGTTTAGTGGTTAAGACTTTAGTATACAAGATTAAGATCATGGGTTCAAATCTTATACACAATGCATTTTCTAATTTTTTTTATCGTATGTGGAGTATATGAAGTCAACACTTTAAGGGATTGCGTCACGTGGCACAGTTCCTTGTTGAGGAACACCTTTTAATATATTAGTGTAGATGATCCCTATTCATGACACGTTTATATAAAATTATTTTGTCTGAATAATCGAATAGCTTCATAATTGGAGCTGATAAAGAGCTTTCATTTTGGTAGTAGTCCGTATAATTTGGTAGCAGGAAAAAGGTAAGTCATGTCGGCCCAACATTTTTGACCCAATAGTAATATATTAATAGATGGAAATTTAACTAATTTTTTTTATTGTATGTGGAGTATATAAAGTCAACACTTTAAGGAATAGCGCCGCGTGGCACAGTTCCCTGTTGAGGAACACCTTTTAATATATTAGTATAGATGATCCCTATTCATGACATGTTTATAAAATTATTTTGTCTGAATAATCGAATAGCTTCATAATTGGAGCTGATAAAGAGCTTTCATTTTGGTAGTAGTCCGTATAATTTGGTAGCAGGAAAAAGGTAAGTAATGCCGGCCCAACATTTTTGACCCAACAGTAATATCTTAATAGCTGGAAATTTAAGTAATATGTGAACAACATGGTAACAATTTTAAATGGCCCAACAGCTTATGGATTTCGACCCAACAATTTTACATTTTAGCCCATGTTTTCGGCCAAACGCAGATTTCAAAATCGGATTGAATGCTTTGGTTTGTAATTGGTTAAATAATTTGGTTTTCAGAGACAACACAATTTGTCTAATTTGGAAATCAAATATGAACCGGTTTATATTTAAAAATAAAAAAAAACTTGAATATTAAAGTGTCTTTAGCATTGTGAAATAAAAATTTGTTTATTTGAAATTACCTTTCCTTGAAGGCATTGATCTCTAGAATATCTTCATTAATGAATAGTCGTGTTGCATGTCGAGAGTTAGATACTCGTACCTTCCCTGCACATCATAATAGCATTTATGTGTTTTAAATGAAAGTCGGATATTGATTTCATTGATCAATATTTCTCTCTAAAAATCATTTACTTAAAAATGATAAAAAAAAATTAACATACCGTGATATTGAGTTCTTAGTCCTAACTGCACAACAATTAATATTGGACCGTCTTCTCCATTAATTGATGCATAAAAGGTAAATTGATCCGCATATTTGCCCCAAAGTACACATGTAATATTCTTTTGCCTGCCCAAAATTTAAATCATCAAAAAAAAAGATGAATCTATTTGTGCTTAGCAATATTAATGAAATTTCGTTCAATTAATAAAATTGTAGTTCTTACTTTATATCTACCAATTCCAAAGTCATTAATCTTGAGTTATCATTATTTTTTATAGCAGTGTAAGTTGTAACCTCTCCAATAAAATCTGCAATACATTAACCAAAAAAAAAAGTCAATTGTTTTAAATATTAAAATACGTTTAGTTAACAAAGGTTTGAACTTTAAAATGTTGTAAACATACCAAAATAATAGACTACAGGAATTTTTTTGAGTAATATTATCTGTTGAACCCTAGTATTGATGACGACAAAGAAACAAAGATGCAAAGTATTGGACTAACAAGTTATTTAAGTGAATGAATTCCAAGGTATCAATGAAAGAAACCAAGAGAATACTAAGTCAAGGAAGAAATCAAGTTGGGATTTTGAAGACTAAGTAAAGATGTTTCTAGATTTGGTTTTGGAGCAGCATTGGAGCAAGAAGACTAAAGCGAGGCTTTTTGTTTCTAGTTACATTGTAAAGAAACGAGGAAGAATGGTAAGGAACTATGACAATTTAGAATGAGAATGAACGTTTGTTCCTTTGTAAGGAACAAACGAACTGGCGCTTAACTAATAAGTTAAAGGAACTAACTATTAAAAAGAACTAGACATAGGATGAAGCAGTCAAACAGTTTAATTATGTCTATTGAGTAATTTATGCCTAGATTCTAGGTAACCGTTTTATTTAAGGAAAAATCTGATTTTAAGGGAAATCTTTTTAAGGAAAAGATTTTATTTTTATAAAGATAATAAATATCCTTTACGGTTTTTGTGGAAATTATTTTAAAGATAATATTTTTGGTAAAAGGATTTTATTTTGGTTTTAATAATTAAAATACTTTTTAATTAAATCAGGTTTTAGAGTTACTGCTTTATGTGGTTGCTAAAATTAAAGGAGCAGTAACACAATTATCTCCCACGTTTAACAGTGATCATGGAGATCATGGGTTGAATGAGGAACGTGTTCCTCTAAGTAAGGAACATCATGGGATAATGGTTTTATCACTAACACATGTTTTAATCCTACATTCTAAGTTATTACTACTATAAATACTAGTGTCTAATGAGGTTCCAATTTGTGTCTGACCAAGTGAATTAGTGAGTTTAACTAAGTAAACTGTCAGTGCCTTCATTCTCTCATAAAAGCCATTTGTTCTTTGCCTTCTTACTCTAATTCCACAAAGTTTATTTGATCTATTGTATTTTGGTTTTTGGGGTAAGGGAACTTTGAGTGAAGTTCTGTAAGAGATAAGCTTTGAGTGAAGCGAGTTAAAGTGTGAAAATTTCAAGTGAAGTTGAGAGGAACAATTGTTAAGGGAATACTTGTTCAGGAACTTGAGTTTAGGAACTCAAGGTGTGGCCCGTGAGTAGAATTAGGTTGTAACAAAGTTGTTTGGCCTAATTAGTGAAAGAGTTGAGTTTAAAATCCCTAGTAGTCGAGGTTGTTTCTTCTTGATGGGCCCAAGAAGTTTTTCATCGTAAAAATCCCTTGTGTTCCTTTAGCTTGTTTCTTTGTTCAAGTTTAAAATTCCGCAAAAAGTTATGTTTATTCCTACACATACAATTCACCCTCCCCCTTGTATTGTTCCTAGTGAAATAACAATTGGTATCAGAGTTAGAACTCATGAAAGATAGGAAACCCACACTAGAGGAAAAAAGCCTAAGGGCTGCGGTCAAAAGGGGCCTAAGGGCTGCGTTTTTTGACCGCAGCCATTATACTAGCAGCCCTTAGCATTTAGGAAGGGCTGCGGTTTTTAACCGCAGCCCTTAGCACGTTAAGGGTGCGGTCGTGGCAAAAACCGCGACCCTTGGTGGGTTAAGGGCCGTGGTTTTTGCCCGACCGCAGCCCTTGTGACCCAAATAAAATTTAAAATTTTTTTTTTTTTTTTTCATTTTTTTAGTCCTAAATGATCCAAAATCAGTTACATATATATAAAAGTATCACTTCTCATTGCAATTCATGTTATTTATACACATATAAAGAAAATATTGACTAAGTTACATTTTAGTATCAAAACTAGTGTAACAAAAGATAGAGAGTTCCTTCACTTGTAACTTGTAATCTTCAAATTGATACCACCCATTTGTGTGCTTTGATGGCAATGTAGATGAGGAATCTGTTTTGGATTTAGCCATGGTGAAGGTGAACCGCATTTGAGATCGGAGGGGGTTGCAGGACACACCCCAGGACACACCTCTGCCTCTGATGATACAAGGCATTTTGAGCCCTCTGCTGTTCTTCTAAGATCTTCTGCAAGTAACGTTCGTGCAAAGATTAGCAGCCATTATGGAAAAGATGCAGAGTACAAGCTACAAGCAGCAGATAGCAAAATATTACTCCCTCCATCTCCTATTGTTTTCACAACAGGTTTAGCAAACCAAAATAGATTACCAATGTTATTTTGATTTTGACAAAACTAGGGCCTGTATTATTTTTAGGAAGAGAGAACAATAAAGCATCCATTGATATTTGTGCCTTCTTACATTTTTCAAATCAGATGAAACAGGTTTTTTAAAACAAAAGAGTGAAATGGGGGTGTGCGGCGGGAGGTGTGCGGGGGAGTGCAAAGCGGGGTTGGGATGCCTGGGCGGGGTGGAGTGCACAGGGGGCAAGCAATGGGGGGAGGGTAGGGGGTGTGTGTGTTGGGGGGGGGTGCAGCAGGGGGAGGGCGCGGGGGAGGGGCGGCTAGGAAGGGGTGGGGAGTGCAACAGGGGTGCAAGCAATGGGGGAGGGTTGGGGTGTGCGGGGGGTGTGTGTGGGGGGGTGCGCGAGAGGGAGGGTCAGGGGCGGGGAGGCTAGGAAGGGTGGGGAGGGAGTGCAGCGGGGCGCAAGAATGGGGGAGGGTGGGGGGTGTGCGGGGGTGTGTGTGGGGGGGGTGCGCAGCGGGGAGGGCGCGGGGAGCCGGGGAGGCTAGGAAGGGTGGGGGGAGTGCGGCAAGGGCGCAAAGAAGGGGGAAGGGTTGGGGGTGTGCGGGGGGTGTGTGGGGGGGGAGTGCACTGGGGAGGGCCGACAGGGGGTGCGTAGCTGGGGGCAAAGGGGGTGTGTAGCGGGGGCGGCGGGGGGAGCGGGGCGGCAGGGGGGGTGTGTGTAGCGGGGGGCAGGGGGTGTGTAGCGGGGGGCAAGCAGAGGAGGTCTTTGGGGTGGGGGGCCGGCGCTTTGGGGGGCAGGGGGGTTGGGGGGGTGCAGTCGGGTCTGGGGTGGGGGTGGGGGGTAGGAGGGGGCCTGGAGTGGGGAGCTGTTGGGCGGTTGGGGGAGAGCTGGGCGGTTGGGGGGGGTGTAGCAGGGGGCAGGGGCGGGCGGTAGGGGCATGCGTGGGGTGTCATGGGGTCGGGGTGTAGCAAGGGTTATAAACATTCAACCTACAAAGTAATAGGCAAAAAAGAAGAAAAAATAATGATGACTACCGTATAAATCGATGTTTAGTTTGATGCTAACGAACCTTAATTTTTCATAACAAAATAATTCACCGTAAAAAGCAAACACATTATATACAAAGAGGTAAAAACACAACAATAGGCTAAGAAATCCCACAAAATCAATTAAAGCCCTAAAAACAACAATTCCATATATTTAGCCATAGATCAATCAATTATAGCCCTAAAAACAACCACTTAATACATATTAGGCTGAGAAATCCCACAAAATCAATAACTAACTAGATTCACCAATTCAATCAAACCAGCACCATGATCCCAAAGGGGCTACAATGCCCATACTAATTCCTCGAACAATCATCTTCAACTAAGGGGGAAAGGGGGATAAATAAGGTTCATCCTCGAACAATCAACTTCGGGGTAAAAGGATTCTAATTTCTAAAACATAACTCGAAAAAAAGTGCACAAAAAAAGAGTTAGAATAAGACATACCTTTTCTCATACTCCAGAGATACATTACAAGTCAATATGTAACAATTGTCTCCTCTTCGCTTCATATACAGGGTCCCTCCACAGATACATAAATCAATATATCATATTTCCAACTCAAGTATATGGAGTACCATATTCCAGATAAAATTTGAAGTTTTCTTTATATTTTAGTTAACAGATAAATTGATAAACACAAAAATCAAAAATCTAACATTGTTCGAGAAGGATACAATGAAACTGTCATAAGAAGATAAACCACTTTAAGCCTAACATTTAAAGATTGTTTGTATTCTTTTTGTCACAAAAGGGAGGAAGAGAGTGGAAAAGAAAGAAAGTGACTTCGCAAAGTTCGGTTTTAATCGAAGGAAGGGATGGATTAAAATTTATGAAGAGTAACACATGCTTAAGACGTAGTAGAAAGCTTCATTACTATGGACATTGGTATCACCAAATCACATTTTGTTACAAAATTATTCTAAAAAAATTACAATTGTGAAACATGCTATAAGGATATGAACATTCATGGAAACAAATTGATCAAATAGTACCACCCAACATATTTGGACTACTCACTACTTATATCAGTACATGACACGCATAGCAAAAACAACCAAGATCGTCCTACAATACTTCAAATATTATAAGCATAATGCAAAGAACATGATCCACAATAGACAAACATAATGTACCGTAAGGCAACATAATTCTAGTACTACTAAGAATTTAGCTCACCTCATTCGACCCGACTAAGTAAAGATTGCTTAACTTTTTCCATAACCATAGTCTTTCCAAGTCCCGGGGCATCCACACACATACAAGCTCCCCGGTTTCCGTCTTTCGACATTCGTCTTGCAAAACTCTAGAACCTTATTTGATTCTTCTTCCCTACAAACCATAAAAGGGAAACAATTGACATACCAACAAATATCAATAAGTGAAAATATAGTCCAAAACAAAAGAAAATTAATTAAGAATACGATCTAACCATGAATGATGAATTGCATACCGCTTTGAAATTGCACCAAAGAATAAAGTGCCCTTTGGATATACCCCGGTATTGAGGACTATCCTAGTGTTGTACTTGTTTATTAGATTTATAAAACTCGAAAGTGCCAACTTTATGCGGTTCAACTCCATCTTCCTCATGTTGTTACCTTGTTCATAAATCACCCCAATATTCACAACCCTTTGTTTTATTCTCTAGTGTCTTCGACCTCGCTACCTTAGTTATCACAGAACAACATAATGCACAGAACAAGAAGATGAGCCACATTGGCAATCCTCTCAACATATAGACCCTTTATCCCTAGATTATAGCGCACATACAGGGCAGTAAACAAAATTGAACATAATCGAAGCGTAAAATGTCGGCAATCTACAAACGAACGAACGAAGAGAGACACTCGAGCGATTTTGCGAAACTACAACAATTTTAAACCCTAGATCCACGAAAATCATTGAAAAAAAAGCAAAATCGGGTAAAAACTCAAAATCAAAAGAGAGGAGAGAGAAAATACCTCGGCGGCGTGTTCGCGCGACAAAAACGAAAGGAGGAGGAGAGTGCGGGTGAGAGAAATAGACGGCGACGCGAGAGAGAGAAGAGTGAGGGAAGGCGGAAAACGTAGCACCGGTGGTCGGAGAACAGCAGTGACAAGGCGGAGACCACAGCCGAGGTCGGAGAGAGAGGGGCGAGGCGTGAGTGTGTGAGAGAGAGAGAGAGAGAGAGAGAGAGAGAGAGAGGGGGCGGGGGTGTGTGAGAGAGAGAGAGAGGCGGGGATCCATGAGCGGGTGTGGTGCGAGTGCGGGAATTGCCAAGTGACTAAGTGAGGGAAGCTTTAATTAGGGGGAAATGCAAAAGTTGAAGGGCTGCGGTTGTTCAATAACCGCAGCCCTTCGTAATGAATGAAGGGTCGGTTTTTGAGCTAACCGCAGCCCTTTGTAATTAAGGGCTGCGTTTTTCAGATAACCGCAGCCCTTTGTAATGAAGGGCTGCGTTTTTCAGATAACCGCAGCCCTTGCACCGCAGCCCTTGGTCTTTTTTCCTCTAGTGCCAATTGAGAAAAAGATCCAAGGAACAATGAATACCACCGAGAAACTTAAAGAAGGTTACTCTACGCAGAGGTCTCCTATGTTCAATGGGAAGTTCTATTCCTACTGGAAGAACAGAATGGAGATATTCATCAAGGCCGAAAACTACCAGGTATGGAGACTCATTGAAGTTGGTGATTTTGAGGTCACAACTACTAATGACAAAAATGAGGTAATTCCTAAACCCTTATCTGAATATGACAAAGTTGATTTCGAAAAAATGGAAGTAAATGCTATGGCTGTTAAACTGTTGCATTGTGGACTTGGACCCCATGAACACAATAGGATCATGGGATGCAAATCCGCAAAACAAATATGGGATTTACTAGAAGTAACCCATGAAGGAACTAATGAAGTCAAGAGATCTAAAATTGATTTACTAATGAATAAATATGAACTGTTCTTCATGAAATGGGTTGCCAAATCAAATGCTAGTCAAGAACAGGAACCCACGAAACAAGGGGTTCCTACAACTAACAACTATTTGATTTTTGCAGGTTGGAGTGAGGAGGAACAACACAGGAGAAAAATATAAGTTTCTCTCACTCTCAACCTATGAAGGTGGAAGTGTGACTTTTAGTGACTATAAGAAAGGTAACATAGTTGCCATGGGTAAGGTTGGTAAGTCACCATCACATTCCATTGATAAGGTATTTCTAGTTGAAGGTTTAAAGAACAATCTCTTAAGTATTTCCCAATTCTGTGACAAGGGAAATGTTGTTAAATTTAATAGTGAAAAATGCTTGATCGTTAACATTAACTCTAAGAATGTCATCTTGGAAGGAACAAGGAAAGGGAACACATATATTGTGGATCTTGATCTTGTTCCTAAAAACAATTTGACATGTCTTAGTGTTATTGAAGATGATCCACTCTTATGGCATAAGCGTCTAGGACATGCTAGCTTTTCATTACTTGACAAACTTCGATCAAAAGATCTTGTTTTGGGATTACCTTCTATAAAATTTCATATTGATCAGGTTTTTAATGCATGTGCCAAAGGAAAGCATATTAGATCCTCTTTCAAATCTAAAACTTTTGTGAGCACCACAAAACCTTTAGAATTAATTCATATGGATTTGTGTGGCCCTATGAGAATTCAAAGTAGAAGTGGAAAGAGGTATGTGTTAGTTATTGTTGATGACTACTCTAAGTACACTTGGATTATTTTTCTCTCTAGTAAGGATGAGACTTATGATGAGTTCCTTGTCTTTGCTAAAAGAGTTCAAAATTTGAGTGGTCACAAATTGATGCATATTAGATCCGATTATGCTAAAGAATTTGAAAATTATAAATTTGATGACTTAAGCAGAAACCATGACCTAGATCATAATTTTTCTGCTCCTAGGACACCACAACAAAATGGGGTTGTAGAAAGGAAAAATAGAACTTTGGAAGAAATGGCTAGAACCATGCTAATTGCTATTGAACTTCCAAGAAACTTTTGGGCTGAGGCTGTTAATACTGCTTGTCACATAATAAATCGTGCCATGATGAGACCTATCATTAACAAAACTCCTTATGAGCTTTATTTTGGAAAGAAACCCAATATTACTCATTTCAGAACATTTGGTTGCAAATATTTTGTTCATAACGATGGGTAACATAATCTTGGAAAATTTGATGCTAGGAGTGATGAAGCAATATTATTAGGATATTCATCACATAGTAAGGCTTATAGAGTTTATAATAAAAGAACTATGTGTGTTGAAGAAAGTATCCACATAATCTTTGATGAATCTGATAATTTTAATCCAAGCAAACAGGTTGATGACTTTGAGATTAGCTTGGTATGACCAAATGAGAAAGATGCAGATTCAATTAAGGAAGAAGAAATAAAAGAGAAAAGAAACAAAGTAGACGAAAACATTCATAACAATGATGTTCCTATTCCTCAAGATGATGGAGTTGTTCCTGTTCCTACTAAGAACGAAAATGTTGAAGAAACTGATTCAACAATTGCTGAAAGATGAAAAAATGAACAACCTATTCATATAAGGGAGTTTCAACCAACACCCTGGAGACATCAAAAATCACATCCAGTGGAACTCATAATAAGTGACATATCCAAAGGTACGCAAACTAGATCTCAGTTAAGGAATTTTTGTGCATTTCATGCGTTCTTATCAATGATAGAACCAAGAAATAATGAAGAAGCCCTAACTGATTTTAATTGGATCACTGCTATGCAAGCTGAATTAAATGAGTTCGAAAGAAACAAGGTATGGCATCTAGTTCCCTCTTTTAAATAACAAAAAGTGATTGGCTTAAAATGGGTGTTTAGAAATAAACTAGATGAGTATGGAATAATTGTAAGGAACAAAGCTAGACTTGTAGTAAAAGGTTATAATCAACAAGAAGGAATTGACTATGAAGAAACCTTTGCTCCTGTTGCTAGACTTGAAGCCATTAGAATACTAATTGCATTTGCTGCTTATATGGGATTTAAACTGTATCAAATGGATGTCAAGTGTGCATTTCTAAATGGCTATTTAAATGAAGATGTATATGTTGAACAACCCCCTGGATTTGAAAGCAATGATCTCCTAAACCATGTCTACAAGCTTGACAAAAGCAAGCGCCTAAGTCATGGTATGAGAGATTATCTAAGTTCCTTTTAGAAAACAACTTTAAAAGAGGAAAAGTGGATAAAACTTTATTTCTAAAATCTAAAGGAACTGACATACTACTTGTTCAAATATATGTTGATGACATTATTTCGGAGCAACTAATGAATCATTATGCAAAGAATTCTCAAACCTTATGAGTAATGAATTTGAGATGAGCATGATGGGTGAGTTAAATTTCTTTCTTGGGTTACAAATTAAGCAAACTGAAAAAGAAATAATTATTCACCAACAAAAATACATAAAGGAACTGTTAAAGAAATATGGCCTCGAAAATTCAAAGATAAATCACACTCCTATGGGAACTTCAACTAGATTAGATGAAGATTCCATAGGAACAAGTGTTGATCAAACAAAATATAGAGGCATGATCGGTTCACTTTTGTATGTAACTGCTAGTCGTCCAGACATAGCTTTTAGTGTTTGTTTGTGTGCTAGATTTTAAGCAAATTCAAGGAGTCTCATCTAACTGTTGTGAAGAGAATTCTTAGATTTCTTAAAGGAACAGATGATCTTGGACTTTTCTATCCAAGAAGTGATACATTTGAGTTAAAAGGATATGCAGATGCTGACTATGCTGGAGAACTTGTAAATAGGAAAAGTACCTCAGGTATGGTTCAAATTCTTAGTCATAGTTTAGTTTCTTGGAGCACCAAGAAACAAAACACAGTTGCTTTATCCACTGCTGTAGCAGAATATGTAGCTGCTGCTGCATGTTGTTCTGAAATGCTTTGGATAAAACAACAACTTTGTGACTATGGAATTATCTTTAATTGTGTTCCTATTTATTGTCATAATACTAGTGCCATTAGTATTTCAAAAAATCCAGTGCATCATTGAAGAGTTAAGCATATACATATCAGACATCACTTTCTAAAAGAAGATGTGGAAAAAGGTTTGATTAAACTTGAGTTTTGTCAAACTGAAAATTAGATTGCTGATATACTAACCAAGCCTCTACAAAGAGATAGATATGAAAAATTAAGGCTTGAGTCAGGTTTAATGAAACTTAAGTAATTGTTCATATTCCATTCCCCCATGTCTGAATTGATTTGTCTTACTTTATGTGATATTAAATGACTGTGATTAAATGCCTAAGACCATTGCAAATTAAGATGTTGAAAACATATACATGGATTCAAAGGAATAAAGCTACTCATAAATATACACATAATACTCCCCTTATTGTTCATAAGTTAAAGAAACATGCATGATATGAAGAATGTTGACATTTAGCATAAGTTGTTCCTATAGCACAATTTCCTTAGAATTTATTTTCTTTACATAAATTAAAAAGTCCATAAAAAATCAAAAATCCGAAAAATCCCAAAAATATAGGAATCAGATTTAATCAAGTCATGATTTCCTTTTTATCTTTTCTTTTACTTTTATCTTTTATTTTTGTTTTTATCTTTTTAATTTTTACGTGTGTAACTCTTCATTTACTGTTACATGCATCTTCTTCCTTCTTCCCTTCCAAAACTGTGTTCCTTAAACGCTTCAACTTCACCATTGTTCATCTCCTTCATACATTTTCGCACTACATAAAACCACAATTTCTTTTCCCCAAATGGCAAAAACCTCTCTCAGTTCACCTTTTCCAAAAGCAAAAACTCTCAAAACATCTCAAATGGAAAACCCCTCTTCTCCATCCAAAACCCTAGAAGCCAAAAATTCTCAAGAAACAACAATGGCGGTAGAAGAGCAAAAATTGGAGTCACCAAGGAGAAGTGTGAGAAGAAGAAAACTGATTGGGGAAGATGATGAGGAAGAAACCCCGAAACTAGTTGAGGGGGAAGAAGAAGCTACACATGTTCCTTCCAAAGGAACTGCTGCTTCTTCCTCCAAGAAAACAGTGGAGCGAAGTGATTCAAGGTCTGTTTTAGGATTTTGTGTCGATTTAGAGTGGGCCAAGAAAGTTAGATTCAATGAATTAACTGATATACTAAAGGAACAAGGTATGGAATACCTGTTTGAAACCGCATATAGTAATGCCTCAGTTCCTTAGCTATGGATGAGTTTTATGCAAACTTCATCAACACTGATGGAGTATGTACTACAGAAGTTAGGGGGAAGAAAATTAAATTTTGGGATATTATCTCAGATAACCCTGACATATAGGCCTATTTCCCAAATAACCCCGACATATTTTTTTTTCCCAGATAACCCTAAACTTGTATTTTGTCATTAAACTTGACGGAATAGGTAACGGTGTTAACTATTTTGACATTTATAATGAGAAATCGATTTTTTTTTTTTTTAAAAAAAAAACAAAAACATTGATGTTCTTCATCCTTTTTCTTTTGTTCTTCATCAATCATGTCTTCATCTCCCTCTCTCTCTCCAAATCCAGATAAAGTTCAGCTCAACCTTCTCGCCACCAACAGCACCACCACCACTCCCTCTCTCTCCTCTCGCCTCGCACGACCGCCACTCCCACCGTCGACTCACTCTTCGTAGCACTCCCACTCTCTCTCTCGTGTCCGTCTCGCCGCACTCTCACTATCTCTCTCCATCTTCGCTGCACTCTCACCTCTCACCGTCGGCTCACTCTCGCAGTTGACTCACTCTCGTCATCTAAATCTGGGCGCCCTAACATTATATTCTTCTTTGCGCTCTTCTCTCCTCTATCTCACAATTGGGCCGAATTTAGTGTGGTGTGCGAGAACAGCACGCAACAGCAACCAGAGAGGATGAAGATAAGACAACACGCACCAAGAAACAAGAGAACCGAGCGAGCAAGAAAGAAAAAAAATTAGACCAGAAGAACAATCAAGAAGACAGACTGATCTACATAATTTCGAGCAAGAAAAACAGTGATTTTGGGTTCAAATCTTTGCTGATTTTGGGTTGTTCGAATTTGGGGCCTTTTGTGTTCGAATTGGGGCTGTTTAGGGTTCGAATTGGGGATGTTTAGGGTTTAAATTAGGGATGTTTAGGGTTCAAATTTGCCAAGTATAGGGTTCGAATAGGGGCTGCTAGGTTCGAATTGGTGATGGTGGTGATGGTAGTGTGGAGATGAAGAACAAGAGAGGGAAGAAGATGAAGAACAAGAGTGGCCAATTAATCTGGGTTTAATTAAAAAAAATTAACACCGTTACCTATTCCGTCAAGTTTAATGACAAAATACAAGTTTACGGTTATCTGGGACAAAAAAATATGTCAGGGTTATTTGGGAAAAAGGCCTATATGTCAGGGTTATCTGAGATAATATCCCTTAAATTTTCCCAAGAAACTTTAGCAAAAATATGGGAAGTTCCTTGCAAAGTAACTGATCTATATTTTAAGAGGAAAGGAACTGTCGCCTTTTCCAATTTATCCCAAAATGATATTGTTGAATCCTTTGGGGGAACTGCTGGCCAAATCAAAATAAATCACAATCTTCTCTCTCTTGTCCACAAAATTTTGTTTAATCTTGTTTGGAGAGCACTCATTCCTAGAACTAAAAAGAGGAATAAGGTGGGTCTCTTGGATATGTGTTATATGTTTTGCCTTGACCACCACATTCAAATTAACTTCCCTTCTCTCTTTATCCAACATCTAACTCATTGCATTGAGAATCACTGTGTTGTTGGCTATGATGCTTTAATCACCTATCTTCTTTCTCACTTTAAGATCACGACTACTTGTTGCCCTACCTTGGGTATAACACAAGGTAATATTTTAAATGAAAAGACTTTGTATGGATTGGACCTTTCTGTACAATATGGCGTGTTGACTCAAGGGAGGATTGCTAATAGTTCCTCTCACAAAAGAAAACTGTCTAAGGCAGTACCCAAGAGGCGCAAAACTGTTGCCAAAAAGCCTTCCCCTCCTGTTCCTAAAAGAGTTAGACATAACTCTAGGTTGAAAACTGCTAAAACTGCACTTGTTCCATCAAATAAGGACTCTCCATTAGTCCTATCTAATGCGGAGGACCAGGATCACCATTCACCTAAGGAACCTACTCCTCCATCCTCACCAAAAAATACCAGTAACCCTCACTACCATCTCTTCCATCTCTCCCTCATCCTTCTCTGTTCCTTCCTGTTTTGAACAGTTGAAGATTGAGATGAAAGAACCAAATTCTTTCTCCTCTACATCTACTGACCTTCCACCACAACCACCTTTCCTTCCTTCTATTTACACCACCACCTCACCTTTTGTTTCTCTCAAAGGAACAGAAGGTCCATCCCAAGAAAACACCCCAGTTCCTCCACCTAAACCATCCACTGCCTCTGGTTCTAAGGGAAAGGAACAAGTTCCTTCAGATGAATTTGGTTGGGTCAATGAAGTATGTCTCCCTGCTCAACATATGATTAAGTTTTACAATCATCTTCACTGGACTTTAGACGCTAAAACAGATAAGATGATGGGTTTAATGAAAGTTTTTAGTGATAGTATGATTGAACAACAAAAGAACATGGAGATGATGGCCAAAACCATTAACACTTTGAAGCAGCAACTTGATGGACACCATAGAGAGGTGATGAAGAAGTTGGAAGAAGTGGTTGAGGAAGAAGTCGTAGAGGAACACAACTCCCTTTCCATTCCTAATGTCTAGTTCTTGTTTCTCTTAAAGGAACGGGAACTCTTAGCTTTTGTTTCTTTTCTTTTCTTTTCTCCTTTTTCTCTTTTGTACTTTAATGGAACAAGTGCTATAAATATACATGACTTTTGCTATATTTGTCTTTGTTTGTGATTTGAGTGCATAATTTCTTACTTGGAATGGCTAGTATTATGTGATTGATGTTTGAGCAAGTCTAACCTTTGAAATTCGTAACTTAACCATTTTTTTTGTACTTGTTAATGGTCTCAAGGTCTTGTAAATATCAGTCTTACCAAAATCACCAAGCGTTTGATCATTTTTACGATGACAAAGGGGGAAAAGATAAGGGACAAACTAAGTTGAAAAATGAAAAATGAAAAAATTGAAAAAATGAAAAATTGAAAAAATTGAAAAAATGAAAAAATAAAAAATTTCATCCTTAATCTGCCTTAATTAAATTATATTAATTATTATTTTATCTTTTTCATTGTCTTATGTTATTTGTTGTTTTTCTTAATTTGTAACTTTGTTGTCATCATCAAAAAGGGGGACATTGTTGAACCCTAGTTTTGATGATGACAAAGGAACAAAGATGCAAACTAAGTATTGGACTAACAAGTTATTTAAGTGAATGAATTTCAAGGTATCAATGAAAGAAACAAATAGAATACTAAGTCAAGGAAGAAATCAAGTTGGGATTTTGAAGACTAAGTAAAGATGTTTCAAGATTTGGTACTGGAGCAACATTGGAGCAAGAAGATTAAAGCGAGGCTTTTTGTTTCTATTTCCATTGTAAAGGAACGAGTAAGAATGGTAAGGAACTATGGCAATTTAGAATAAGAATGAGCGTTTGTTCCTTTGTAAGGAACAAACGAACTGACGCTTAACTAATAAGTTAAAGGAACTAACTATTAAAAAGAACTAGACCTAGGATGAAGCAGTACAACAGTTTAATTATGTCTATTGAGTAATTTATGCCTAGATTCTAGGTAACCGTTTTATTTAAGGAAAAATCTGACTTTAAGGAAATTCTTTTTAAGGAAAAGATTTTATTTTTATAAAGATAATAAATATCCTTTTCGATTTTTATGGAAAATATTTTAAAGATAATATTTTTGGTAAAAGGATTTTATTTTGGTTTTAATAATTAAAATACTTTTTAATTAAATCAGGTTTTAGAGTTACTGCTTTATGTGGTTGCTAAAATTAAAGGAGCAGTAACACAATTATCTCCCACGTTTAACATTGATCATGGAGATCATGGGTTGAATGAGGAACGTGTTCCTCTAAGTAAGGAACATCATGGGATAATGGTTTTATCACTAACACATGTTTTAATCCTACATTTTAAGTTATTACTACTATAAATACTAGTGTCTAATGAGGTTCCAATTTGTGTCTGACCAAGTGAATTAGTGAGTTTAACTAAGTAAAGTGTCAGTGCCTTCATTCTCTCATAAAAGCCATTTGCTCTTTGCCTTCTTACTCTAATTCCACTAAGTTTATTTGATCTATTGTATTTTGATTTTTGGGGAAAGGGGACTTTGAGTGAAGTTCTGTAAGAGAGAAGCTTTGAGTGAAGCGAGTTAAAGTGAGAATACTTCAAGTGAAGTTGAGAGGACACTACAAGAAAAAGCTGAAATAACGACTGCTTCACAGCGACGGTCAGTAAAACGGTCGGTGATCAAAATTTTTGCGACGGCTCCAAGCAGTCGGTGGTCACCGACTGTTTATAATGTTCAGAACGACGGTTTAACCGTCAGCACGGTCTTAAGCCGTCGTTGTTAAGGTTAATTTAAATCTGAAATTTTTTTACCTTAGGCGACGGTCTAAAGCCGTCGCTGATTTCGAGTGGGGGGTTAAAATGAAATTGTCTGTTTCAGTCGTGTTTATTTCGACAATTTATGAGAGGGAAGTTAGGAGGCGAATTGAAGAAGACGACGAACGCGACACCACCTCCACCTGCCGTTGCCGCCGGAGAGACCACCTCCACCTGCCGTTGCCGCCGGAGACACCGCCTCCACCTGCCGTTGCCGCCGGTTAGTAGTGCTTCATTTTCTTTTTTTTTTTTTAAATTTTTTTTAACTCATAAAACCAATCCCTAAAAATTGGGTTTTTGGGATATAGGTGGCCAAAACCACCTTAAGCCGGAAATCTTTCTCCTCCCTTATCCAATTTTGCTGGGCTTCGCTCTCTCTACACTACCTTTGAACTTGGTAAAATTCCCTCTCACTTTTATCTTTGCCTTTAAAATTGCAATGTCAGTTATTCTGTTTCGTTTGTTACATTAATTTTTTGTTAAAATATGATTGTTGGTCAGATAATTCTATGCTCATATTGTAAAACTGTTGCAAAAGAAGTGTTCTTGTTTGTGCTTCTCATTTGTTTGAAGAAATGCTTATGTGAATTGTGTTTTGGTTTTCTCTAAGGGTGGGTGATTGGGTTTATTGCTTGATTTGTAGTGCAAAATTCAGTAAAATTGTTAACTTTCTGTTTTTGGGTTAGTTGATTGTATGCCCACATTTGCTTTATGTTTCTTCTAAATTGGGTGTGTGAAATTTGTTTGATACATGTTGACGTTGTGATGCTTTTGTTCAATGGTTTTTATTGAATGAATGGTGAAAATATGGATTGTTTCCTAATATCTATTTCAGACTCAATTTTTGTTAATAATTTCATTTTTGAATTTTTTGGCACTCACCAAAATCTCATTTGGCTTTGTCAATGTAGGTGGCCAAACACCACGCCCCGACTGCCGTCTGCCTGTTCCGAAGCCCTGCCGCCTGTAGGTACTCTTTAAATTTTAAATCTTTAATTTTAATAGTAAATATAGTTTATATGGTTAATTGCTTAATTTTATGTTTAAATTTTGCTAAATGCTTAAAGGTTATAAAAGTTAAAAACTATATAATTATCACAATAATTTATTTATTGCACATTCCTTTATTTAGTTTACACTATTTATTGCACATTCCTTTATTTAGTTTACACTATTTATTGCAAATTTTGGTAAATGCTTAAAGGTTATAAAAGTTAAAAACTATATAATTATCACAATAATTTATTTATTGCACATTCCTTTATTTAAATTGTTTATATTGTATTTGACATATTTGTTTTCGTGGAAATAGTTTGGATGATGTTATAAATTTAATTTAAGTGTTTAAATAAATATGTTTGCATCATCATGTGCCTAGATACCCGTTCAAGGTATACTCATTAGGAGTATATCTTGAATAGTCCCCGATTGGGACTGTTCTTCGACGTTTGACCTCACTTAGGTGGTGAATGTATGCCTTTTGTTCTATTCTATGTAATTTCCGGTGATGTTGTTTCTCTATGTTGTTCTCTGGGTACATATGTAAGCTTTTACGAAGCTGACATTGTGTACTTGGAGAACTCATGGGAAATGCTGCCGGAATTTACGTAGAAGCGAATAGTTGGCATACATTCACTAGTGGGGTTAGACGTCGAAGAATGGGTTAGGTTGGAGTGATAAGGACCTTTGGACATCATTTTAGGCCCTATATGTATTTCACAAATATGTTTTAATTGTACGTATGTTGGTTGTTAATGAGTATTGTCATTGAAATGGTTTAGAATTGTAGAATTGGTCACCATGAAACGGAAGGAGCGTTGGTGGATGTATGATAGATATGACAATGTGCGTAACTTGAGGCCCGAGTTCTTGAGGGGGGTTGATGAATTCATTGATTTTTGCAAAGTCAATCCCGAAACCCCAGGTAAGGATGAAGTTAGATGTCCGTGTCCGAAATGCAAGAACAGACGTATGCACACGGTTAAAGTGCATTTGTATACACAAACATCAAACATCAAACATCAAACATCAAACATCATATATGTAGTTAGTTTAGTGTATTTATAAGTTGTTTTGATTGAAAATACACAAAGTAGGAAAGTTAGAACCAAATGCAGGCTAATATAGGCCATTTTAGGCCTTTTTACTTGAAATTGAATGAATACGAGTACTTTGATGCTAGTTTAAGTTATAACCACCTCAAACATCATATATGTAGTTAGTTTACTGTATTTATATGTTGTTTTGATTGAAAATACACAAAGTAGGAAAGTTAGAACCAAATGTAGGCTAATATAGGCCATTTTAGGCCTTTTTACTTGAAATTGAATGAATACGAGTACTTTGATGCTAGTTTAAGTTATAACCACCTCAAACATCATATATGTAGTTAGTTTAGTGTATTTATAAGTTGTTTTGATTGAAAATACACAAAGTAGGAAAGTTAGAACCAAATGTAGGCTAATATAGGCCATTTTAGGCCTTTTTGCTTGAAATTGAATGAATACGAGTACTTTGATGCTAGTTTAAGTTATAACCACCTCAAACATCATATATGTAGTTAGTTTAGTGTATTTATAAGTTGTTTTGATTGAAAATACACAAAGTAGGAAAGTTAGAACCAAATGTAGGCTAATATAGGCCATTTTAGGCCTTTTTACTTGAAATTGAATGAATACGAGTACTTTGATGCTAGTTTAAGTTATAACCACCTCAAACATCATATATGTAGTTAGTTTAGTGTATTTATAAGTTGTTTTGATTGAAAATACACAAAGTAGGAAAGTTAGAACCAAATGTAGGCTAATATAGGCCATTTTAGGCCTTTTTACTTGAAATTGAATGAATACGAGTACTTTGATGCTAGTTTAAGTTATAACCACCTCAAACATCATATATGTAGTTAGTTTAGTGTATTTATAAGTTGTTTTGATTGAAAATACACAAAGTAGGAAAGTTAGAACCAAATGTAGGCTAATATAGGCCATTTTAGGCCTTTTTACTTGAAATTGAATGAATACGAGTACTTTGATGCTATTTTAAGTTATAACCACCTCAAACATCATATATGTAGTTAGTTTAGTGTATTTATAAGTTGTTTTGATTGAAAATACACAAAGTAGGAAAGTTAGAACCAAATGTAGGCTAATATAGGCCATTTTAGGCATTTTTACTTGAAATTGAATGAATACGAGTACTTTGATGCTAGTTTAAGTTATAACCACCTCAAACATCATATATGTAGTTAGTTTAGTGTATTTATAAGTTGTTTTGATTGAAAATACACAAAGTAGGAAAGTTAGAACCAAATGTAGGCTAATATAGGCCATTTTAGGCCTTTTTACTTGAAATTGAATGAATACGAGTACTTTGATGCTAGTTTAAGTTATAACCACCTCAAAAATCATATATGTAGTTAGTTTAGTGTATTTATAAGTTGTTTTGATTGAAAATACACAAAGTAGGAAAGTTAGAACCAAATGTAGGCTAATATAGGCCATTTTAGGCATTTTTACTTGAAATTGAATGAATACGAGTACTTTGATGCTAGTTTAAGTTATAACCACCTCAAACATCATATATGTAGTTAGTTTAGTGTATTTATAAGTTGTTTTGATTGAAAATACACAAAGTAGGAAAGTTAGAACCAAATGTAGGCTAATATAGGCCATTTTAGGCCTTTTTACTTGAAATTGAATGAATACGAGTACTTTGATGCTAGTTTAAGTTATAACCACCTCAAACATCATATATGTAGTTAGTTTAGTGTATTTATAAGTTGTTTTGATTGAAAATACACAAAGTAGGAAAGTTAGAACCAAATGTAGGCTAATATAGGCCATTTTAGGCCTTTTTACTTGAAATTGAATGAATACGAGTACTTTGATGCTAGTTTAAGTTATAACCACCTCAAACATCATATATGTAGTTATTTTAGTGTATTTATAAGTTGTTTTGATTGAAAATACACAAAGTAGGAAAGTTAGAACCAAATGTAGGCTAATATAGGCCATTTTACCCACTTTATTTTACTTGAATTTGAGTATATTTAACCAAATGCAGGAGACGTACAAGAAGAAGCTGGATCATTGTACCACTCAGGGGTCACAGCCGAACCCTGATCTGTTGTATTGGGAGACAGTTGGGGGGAGGAACCGAGGAAAAGTTCAGGGGTTGGGTCGGGAGATCATTTGTACTACAACTCTTCATCGAGCGAGGAGATAGGGGCTCTTCACAACCATATGAGCCGTCCATTTTATCTCCGATTGGGGCGGAAGGTGGAGGCAAAGGTCGCTGCGCGGATGGAAGAGGTGGAGGCAATGGTCGCAAAGCACGGGTGGAAGCGTCAAGTCGGGCCATTGTTGAGGAAATGATGAGGAACATGTCTAGTTTCGGCCACATGTCCTCGGGTTGCAACCAGGCCCCCCCTCCACATCGCGCACTGCACGATGACCCGGGGTTTGGTGGTGGCGGTAGTGCTACACGATACACCCTTGACAGGTGTAGTGTTTTTTGGTTTCGGCAACTTGGTAACTAACTTTTATGCATTTAGTGTCAATATTTATCGGCATCTCGCTTTGTTTCTAGATGTGTCGGGTTATTTTTTTTGGAACCCGACTTCTACTTTATTTCTCGACACCGGGATCTATTTTGCGTACATATATTTAATCTAGGTAGTTTGTCTAACTATAGACATTTAGTGTCTATATTTATCGGCATCTAGCTTATTAGTTTCCGACTTTGTCGATATATATTTTTTGTAAACACATAATTCTACTTTATTTCCCGACATCGGGATCTATTTTGTGTACATAATTGTAATCTATTTCATGTAATTATACAAGTATCAATGCAAATTACAAGTATCAATGCAAATTGTAATATATATCAAAATTGCATATTTTTGTAATTGAATGCGATGGAGGAACAAACTTTAGTGTGGTCCACAAGCATGCAAACTGTCTTTATTAGGTGTTTAATTATTGGTAACAACAAAAATATTCTAAATAATATTATCTCAAAAAAACAACGACGGCTAAAAATTAAATCAACGACAGGCGCCGTTGCAAGGTATACCATGGACCCAAGGACTTCCTCTTCAACGACTGCTTTTACATAATAGCGACGGTTTACAACAGACGTTGATGTGGCCCATACAACGACTGTTTATAACCGTTGGGGATTTACCGACGGTTTTAAACTGTCGCTAAATCAACGACGGTTCCAAACCGTCGTTGATTTAACTACCGTTTAAAACGTCGTTGGTTTGGTTCCGGCGTCGGTTTTTTGGAACGGTCGCTGATTACAAGTAAGCCGTCGGTAAATTATTCACCGACGGCTCAGCGGTCGTTGATTCTAAATTCAGCGACCACTGTGCACCGACAGCCATTTAACGACGGTTTTGCGGTCGGTGATGTTTTACCGACGGTTTCCCTAATATTACCGACGGCTTTTAGCCGTCGTTAAATTCGACCTTTCTTGTAGTGGGAACAGCTGTTAAGGGAACAGTTGTTTAGGCACTTGAGTTTAGGAACTCAAGGTGTGGCCCGTGAGTAGAATTAGGTTGTAACAAAGTTGTTTGGACTAATTAGTGAAAGAGTTGAGTTTAAAATCCCTAGTGGTCGAGCTTGTTTCATCTTGTTGGGCCCAAGAAGTTTTTCCTCGTAAAAATCCCTTGTGTTCCTTTAGCTTGTTTCTTTGTTCAAGTTTAAAATTCCGCAAAAAGTTACGTTTATTTTTACACATACAATTCACCCCCCTCTTGTATTGTTCCTAGTGAAATAACATTATCAAATGGCACCAAGTTAAGTCCATGCTCAGGTATGGCTAACTCCTCGCACTCACTGATGTGAGAACAATAGTTAAGTGTAACTTTCACACAATGTTGAATAGGTCTTTCCATCCCATTATTTTCAATCGTTCCAAAAGTTGTAATTCATCCAAAAATGAGCAACAATTCGATCAATTGGAGTGAGAAAAAGAAACCAGAGAAAAAAAATCATACACAGCAACAATTCGAACAACCTGCACAACAAAAAGGCATTAGCAACTGGGAACCAACCAACAGAGAGGAGAGAGGAAGATAGCAGCGAACGGTACCAAAACCTCCGGCGAACAACCTTGCCGGCGAACAGATGAAGACAAAACACGGGCGAGTTCCCCGGCTGAGGAGTGAGAAAAAGAGATGAAATACAACAATATCTTGAGAAACCCGAAGAAATTGAACAAGATTGAAGGCTTGATAGATCGAAACGAGTAAGAAAGGAAGAAATTTTGGTCAAATCACATAATTGCATGCTCAATCACTCAAAATCAACCCCAAAACTGCCATAAGAGGAGAGAGAAACGAAAAACCCTAACAATTAAAATTTCGCCAATGAAAATAATTTGAAGTGACTAACAATTTTTTAACTCCTCAAAATATGTAGAGAGCGGAAGAAGAGATGGAAGTATTCTCTTTAATGGGGAGATGGAAGGAATTGGAGGAGAGCGAGAGAACAAAGATAAAATTGTTCTGCTGAGTTTGAGTGTTGTATTTTATTTTCTTTCCTGCTCTGCTTAATCCTTTTCTTTTTTCGCACTGTTTCTATATGATATCATCTTATTATAAATCATATTGTACTCTGATAGAAGTATGGAACAACTCATGGGTCGAATGAAAAAATGCAAATGTGAAGTATATGATATCCTGATTCCTGATAATATGCTAGCCAGCTAATTAATTTTCTTTGTTCTTAATTCACTTTTGGTAATGAATACCACATCATGATCATGAGATGCTTCATGCTAGCCCGTTCATGGAAAGATGCAAATGTAATAATAATAGTAATGCAAGTTTATTTTATTACCAAATAAGAAATAAAAAGATGATTTCGTTCAAAAAAAAATATAACACACCATGATTATGATTAGAGAGTACATATAGCAAAAACCAATAACAACTCAAATATTCAATCTTTAGTCCCAAAGTGGTTTAGGGTAGGCTAAAATGAATCATCATAAAAAAAAAATCATATCCATGACCAATACATACTAAAATTTCAAATTAAAAAATATTTAAGTGAGAGAAGTGAGACAAGAGATAATCTATGTGTTCAAGAAATTAAATTAAGTAAAAAAAGTGAAAACCAGCATATAAGGGTCAGTTTACTTCAACTTATTTTGACATAACTATGACAATATAAGTTCGGAAAAATTTAGATAAGATTAAATAAATTTAGATAAAATAATTAAGTTATTTTTGAACAACTTAAGGCAAAAATAAGAAAATTTCAGACAAGATAAGTTGTTTACAGATAAAAATGGATATTCTTCTCACTATTAAAAAATTAAGATCGTACTACACACTCTGCGAGGAGTGATAATTAAGTGACCCAACGGGTTACGAACCCTCTAATTATTGAAATTTCATTGGTCAATAGTACTTTAAAACATTAATTTTTATGACAATTCTCTCTCCATTCATTGCATACATATTAATATCTTATTCTATTGTGTCTAAGAGGGTTGGCAACCAGGGTCACTCAAGCATTTTCCCACGCTCTTACATTCAAATGAAATAAAAGATATAAATACATACTCTTATGAACTTACACTTGATATTGATATCATATATAAAGAAAATTCACACACTTTGAATTTGGCCCATTCTATATAAATATTCTAAAATAAAGGAGTAAGAGACAGAGTAAAGCATGACCAGATGAAAGTGATGATTTTGTAACTTTTCAAAACTAGGTGTTGTTTAGTTAATTAAAAAACACGGGAAGGGAAATTTATTTCTAAGAAGTACACGAATTTATTTTTACCTAATTATTCTTGCAAAAAAAAACCAATATAATTGTTTATAAATTTAACATCCTAAACTCAAATTATATATGAAATAAAGTATGAGTGAATTATGAAGTAGTTGACATTACCGGATGTCAATAATTATTTCTTATATGAACATGAAGTATAGTGTTCCTTGCTAAAATATGTGTTACTCACTTACTCTTTAAAGTTAAGTAGCGCCATGATTTTCTTATATAATTAAATTGTATAATACGCATTCCGTCAGATGGAACGGGGAATAATGTAAGATACAATAAATTGTGATCATTTCAGATAGCAACAGGGAATAAGGTATTTAGGTGAAAAGTAAGTGGAAATGAGTAACCTATTTTTTCTTATATTTTTCTATAAAAGTAATGTTACAATTTGTAAACCATACATAATATGGATATTAGACTCGAAATAGAGATATCTAATGAGCATCGCAACACTAATTGAGAAAGGTGAATCAACAAAATAGTTAATTGTCAAGCTTATATGTCAAAAGAGGGATTTACAAGTAATAAATTTTAGTTCATTTATAAGAGAGTGAAACTATTGTGAAAAGATCAGTTAAAGTTATTGAATTGGTAATTTACCTGTGTACTCTTTTTGAGAACTTCTTTCTTTGATGTAAAAGATACTATTAAAATGTAAATCATATAGAGAACCTATAAAAAACACATACATTATACAAGTACTTCGTATTTATATTTGTTTACTATACAACATTATCATTTTCTAAATTAGTCTTAATGAATATTAAACTTTAGTTGGCTTAATATATTCTAAAATTGTTTTTAGGAAGAAACTAATGAGTAATGGCTAATAGTGGGCCGTTGGAGTCACATGGGGTAGTCTTTGGGAGGCGAAAAGTAAAGTGGGAAACCCTGTATAATATTCATTCCGTCAGATTGAACGGGAAATAATGTAAGATACAATATATCTTCGAAATTGTGGTCATTTCAGGTAGCAATAGGGAATAAGGTATTTACGCGAAAAGTAAAGTGGAAATGAGTAACTTATTTTATCTTTTAATTTTCAATAAAAGTAATGTTACAATTTGTAGATCATACATCGTATGGATATTAGACTCGAAAGAGAGATATCTAATGAGCATCGCGACATTAATTGAGAAAGGTGAATCATCAAAATCAGTTAATTGAAGCTTATATGTCAAAATAGGGATTTATAAGTATTCTATTTTAGTTGGTTTATAAGAGAGTAAAACTGTTGTGAAAAGATCAGATAGAGTTATTGAATTGGAAAAGTTGTTAATTTGCCTATGTGATTTGTTTTGACAACTACTTTTTTCTTTGATGTAAAAGATAACATTGAAATATAAATCATATAGAGAACCTGCAAAAGATAACATTGAAATACAAGTACTGTGTATTTATATTTGTTTACTATACAACATTATCATTTTCTAAATTAGCCTTAATGAATATCAAAAAAATCGTTGGCTTAATATATTCTAAAATTGTTTTTAGGAAGAAACTAATGAGTAAGGGTTAATGGTGGACCATTGGAGTCAATTGGGGTAGTCTTTGGACGATAAAAAGTAAAGTGGGAAACCCTTTATAATACTCATTCCGTCAGATGGAACGGGAATAAGGTATGATACAATATATCATCGAAATTGTGGTCATTTCAGGTAGCAGCGGAGAATAAGGTACTTATACCTCATGAAGTTCATGTATTAAATGATTCTTTGATGTCTGTAAAATAAATCCAATTTGGTTCTCATGAAGTCTAACTTTCATTGTTCCACTTATGTCCTTTATTTAAATATTGATCGAAAGATTGTATGAACAAAACTCCGAATATTAATACCAAAAGATTGCATTAGTTTATATAAGACTTTACCCTTTATTCGGTGGTAGATGTATATTCCAACACATATAACACACACTCTCCAGTCCAACAAAATTAACTCTATTGTTGCAGTAGAAACACGAATCAAACCATTCACATGTATCTACATTAATGCTTTGTAGTCTTCCAATAATTCTACAGTTGCTTTCCTACATAGAATTCAAGCATAATGAAAACAAAACATCCCACACATAATTATAATGAAAAAACTGATTGAAAGAAACATAAACATATCTTACTCTTTGATTCTCTAAAAATTCACATATTGTCAACCGTATTACATTTGATAATGGCAACAATACCTTTCGTTCCACATAGTAAGCATTAATAAACCTATTAGATTGATAAGAACACAATTAGTTATTTCTATTGATATGAACAACAATTTTCAATAATTAAGTTCAATTATTATAATTAATGTCTCACCATCTTCGTAAGTTGTTTGCACGCTTAATCCTAGGATTGACCATGATTATAGAATTACTTTGTGATTGAAAAAACAGCCCTATACAATAGTCATATATATTTCAATTATAACAATTAACTATACATAGATCACATATGAGTTGAAAATAGTACATTATGTCGAGAGTTTACCATAATTATTCTTAATTAGCAAACCTCTTGCTAGAATTGTGATGTTTTGTGTTACAATATCCCAACTATTTTTTTGTACGAATCCATGAATGAAGTTGTTCAAAAGGTACAACTTAACTGCAACACAACTAATACAATAAGGAAAAGAAGTAGTTTAGAACTGAAAAGGATGTATAATCATGTATTAAATTTTTTAGAGAAACACCAAGAAAGAAATTTTTTTTAAAAAAATTGTACTTTTACCTTTCATCTATTAGGATAATACGTTGTATGTTGATGTTTCGCGCAGTGTCTAATTCCACCTTTCTTAAATTTATCACACTTGCTAATAAATCTAAAAAGAAACATAATATTGACTATTAATCATGCAACCTTTAAAAATAATTTTTAAAAATTTAAAAAGTTTATAAGAAAGAATGTTATTACCTATTTCAATCTTGTCGTTTTCATGAAGCATAGTGACTTTGCTCAGCTTTGTGAATATGGAAGTTGAATCCATATTCGGTCAATGAGTAAACTCATGTATTTGTTCGAAATTTTTCTAATGTGTCACACATGAAAAAAGTATTCCATGATACTTACCAATATGTTATTGATTGCAAATTATTCATGCAAGTTGGGTGAAAGATTATTTCTCCCTTACATGTCACACGTTATGGAGAGTGACTTTTGGCAAATTTAAAATTCTTAATATAAAGGTGTATTGGTCTATGCTTTCTTGCCTAAAATATTGGATGTGTATTGATGGAAATGATTGATGCCCAAAATTATGGGCTAATTGTGAGAGGATGGAAGGTGTTTCCACGTGGCAGTTGTATGAATCCCATGAGAATTTGAGAAGCACTGTGAGGCTTCGAAGCTTTATGGATTGACACCTAGGATTTTTTTTCTTCTTTTTTTAGTTAATATGATGATTAGTATTAGTATAGTTACTAGCCTTAGTATTAGTATTAGTATTCGTAATGGTAATGGTATTAAGGTCCCTTTTTCAGCTTATTTTTGTTTATTTGAACTATCAAAACTTATCTGAATTTACTACACCTTATTTGAACTTATGTGAACTTAAAAGAAACACTGTTACTTTCTATGGGCTTAGCACGAGTCAGTAATCATGATACATTCATTGATCTCATATGATAACAACTTGTTTCAATTGAATCACATGTTTCAGTTCCGTAATGAATTCAACTTAAAGACGAGTATCGTCATCCTGAAATAGCCTAATGACGATTAACTTAAATGGAGTATTGTTATCTTGAACAAACTTATCGACTTACATTGATACATATTAATCTAATTCAATAACATGTTTACAATTTCGAAATGAATTTAACTTAAATACTATTAACTTGAATGTAGTATTGATACTTTCTATCAGCTTATCACAAGTCACTGATTGATGGTACATTCATTTATCTCATCCCATAACAACTTGCATCAATTGAATTAGATGTTCTAGTTCTGAAATGAATTTAACTTAGAGACTATTAACTTATAGGAAAAATTGTTTTAAATAAGTCAACCTTTGCGAGGTCTTCCCATTTTAAGTCTACCTTTTGATTATCCCTGATTGAGTTAGGCTTGTATATGCATTTTCTTCTATTGAGTTTTAACCTGTTTGTGACTTGTTTACTAGGTACCTTATGATACGTGTTACAATGTCCCACCCCCCACCCTCGCATCCCTCTTTGTTTTAGAAGAAGGGACTTGTAACACGTATCATAAGTAACCTAATAAACAAGTCACAAACAAGTTAAAACTCAATAGAAGAAAATGGACATACAAGCCTAACTCAATCAAGGATAATCAAAAGGTAGACTTAAAATGGGAAGATCGCGCAAAGGTCGACTTATTTAAAACAATTTTTCCTAACTTATATAGAGAGTATTGTTATCTTGAATTAACTTATCGACTTGCATTGATATATTCAATGAACTTCATCCGACAACAACATATTCCAATTCAATTAGATGTTTTTAGTTTCAAAATTAGTTGAAATTAAATACGATTAAATTAAATAGAGTATAGTTATCTTGAATCGCCTTAATGACTTACATTGATATATTCATCTAACCCAATAACTACATATTAGTTCAATCAAATGTTTTAAGTTTCAAAATGCATTTCACATAGAGACGATTAACTCAAATATTGTATTGTTATCTTGAATTAGCTTAGCGACTACCATTGACCCATCATTTAATACGATAATAAGTACTTGGAATCATTTAAGTAGATGTTTTTAGTTTCGAAATGCATTATACACTGGAAGACAATTAGTTTAATGATTAACCAATTTCATTAACTAATCTATACACTAATTCATCATTATCAATCATCATTAGCAGTCATCATCTTAATCTTTGATCACAATCAATCATCAATTCATCATTGATTGTTACAAGTTAATAAATACACATTGAAAAACTATAGAATAATTATGTTACATAATAACATGATTACAAGTTAACATTTAGTATAGCTAACGTAATTATAACCACCATACAAATGAACAATGATTAGAAATTCTATAATGAAGAAGTTGAAATTGAACTTTTCAATATCAGCCAAATGTTGAACCTTTAATAAAATAATTTCACAGTAAAGATAACAACTTCAAAATGCGCTTTTGTAGACAAATATAGACACGTCTCTTAATGATATCGTTGTTTCCGACAGGTTTAACTGATATGGCAAAAGTCCAAACGAGTTGAAATTCTATGCAATGATCAAGTCTTTGACCCAAGCGCGACCTGTTGGAAAAAGATACATGCGGTTTAATCGATATCAAATTTCACCCGAGTTGATGCGGGTTTCCTTAAGAAACGAAATTAACTGAATCCGGACTGAAAATAATTGTTCAACTGATAGTAATAGGTAAATAGTCAACTGTTTTAACAGAACTGTACGGGGTCAAACCAAAAGACAAATGTAAACTGAACTGAAAATTGAATTAGTTGTATGATTGAAACTGAAATAGAAAAAATTTAAACTGAATCAATTAAGTTGAGAAAAACGAATTGAATTAACCGAATCAAGCCAACCGAACTGTTTGGTTTGAATCGGAAATGTAACCGGTTAACCGAATTGACACCACTATATATAAAACTAATTCTTCAACATTTTTGTTGAAATTTGGACTTTTTAACATTCTCGCTCTAAATTTTTTTACCCGTCGCCAGAATTTTCACTTACCCTCCAAAAGTCAAAAGTGGAACTGAAAAGGCAAAAGTTACTTAACCCTTTTTACGCCTTTGTAATTTGCATTTTAAAGACTTTAAAGATGTATGTAACTTACTTTGTGGAATGGATGTAATGAGTCCGATTTTTCAAATTTCAATGATTCAATCATGTAAAAACATTGTGAATCTAAATGGGAAAAAATTATTGAACCTGGACTGCATTGGTTTCGGACTCGCAAATAATTTTTGGATCGAACCGAACTAGACTAAAAAAGTTTTGATCGGATTTGAACTTAATTTCTCAAGTCCAAGAAACTTTAGACTGAATTTAAATTTTACAAAGTCCAATTGAGTTCAATCAAGCTTACACTGCTGGTCACCCGTTGGCACCGTTCATTTTTCCAAATAAAAAATCAAAACGAGGAGAAAGAAGATAAACTCTCCCAGCCGGCAGCCCAGCCAACGGGCAACAAGAACCAAAATCAATCTCACGTCTCTCAACCTTGGGACGCTGCTGAAAACAAGTCCTGCTTCTCTTTACTCTACTATTTATAGCTTTCTTTGCACTTTTCAGTTATCTCAATTCTGAAAAGTATGTTAAAAACACCACTATATTGATACATTCTTAATTACTCTATATCTCATCTTCATCTATGAGCTTGGAATCAATGTTAACTCTTACTGGGTGCAGCAGCAGCAGCCTTATAACCCTTAATTTCAGAACCATCATTAATGGGGTTCCCTCATTATCTTCCTCCATACACAAAAAACCTCCAATTTTTAGTGAAAGTTTTGGTTTAAAGTATAATAATAGTTGTTACTTGTGCCAAAAAGGGTGGAGAAGAGAGTTCTTAAGTACCCACAAAAATGGGGGTTTATTTGATCGATTACTGTGTTTCAGTAAAGCTAGTGATGAAGATGGTGATGCTGGAAGCTCGTCGAAAGACTCAAATTTGGCCACGAAAGAGAAAGAGAAAGAGAGAGTAGTGGAAGAAAGAGAGGATGGTATTGGTGGTGGTGAATTCATGTCTGAAAATAAGCCTACTTCCTTTTCCTCTTCTGAGGTGAGTTGGTATCTTATCATTTTTATCACTAGGTCGACAAAAAGACCGTCTTACCTTACTAGCTAACAGAATCATTTAAAATTTACCGCAAACAAAAAGTGACCCCTTCGAGATAAGTAGTGGTAGAGTATCAATTGATAACTTGCCTATTTGTATTGCTTTTGTTTCCATTCTGTTGAATTATTTATCCTACTTGTTGAACTTGCTTATGTGGGTTGTGTGCTAAATAACGTGCTTGCATTTTGTTTTAGTCTATTATTTTATTTCTGTTGAAAACCAAAGCCTGCTAAAATCACTCAAATGCTTCTCATGGTTAGACAAATAGACTGTCTTTGAGAGTTTGTGAAAAGAATCAGTTGGTATGTCAATGCACCACAAATATTGCAATCATCTTAATTGCGTAGGTGAGGTGTATGCCTTTGCTAAATTCTTATGAGCAATTGAACCTTGGATGTTACTATTTGTAGCTACAAAGAATAGTAAAGTGATGCTTCTAAGTGAAGTGATTCACCTTTGTGGAGTGGCGATGTTGACGCTTGAGGGCTTAGGTGGGTTGCTCTACGCCACCCTTGCATGTAGCCATGTACAACTAAGCCCCTAGTAGTCTCTTATGCTCAATAGATTGAGGTTACTTTCTTCTATATCCCCACTTGGAATTATAGATTAAGTGCTTAGCAATGGCGTCAAAACTGAAGCACAGTGTGGCCACACTTTGTTGTTTGCATATGAGAGGGTGGGCTATGAGGGGGTTATCTTGTCCATGTAGTTAGACTAACTCATCATTATAGTGAATATTTTGTTAACCTCAGGAATGGTGGCTTGATTTACATAGTACTTTATGATTTGGGGTAGTGCCTTTTCATAGCTTATAATGTTGTCTAATTCCCTTCTCAATCGTAGCACAAGCTTTCACGTCTTAAAAACTTACTGTATCCATAACAAACGTAATCCACTTTGAGTATGAAAACTTATATGTAGTTATTTACTGTATTATTCTTTAATCTAGTAAGCATAAGTAACTAATTGTAGGAGGTAACTGGATAAGAATCAGCAACAACTATACAGCAATACAACAAAAAAAAAAAAACCTAGTGGATGAGGCTCCAATGCTCGCCAATTGCCATACTGGGATAGAGGGAGATCAATTATACTTAGCTGATATTACAAACGCTATTTTTGCCAGATCCTTGATTGACAAAACTAGCTTCTGCTAGATTATAGATAACAAGTGTACAGCAATTTATGAAGATGTTTGGTTTAGTCAGTTAATATATAAGGTGCAAATAAGCTCGCCTATCAGTGATGCATTCAGCTGATGCTGGAAACGGGTGCATTATGGATACTTTCTGAACAAGTAGCATCCCTTTAGTCACACCATCCTTTTCGACTACTTTTGGTTGCATAAAGCTGGCTGGTGAAAATGTTTAGAAATGTCTTCACTCTATACTTTGTTCTAGAATTTGGAAACTACATTGCAGGTTTCATGTTCCCCGAATTTTTTTTCCTTTCTCCATGAGTTTTTGACACCCCTCGATTTCTTCTAATATTCATCTCATTATACTAGAAATTGCGAGGAGTGTAACTTTGAAATTATTTTTGATGGTGGCCTAGTCATCATCTTTGTTAATATATTACTATAAGTTATTTCAATCAGCTTGTCATACGAAACAAGTGCGGCCACTAATCCTTCTAAGTTATTTATTCAATACTTCCTCCATCTTTGTAGTTGCAGCAGTGTTATTGATGTTTTATAGTTACAAAATACCTTTCTAGCATGTGGGTTCTCTATCTATTTTCTCATCACTTGGTTACCTTTTCCATCTCTCTCTATCCCTCTCTTATTAACAGGTCTCCTAAAGTATCATACCCACCCCCCCAAAAGCTACAACATAACTATAAAAACGCAGAGGTTACATTTACTTAAGTACATTTGTCGAACCAGGATAACAGAATGATATCATTTCTGGTCATTTCATATGTGATAGGTGAGAAATTGTTTCTAATGTGGAGAGGGTTTTTGGAGGATGCAGGGATTACGGAGTATCGCTTAAGCATTTAGGTATAAGCATTAGTGGGACAGGTTAATTTTTGTTAGACATCCTGTTCATATGACGGTTCTTCATGCACTTAATGGAGATAAAATTTGTGATTTCAGAAAAGAATATAACACCCCCTCCCGAAGTTGAATTCTCTGCAATAGAGAGTTTCCAAGCTTGGGATGTATAATACTCCACTGATCCTATTATTTTTTCAGCCACCGCCAATGTCTCCTGCAGGAACACCATACAACAATTTCCAAGTCGACTCTTTTAAATTGTTGGAACTTCTGGGACCTGAAAAGGTTGATCCAGCTGATGTGAAGCTGATCAAGGAAACATTATTTGGATATTCTACTTTCTGGGTGACAAAAGAAGAGCCATTTGGTGATCTTGGTGAAGGAATTCTTTTCCTGGGGAACTTGAGGGGGAAAAGAGAGGAAGTGTTTGAGAAACTTCAAAAGCTGCTAGCAGAACTCATGGGTGACAAGTATAATCTTTTTATGGTTGAGGAACCTAATTCGGAGGATCCTGATCCTCGCGGTGGACCTCGTGTCAGTTTTGGTATGCTACGTAAAGAGGTCTCAGAACCAGGGCCTACAACACTATGGCAGTATGTAATTGCTCTACTTCTGTTCCTTCTGACCATTGGTTCCTCAGTGGAGCTAGGGATTGCATCTCAGGTATGTGAATTATATGATGTAACTTATGACTTGCATTCTTATTTTCATTCTATTTTCTTTGGAAAAATATGATTTTCCCAGATTGTATACAACCTTTCTGCTTGAGGACTTACTGAAGGATTGATTTATCACATCAGTAATTCGTGTTGAAAATTCACTTACATCTCAATTTTCTCTCTGTATGTGCTCCTGTTCAAAAAAATCTCTTTTGTTTTGAACAAATGTCACAAGAATTATGCACCCATCTTTGCTTTCCCTTTCATGCTTCACAAAGTCAATTTGTATGGGGATAGAAAAGATGAACTTGAAGTTGGTAATTTGGCGGTTGATTAGTTACTGGATAGTGGATAAGCTGTAAATTGGCTATTATATACCTTGACTGTCGCAATTGTGGTCATTGACAGATTAATCTTCTTCCACCAGGAGTGGTGAAGTACTTCACAGATCCTGATGCAATTGAACCTCCAGATATGCAATTGTTGCTCCCATTTGTGGATGCTGCTCTGCCTCTAGCTTACGGTGTCTTGGGAGTTCAGCTGTTCCATGTAAAGATGTTATTTACCTATCGATTCTTTACCTGATTTAATTCAAGAACAATTCCTTTTCAGCATTTTATTGGCTATTTATGTTTGATCTTGAAGAGTTAAGACAATTAATTTTTAAATCTGGAATTCAGGGTTTTTTGTTTATCTTTCGTGGGATCTTTTGTCAATGAGATAATTCTGAAGTAAAGAGGTGTTTCACAACTTTTACTCTTTTGGGGTGGGTAGGAACAGCGCATGCATACTTTAAGCAGCTTAGCTCATGCTCACCTTGTAGACAAGAAGCAAATATCTATATGATGGATTTTATTTCTCAAGCCTTACTCGTAGGATGACTATGTTTAAGTTGGTACAGTTAACAGTCATACCACTTGTTGCACTAAGATGGTAAGCTAAAAGTCAGTTACTATATTTTTCTTTGACTTATTGGCAATTGTATAGAGAAGTAAATAGGATAAGAGCGAGCTGTTGGTCATTCTGTTGACCTTGTGGCCTTTTGTCTTGTATCTAAATGTAGACTTAATTCCTGCAGGAAATTGGGCATTTTCTGGCAGCTTTTCCGAAAAATGTGAAGCTTAGCATTCCATATTTCATTCCCAACATAACTCTTGGTAGCTTTGGTGCAATCACGCAGGTAAGAACATGTGCATTTTGTGAGCCTACTTTTTTATTGTCAACAATTACTCTGCGGTCGATTAACATCTGTTACTTGAAATATCAACAGTTTCACTGAATTTTCTTAGACCTTTCCTATTATTTGTTGTTTGTTCATTCCCAAAGGAGCAATGAGCTGCAAAAAACATGTATAATTATAGAAGATGGAAAGGTTTTTTTTTATAAAAAGAGTCTTAAATGAAAAGGAAGAAGGTGAAGGAGTCAGTCTTGGGAATCCCTGCTCTACATTGTGATGAACTCAGTCAGAAAAGACTTGAGAGAAAGGTTTTTTTTTTTAAAAAAAAAAAGACTTATATGAAAAGGAAGAAGGTGAAGGAGCTGAACCTGTCAGATTGTGATGGAGTAAGTCACAAGTGTAACTTAATTGTGATCTACTTTTTATTAGCTGAGTATCCACCCCAGTTAATGATGTTTTAATTAAAAGTTTAACAGAAATAACCTCAGGGATATGGTACTTTGCTTCTTCAGATACGCTAGGTTAATTGAATAAGAATTTGCCTCTGTTTCGCTTTCCTTGATGTTTAATGTCTTGGATACTGCGTCTTTTCGAACAATGGAGCAAACAAATGATGATATCTGTCCAAAGGGTAGTCCAGACTCCAATGACCCTTTTCTTAGTTAGGGTACCATTTTTTCCGTGCTAGAAGAAATGCTGATAATTAGCCAATTACACCAACGCATCCACAATCTTAATCATAAGAAAATTGCCATTCTACTTGGCAGCTTCTATGTGATGCACTTGCCTAGATGCCCTCCTCTCCTCTTTACTTACGGCAGACATCACAAACGTTTCCTTAACCCTCAAGTGATGAAAAGGGAGCATGTGATGCATGGGAATTTGGTTATAGAAAGAGGAAGTGTTTTAGTAAAAGAAAAAGCATCCTCATAATGAGTATAGATGAGAAATGAGAGGAAAGATAATAGCATTCAGAAAATTGTTATCAACTTATTTGTAAAGGGAGATAACTTCGCTCTCAAATTCTGAGAAATTTACATTTTGATTAGCACGATACCATCTACACCAGTTACTGCTATTAGATCTCTATATATCATTCTCTTCTTCTTCTTCTTCTTTTGCAATTTACTTCCTTGTTGCTTGAAGTTTTATTGCTTGGATTGCTGTAATCCATAACAATCTACAGTTTTAGTTCTGTCAATTTTCAAATGTATATTGCATCTAGTTT
This sequence comes from Beta corolliflora, assembly GCA_947648045.1. NCBI lineage: Eukaryota > Viridiplantae > Streptophyta > Magnoliopsida > Caryophyllales > Amaranthaceae > Beta > Beta corolliflora. The sequence continues at coordinate 598,613 of CANSZD010000172.1, forward strand.
TATCAAAAACGATTTGCAATTACCTTGTTGCTTGAAGTTTCAGTGCTTGGATTGCTGTAATCCCACAGTTTTGGTTTCGTCAGTCTTCAAATGTATGTTGCATCTTATTTCATCAAAGACAAAAGAAACTATACTGCATTTGCCAAAGCCTAGATGTTCAGGTATGTATGAATCCTGTGCAGGTTTGTCTTGACTTCTGGGGTATATGGTTAGAGAACCTTGTTTCTGGCATGTTTAGGGTCTTCTGCAATTAACTCTTTTTTGTTTTGTTTTTTTACGGGACTTCTATACTGAAGTCTGAATACATTATCGAAGGAAGTTTTTATCCCAGCTGCTTGTTGCTGGATGTAGGATATTACATACATGATATGGCAGTCTCAGGTGGTGTGGTACTTTTCCGTGGCGCATTCTGGTTCCAAACCGCATAGATGGAATAAGAATGTCTTTCCCCAATCTTTTGTTATTTCAATGCAGTATGCATCAGCTGATTAAGAGCTCAAACGCCTTCCTCCCACTATTCAACAATAACTTCACAGTGAAGAAAAACTCGTTGGAGGCCTTAATATTAAAAAAATATTCATTGGAAACCGAAACATTTATAGTTAATTAATGAAATTCAAGTGTTCCCTGGTTGTCTCATTATTGTTTCCACAGACCTGGAAAGTGCTATCTTGTGAGAGATGATGGTAAGCATAGTCTTTCCTTCATCGTCAGGCTCCGATGCAAGCTCACCAAATAAAATGGCTTAACTTCAGGGGTCCGCCGAAACCCTAAGTATTTCTACAACTCCTCACTTTTCCTTCCAAACTGCAGCTTCCAAGTTCTGAAATAACCTATTCTTCAACCAGTATCCTGAAGCAACTGAATATTTGCCAGAGATGTAGGCCACCAGTAGCATCGATCACACAGCCAAAACCAGGACAGTGGGATACTCAGAACCAATGCACAATCCTCATTGGAGATTTGCCTAATTATCCAAATTCCATTAACCACCCTTAAAATTAATGAGCTTGACACTCGCATATACGAATCACTATTGCTAGAAGGTGAGGGGAACCAGAGAAGTCGACTTGTCAGGCAAACCAAGCAGCATCGTCCCGCACCCTTCTATCTGCCCCACTACCAACTCTCCATTTTAACCCTTCCATCAACAAAGGCTTTTCCCCCACCTTTAGATACTTCACTGCTTTTTTAATTTGATGTAGTGGTTTGGCTCGGTGCTGTAGAAATAGCTCATTGGTTTTGACAAATCTTAAAACTATAGTCAAATTGGTTTTTGATTTCTAAGGTCCAAAGAGAAGACTGATATTATTAAGAAATGTGCTAGCTTCATAGTGTTACTTTTGCTGTTACTAGATGTGATGTTAATTTGTTCATCTTTATGGGCTATATCTGCATTGTAAATTGTTCCATCAAAGTGCTGAATGCTGATGCTCTTTTTAATATTTTAGTTCAAATCTATCCTTCCTGATAGAAAGACTCAAGTTGACATTTCACTGGCTGGTCCCTTTGCTGGTGCTGCACTCTCTTTGTCCATGTTTGCCGTTGGCCTGCTGTTATCTTCAAATCCTGATGCTGCAGGAGATTTTGTACAAGTGCCGAGCACGCTATTTCAAGGTTCTCTGCTTCTTGGACTCATAAGTCGAGCCACTCTTGGTTATACGTATGTCTTTTCCTAATGTGCTTTTCTGAACACTTTTATTTTTTTAATTATTTGCTACTTGTTTGGTTTCTAAACTCTCCATCATATTAATAGTAATATTTGAGCAATTCAGTTTATTCAGTAAACTTAAGGTATTAAAAATCAGTTTAAATAGTAAAAAACTCATCCATGTAGTAAAATTAGTTTTAACTTTAAGTAACAAACTATTCTGTAAAGAAAGTAAAAATCAGTTTAAACTTTAAATCAATAAAAATCAGTAAAACTAATCGTAATTGAGTAAAATTTATGCGAAGAGAACAGGGCTTTAGTCTCCAGAATAAGTGGAAAAACTTCTTATTGTGCCTAATATATGTTGTATCTTCTATGGAGAAGTAACTAAGTGATTGATATAGACGAGATGCTGAACTATTTAGAATTTTGCATAGTATCACCTCCTAGTGCAACTCAATCTTTCTAATAAAATTTGAGAAGTTAATGTCAAGTTCCTCTGTGATACTCTCATTGATAATTAATGCTGACTTTCTGTATGATAATGCAGTGCAATGCATGCTGCCTCGGTGTCAATTCATCCGCTTGTAATTGCTGGCTGGTCAACCTCTCTGTTCGATTATCTATATTATGGTTTGCACAGATGTTTATTTTGTTGAAAATTATAAATTAAACAATCCTCTTTGCACTCTGCAGGTGTGGTTTGACAAGCACTGCTTTCAACTTGCTTCCAGTTGGGTGCCTTGATGGTGGGAGGGCAGTGCAGGTATTCTATACCTTGGTCGCTTCTCTTAGCTGAAGTATGTGAATAAATGACAATATAAGCAAGTTATGTTACTTGGATCAGCCAGGAATGATATCATCCAGCACTTAACCTGAAAGTCCTTGTCTATTTGAATGACGTGTTTTTGAGCTTCGTATCCAAGTTTTTAAGGGTCAGTATGAAATGATGATATCATGTGCAGCTTTCCTTAACTATCCTTAAAGAGTTCACTGATTTATTGTTCTTCTTCTCGTCGGTAACACTTACCAATATAGGCACCCGCATTTGGCATAAGAAGGGGAGTTGAATATTTCACAGCCTTTGTAACGGGGAGGCTGTTTTCTATTGACCCCTATCTAATATGCAATGGCCTTATCGTATCTCACAACTAATAACTTTTGTGATGTACCTGTAAAATATTAGAAATTCACTGTTTTAGAAGGTGATCTACAAGGTTTCTATACGTGTCTTGTTATTGGTATTTGATCTTGTGCCCTTCATAGTAAAGAGTTGAATGACTGGTATTTCATGTACTGCAAATCAATTCATTTTTGTCTTCACATTGAAAGTGTTTCTTGGATGGGAAACTATTTTCTAGAAAAATAAGTTTCCTATTTTCTTTTGATGATTTGCAACTGGTGGAGAATACTTTTCCCAAAGTGGAAAAGTAGTTCTCCCAAGTATGGAAAATATATTCCTTTTCAAAGCAAAAAATGCCACATTCTCCAACCCTGTTCCTTACCTTCCTTAATTTGTTCACCCATCTAACCTCTCTCCATTTTTATTTTTCATTTTCTCACTAATTTTTATTATGAGTAACCAAACAAAGGGAATTTGCCTCTGAACTTTGGATTTTCCCATGGAAGATATTTTTCTGGAAATTTTTTTTGCATCCAACAAAATAAAGCCTTAATGAAACTATTCCAGTATCTACGTCATGTGGAAAAGTGCAAACTTGTAAAAATAATAATTATTTCTATTTTTTGTGTGTGTGTGACTTTAATAGGGTGCTTATGGGAAGAATGCACTTATTGCATTTGGGTTGACGACTTATGCATTGCTTGGATTAGGAGTGGTATGCCTCTTCTTCCGCTATCTGTTGGATAATGCTTCATTATGTCTCTTTTTTCCTGAAATTATCACAATTATGCTATTTCAGCTAGGAGGACCTTTGTCACTTCCTTGGGGACTATACGTACTGATTTGTCAGGTATAAGCGTCGATTTGATTTATAATGTATTATGCAGACATGCAGTGTTTTGCGTAGCTAATACTTCCGTACTGTTCTTTAGAGAACTCCGGAGAAGCCATGTTTAAATGATGTTACAGAGGTGGGAAGTTGGAGGAAAGCTGTGGTAGTAGGAGCTATCTTTTTGGTTGTAATGACATTGCTCCCTGTTTGGGATGAGTTAGCGGAGGAACTAGGGATAGGTCTTGTGACCACATTCTGATTATATATTTGTGACGAATTAAATTCTTCAAGACAGACTCAACATAGCTAAAAAGGGAATTATCCACTTTTTGATTATGGAAGTGTGCATAAATTAGCTTACACAGACACTTTGTTCATGTACGTAGTTATAGAATAAGGGCATGTTCGGTTCACCTTATTTTTCTTTATTTCGGATCGGATCGGGATCGGGCCAGGATGAGATCGGATCAAATCGGAAAAAAATAAGTTCGATCGAGGATCGGTTATTATCTTTATATTTAAAAACTTATTATTATTGTTATTATTATCATGATTATTATGATTATTAGTATTACTAATGCTATTATTGTTATTGTAATAATAATAATAATAATAATAATAATTATTATTATTATTATTATTATTATTATTATTATTATTATTATTATTGTTTTTTTTTATAAGTAAGAAATTTCATTGATAGAATCCAAAATACAAACTAGACAAGGAGTTAACAGCCCTTCTAGGAAGGCCCCCTAACAACCAAGCCTAGTAAAACAAAGGCAGAAGCCTCAACAAGCAATCACCTATAGCTGAACTAGCCAGTTTTGATCCTTTTGACACGCTTTACAATTTAGAATTAACTGCACTCTAGTTCGAATTATCCATTGAATCTCTCTAAACAAACTAGTAACATTAGGAACACAGTAGTTATATTTGTTGTTGTTGTTATTATTATTATTATTATTATTATTATTATTATTATTATTATTATTATTACTATTTACTAACATTTGTTCAAAAAGATTATTATTATTGTCGTTGTTGTACTTGTTAATTATTAATATTGATAATTATTATTAATGTTGTTGCTATTATTATAAACGTCATTAATATCACTATTTGAAGCTATTTGTGTTCAAAAAGAAGAATGTTCTTTTGGCATTTGTACGTGTTCTTTTTTATATTTAATTTGTTCTAATTAATAATTTTGATATGTGATGTTCTTTTTGATGTTGTACATGTAACGAACATGACGATAGTATATGATTATTTTTTAAATTTTTTTGGTTAGAATAATATAAATTATACTTCCTCCGTTCTTTATCTATTGCAACAATGAGATTTTTACACTATTCACTCACCACCCTTTCACTATATCTTGTGATTTTACGTAAGGAAAAATATAGTCATGTGGGATCTTGTTAGATTCGTCTCGATTTATCCTTCCAAAATATCAAATTTGTATATTTTTTACTAAAACGTAACTAAAGATATTAATAGTTAAAGTTGTGCATTGGTAAGCGTGAAAACTCTATTGTTGCAATAGAAAAAGAACGGATGTAGTATGTTACTAGTTTATATAAAACATGAGTAGCATGAGATAACCTAATGGTGTTGTTGTCATCACGTTTAAAATTTTCCCTACAAAGGATTTCAACTTATCTTTAAAAACAAAGTTTATATAGAACAAGACAACGATATAAGAAGAATATTTAACCATTTTGTTCAAGATCATATGATTCTATATATTTATAGGTTTATTTATAATAAAAAAGAACAATTTAGATATAACAAAGAACATGTTTTTAGTTAAATTCAAACATGTCTTTAATATAAAAATAACATCTATCTTTTATTTTTAGAATGTGTTCTTTAAATAGGTTTTGTATGCTCTTTCAATATATGTTCTTTTTTTAATATCATTATATGTTCTTTTCATTACTATCTAAATTCTTATTATTACCGGACCTTGAACATGAACAATATGTTCTCTTTACCATGAACAATATGTTTTTTTTACCTAAAATGTGTATTCTTTTATTTTTAATTTTTTTTGGGCCCCTTTAGGAAACCCCGTGGTAAGATGAATTTCCTCTGGGCTGCCCTTGCACAGGGTCACTCACCTAGAGACCCAACAAACCCCAACCCCCCTCTCCCACCCACAACAATATTGAAATATATGCTTCCACCAAAATTTAAGCATTGGTCTCCCATGTGGGAAATAGGAAGCCATACCATTGGACCCAAGAGTCAATGATACATATGGATTAAGCACATGAGAGCATTAGTTAAGAGAAGTTAAGATTCGGTTTTAAAAGAGCTAAAAAAAACTAACCCGGTTTGTTCTAAGACAAACAACCACCACTTTCACAACCCAACAACCACCAAACAAGGCTAAGACAAGGTGGAATAACTTGTCCTACAACCTACTTTACGTGCTTAGCTCTCACCTCAATGAATGACAAGCAAACAGCAAAGATTTTAGATAAACAAAACCAACCTGGTTTTTGGACAGAAAACACACTTGTATTCTAAAAGAGATAACTCTCTGGTTTTTCATTAATCCAAGCTGAGATTTTACAAGCAAGCTGCTAACTACTTATAGTACAATATGTCAAAATTTCGTATCCAACAAAGATCTACAAATACCATTAAAATAAGCTAAAAGTTGGAAGAACTGCTGAATCCGGTTTTATGACCTTTCTCCATCTTTCTGCCAATATCTCATGATTAGCTTATCCAATGGCCACGAAACCAATGGGAGGGTTTCCTACACTTGAAGAGCTTTCCATCCATTGGTCACACGCCCCAAAATGTGGAGAAATGGCTGCTACACATTGATTTCTTCTTCAGGCTTTTTTCCTTCTTTTCTACACGCTGCCTAGGAGCCTTTGTGGACTTTTCTTCATTGAGTGGCTCAAGGCAAGCAGCTGCATCATGCTTTGATAAGTAACTAGCTTAAGCACATAGGTAACTAAGCACCTTACAAAAAATTCAGAAGAAAAGATTAACAAAATGTTACAAAAGATGTTCTAAAAACCGGCTAAACATCTAACAATGTTTAACTAACACTCTAGGGTACTTAGTGCTAATTAAACTTAAAAATTGAACTTTTAAAACATTGTTATCATTATTTACAAGAAGATTAGTAATAGGATTAATGGAGCTAGATGCTCCTGCATCATTCTCTCCCTCTTGGGAAGAATCTTCTTGTAAATCATGATCTTCATCTATGAATGGAGCTAGATCACCAACATTGAAGGTTGCTGAAATGTTACCCATTTCACTAGGTAACTCGATCTTGTAAGCATTGTTGTTGATCTTCTCCAACACCTTGAAAGGACCATCACTCCTTGGCATGAGCTTGTTCTTCCTTCTTGATGGAAATCGTTCCTTCCTTAGGTGTAACCACACTAGATCTCCTGGTTTGTAGAGCACTTCTTTTCGGTTCTTGTTTGCTCTAATCTTGTAGGCTTCATTCACCTTCTCAATTCTAGTTTTGATTTGTTCATGTAGCTTCTTCATCTCTTTGGCCTTCACTTCAGCTTCTTTGCTACTATGCACGTCAATAGGAAAGGGAAGTAAATCAATAGGACTTAAAGGATTAATCCCATAGTTTACCTCGAATGGTGAGTGTTTTGTAGCATAAGTTGGAGATATATTGTAAGCAAACTCAGCATGAGCTAGCTTTAGATCCCAATCTCTTTGAGACTTGTTCACCAACGTTCTTAACAAGGTTGTTAAGGTCCTATTTGTCACCTCGGTTTGGCCATCAGTTTGTGGATGAGCCGTAGTACTAAAGAGGAGCTTAGTACCTAGCATCTTCCACAAGGTCTTCCAAAAATAGCTTAAGAACTTCACGTCCTTATCTGAAACAATGGACCTAGAAACACCATGAAGACGTATAACATCTTTAAAGAACAAGTCAGCAACATGAATAGGATCATCAGTTTTATTACAAGGAATAAAATGAGTCATTTTAGAGAATCTATCCACGACCACCATGATTGCATCCTTGCCTCTCTGAGTTCTTGGCAAAGCTACAATGAAATCCATGCTAACATTTTCCCATGGTTGATTTGGGACTGGTAGGGGCGTATAGAGACCTTGATGAAAGGTACTCTTAGCCTTTTGACATGTAGAACAACGAGCAAGAACTCCATGAACATCACCAGCTAGCTTTGTCCAATAAAAGTGCTCTTGGAGCACGTCTACTGTTTTGTTGATGCCAAAATGACCAGCTAGGCCTCCTCCATGCACTTCATGTATCGATAGCTCCCTTAGGGAACACTTTGGAATGCATAGCTTGTTGTTCTTGAAAAAAAAGTCATCTTGCAACGAATAGGCGCCAAATGCACCTTCTTTGAAGATTGGTGAGAAATCTGGATCTTCCAAATACAACTCTTTAAGATGTGAAAATCCAAGAACTCGTGCCTCCATAAGAGAAAGCATAGAATGCCTCCTTGACAATGCATCTGCAACAGTGTTAGAAACTCCAGTTTTATATTTTGAAACAAAATTAAAAGATTGGAGAAATTCAACCCATTTGGCATGTCTTGGATTGAGCTTATGTTGGCCATTGATGTATTTTAGAGCTTGGTGATCCGAATGCAACACGAACTGAGCTGGTCTCAAATAATGAGTCCAATGCTCCAAAGCTCGAACCATGGCATAGAACTCCTTGTCATAAGTGTTGTAGTTGAGTCTTGAATTATTAAGCTTCTCACTAAAGTAGGCAATGGGACGCCCACCTTGAGTAAAAACTGCTCCAATTCCAACTCCACTTGCATCGCATTCAACCTCGAAAACTTGATTGAAATCTGGAATCGCTAGGATAGGTGCTTCACTTAGCTTGTTTTTAAGAGCTTCAAAAGCTACTTGGGCTGGCGTCCAAGTGAAAGACCCCTTCTTGATGCACTCGGTTAATGGAGCTAACAAAGTGCTAAAATCTTTGATGAACCTCCTGTAAAATGAAGCTAAACCATGAAAACTTCTCACCTTCGTGACGTTCTTAGGCGTAGGCCACGATTTGATTGCCTCCACCTTGGCATCATCCATAGCTATTCCATCTTTGGAGATAATGAACCCCAAAAACGAAACACTAGGAGTGAAAAACTCGCACTTTTCCATCTTGGCATATAGCTTCTTTTCCCTCAATTTGAGAAAAACCTTTCTCAAATGTTACAAATGTTCCTGTTCATATTTACTATACACAAGAATATCATCAAAATAGACTACCACAAATAGTGCAATGAAGGGCCTCAATACCTCGTGCATAAGCCTCATGAATGTGCTAGGAGCATTAGTTAAACCAAAGGGCATCACACGCCATTCAAACAAGCCTCCCTTGGTTTTAAATGTTGTTTTCCATTCATCGCCTTCTTTAATTCTGATTTGGTGATAACCACTCCTTAATTCAATTTTAGAAAAGATTTTGGAACCATGTAGCTCATCTAACAAATCGTCAAGTCTAGGAATAAGATACCTATACTTAACTGTGATATTGTTAATGGCTCTACAATCAACACACATCCTCATAGTTCCATCTTTCTTTGGCACTAAAAGAACCAGGACAAAGCACATGGACTTAAACTCTCTTTCACGAATCCTTTAGCTAAAAGTTCACTCACTTGCTTTTGTAACTCTTTAGCTTCTTCAGGATTACATCTATAGGCTGGTTTATTTGGTAATGGGGCTCCAGGAATAAGGTCAATTTGGTGTTCAATTCCCCTAAGAGGTGGTAAACCATTTGGCAAATCATTAGGGAAAATGTCCCTAAATTCCTTCACTAATGGTTTCACTCTTTCATGAATTTCTATCTAACTAATTCATTTTCATCCAAAAACAACAACAAATACATAGTCTTTCCCTTTTCAATGGCTTTTTCAATTTGTGGTTTAGAAAGGATTAAGGTCTTTTTGGTGCTGGTTTGATGTTTAGAGGTAGGTTCGGCTTTTTTTGTGGTGCTAGTGTATGTGTTTGGTTTAGTTGGTTTAAGAACAATCTTTTTAGAATTATGCATAAAGGAATAAGTGTTAGTTTTTCCATTATGAATAGTTTCTTTATCAGATTGCCAAGGCCTTCCTAATAACAAATGACATGCATCCATAGGTAATACATCACACAACACTTTATCTTTGTAAGAATCACCGAAAGAAAAGCTAATTAAAGCTTGTTTAGTTACCTCAACATTGCTGCCATCATTAAGCCAATGAAGCTTATATGGTTTTGGATGATTAAAAGTTGGATGGTTAAGCTTCTCCACCATGGTTGTAGATGCCACGTTGGTACAGCTACCTCCATCAATAATCATAGAACAAAGGCGCCCCTTAACAAGACACTTTGTTTGAAAAATCTGGTCCCTTTGGTTAGGAACCTCCTCCATTGCTTCTTTTGTATGAAGAATTCTTCTCAAAACAAGAGAAAGGTTCTTCCCTTCAACTGGTCCAATGATCTCCTCCTCCTCTTCCTCGTCACTTTCTCCTTGCTTAGCATCCGACACCTCTGCATTTTCTTGGTTTTGAATGGATGCTTCAATGGTTTCAATGTCAATAAGAGTCATCACCCTCTTATTTGGGCATTCAGCTTGGTAGTGACCATAACCATGGCACTTGAAACACTTCACGTTGGATTTGTCACGTGAATCAGCCACCTTCTTCCCTTTGTCCACCACCTTGCTTGTATCCCCTTTTGGAGTGTAAGGAGAATTGGTTTTGAAATAGCTAGGACCTCCTTTAGGAGTGTAAGAAGTCCCGCTCTTTTGCACGCCCTTCTTCTTCTTTTCAGCTTGATGTTTTTCCACTTTGAGAGCTAGTTTGAAGAGCTCATCCAAAGTAGTGTATGGTTGCAGCTCCAACTTCCTTGAAATGCTCTTATCAAGACCACCAATAAAATGAGCCATAGTTTGCTCTTCACGTTCTTGCACATCCAGCTTCATCATGAGCTTTTCAAACTCATGGATGTATGTTTCAACATTCTTAGAACCTTGTTCTAAAGATGAGAGTTGATTGTAAAGATCAAGGGTATATGTAGATGGTAAAAATCTCTCCCTCATAAGCTTTTTAAGCTTCTCCCAACTACACACCTTACTCTTTCTTTTTCGGTTTCTAAGGAGTACTACATTCTCCCACCATAATGAAGCATACCCCTTAAGTTTTACTATTGCCACCTTGAAAGACTTCTCATCATCATAGCCTTTCAACTCAAAAATCCTATTACATCTAGTAACCCACTCCAAAAATGAATCTGGATTAAGGTTTCCATCAAACTCCGGAACATCTAGCTTGAGATCTTTGAATTCATCTCTAGGCCTAGGTGTTCTTCTCCTCTCAAAGGCACGTTCAAACTCCTCCCCACTAGTATCATAGCCTCCTACATCTTCTTCATCCTCCCTCCTTGAAGTTCCACGCCTTCCCCTCACTTGAAGGTCTCTTAAGTGAGTTAGAACCTCTCTAATTTGATCAGTGAGTTGTTCTACTTTGTTCTCCACTCCAACCAACCTAGCTTCTTCTAAAGTCATGTTTCTCCTAAAGTTTTTGCCTTGCCCTTCCTCCATCTCAAAGAAACATGACACAAAACTCACCAAAAGGTTGGATATTTAGAGGTTTAAAGGTTTTCGGTTTAGGCGTTTTTATAGCTATGTGTTTAGGCTTTGTGTTTAGGCTTAGGGAATTAGTTTAGGAGGTGTTTAAGATGCTTTCAACCAACCTACAGCTCTGATACCAAATGATACATATGGATTAAGCACATGAGAGCATTAGTTAAGAGAAGTTAAGATTCGGTTTTAAAAGAGCTAAAAAAAACTGACCCGGTTTGTTCTAAGACAAACAACCACCACTTTCACAACCCAACAACCACCAAACAAGGCTAAGACAAGGTGGAACAACTTGTCCTACAACCTACTTTACGTGCTTAGCTCTCACCTCAATGAATGACAAGCAAACAACAAAGATTTTAGATAAACAAAACCAACCCGGTTTTTGGACAGAAAACACACTTGTATTCTAAAAGAGATAGCTCTCTGGTTTTTCATTAATCCAAGCTGAGATTTTACAAGCAAGCTTCTAACTACTTATAGTACAATATGTCAAAATTTCGTATCCAACAAAGATCTACAAATACCATTAAAATAAGCTAAAAGTTGGAAGAGCTGCTGAACCTGGTTTTATGACCTTTCTCCATCTTTCTGCCAATATCTCATGATTAGCTTATCCAATGGCCACGAAACCAATGGGAGGGTTTCCTACACTTGAAGAGCTTTCCATCCATTGGTCACACGCCCCAAAATGTGGAGAAATGGCTGCTACACATTGATTTCTTTTTCAGGCTTTTTTCCTTCTTTTCTACATGCTGCCCAGCAGCCTTTGTGGACTTTTCTTCATTGGGTACTTAGTGCTAATTAAACTTTAAAATTGAACTTTTAAAACATTGTTATCATTATTTACAAGAAGATTAGTAATAGGATTAACGGAGCTAGATGCTCCTGCATCCCTTGGTCTTTTATTTTTAATTGTATGTTCATATACTAATGTGTTCTTTTTTAAAAAAAACTAATTATGCTATTATTATTATTATTATTATATTTATATTATTATAATTATTATTATTATAATTATTATTATTATAATTATTATTATTATATTATTATTATTATATTATTATTATTATATTATTATTATTATTATTATTATTATTGAAAGTTGTGCATAGTAATAAAATGATAGTAATAGTAATACTAGTAATGAAATACAAAGTAATAATAATATTAGTAATAATATGTTTTGTAAAAGATAAGTTCAGATCAGATCAGATTAGATCAGTTCAGATCAAATCAGATCAGATCAGAAAAAATAAGTTCATATCAGATCAGATAAATTCAGATCAGTAAATTTAAGGTGAACTAAACATAGCCTAAGTGTCCTTTTCTTTTTGGGCGAAAACTTGTATGCAATGAGTATTGTGTATTAATGGCTACCCAAATTTATATATAACCAATGTCGCAAAGGCTGATTCTTATGATATTCGGATATTCCTGGTGACTATGCTTGGTATAAATGACACATGTATACAAGATCTATTGTTTTATACTTCATTTATTTTTTTATTAATTTACCCATTTTCCTTTTGGGTTGCCCTTTATTAGTTTACCCACATCTTTTTTCTCTGTTTTTGAAATGATCTCACCAATTGTTTATTATCTTTACCTTCTTACTCTACTTATCTTAACCCACAACATAATACAATATGTCAACAAAAATTAATACTTTCTCTCTCCATCTATGACCCATATATCTATTGGTGTCCAAGGAAATGGGGTATCATAATAAACCGGGGCAATTAAAATGAAACACTTATGAGCTTCATTAAAGTACTTTAATACCAGAGATTTCCAGCTTTAGGGTGTGTTCTCTTCAGGTGAAAAGAACACACCCTAAGTTCAGGTGATAAGTTCAGATTAGTTGTGCATTCGCACTAGTTTCTGTCGTCTGGGAAAAAGAAAGCTTTCTGATTTTCTACATGATAACCGTGTGGCTTGACATTTCTATTTGGAGAACAGAGAAAAACTGATTATTTCTTCAAATTGCTTGTCCCATCAAATCCCCTCCCTCCTCCCCTAATTTTCTGACACTAAAGACCACTGTCCGCACGGACCTCCAGCCACCATAGAGACCACTTGAGCCCCCATCAACCTACTAGCCATCATAATCCCGCCGACCCAAGCTTAAGCTACGTAAGGAATTGACCCAAGCAACTCACACTCGATCAAATAGCGACTTCACTAGCACATTTTCATGAATCACCAACGAATGCAAAATTAAAGGAGGAAGGATGGGAAAGCAGTGCAGACAACTAAGGAGTAAATTGAGGAAATAAGAAAGGGAAATCAGTAATGACGCGAGATGTGAATTTTACCACCTTTCAAAGATATAGCATGTGGCAACAACTATAGTAATGGAATAGCAATAATTTCTACTTGGTAATTCCCCAAAAACTAGCTGATTAGGCTGTCAATCATTCATTTTCTTCCAGGTTATGTCCAGAAAAGATAAACATTAAAACAGGACTAACCCACATCTTAAGACTCCCACAACCACAATCACAATAACATTTTTGACCAACTAAACATATAGCATATCCGTATTACATCAGACAGAATCCATATTACATCTCCACTTCTGTCTGAACCTCAGCATCTCGTTTAGCGTGCTTCATATTGGACAACTGCAATAGACATTCACATAGTCAGTGCCTAACATACACACCAACTAGTTCAACACAACACCAAAACAGATGCATGTCAAGGATACAGAATAGCAGTCACTATAACAAGAAACTAGATATGATAATAGTAGTATCCAGCATCCAACATCTATTCTGTTTTCAGAAAAAATTACAAAGTTTCTTGAGATCTAACTTTTGTGATTAAGATTACACGACTGCTGCATTCTTTCACAATTGAAGTTATGAGATCAACTCATGTAGTCCATCTTTCGATAACAAATCTAATTGTTAATCCCAAATTCCTAATATTAACTAGATACAAGTAATATAATGTAGTCATGTACATAGGTATGCAAAATGGACAAGAAAGCTTATACAACTCAAATTTGACAGCAAGAGAACAAAGTGACTCGTATTCCCAAGTTGTGTTCAAACATATGTCAAAAAAGGCCAAAAAACATCCTCAGAACATATGGCCCCTTGATACTTCCTCTCAATAAGTAGAAAATCAAGTTTGCTATTTTCTGATTTGCATGATGAAGTCAGTAAACAATGTATTTAACCGCTCAAAAACAACATAAGAGTTACTTTAAGCTTCAACACTAAACAGGGACGGGGATGTTTATATCTCCAATGCGTATTACACAAAGAAATTAAGGGGCAGTGTTCCATAGTCTATGATACTTACACTTTAGTTGGATAACAATCACAGAGGGAACAGTAGGAGAGAGAAAAGTGAGCTTGCATTTCCCTTCCAAATTTCTAACTTTGGAAGGATTTGGTTTATTAATAGGGGAAGGAATAAATACAATTACCTTCTCTTCCCTTCTCCCATGTTTTATCCAAACAAAACAAAAAAACAAATCTCTCCCTTTCCCTCTACGTTTCCAATTCAAACATGGTAAGCTTATTGCTAACAAAGGATCGTAGCACAAAAACTCAATGCAAAATATATAATAATAAAAGAGATTGCCAAATATACTGTTTAAAGAAAAGGATGAATTCAGAAAACAACTTCCTGAAGCAAAGTTCAGTAAATTCATCCACCACATCTGAAAAAAATGTACCGGCCTAACTATATTACTCAAACTCGGATAAAGTGTGCTCAGATTGGGGTGACCTGATTTCGGACTAGGCAATTTTGTAGAAAAAAGACAAGTTTTTTATTTCAAATGAAGTATCCAAGTGTCTTGTCATGTCAGACATACACGAGTCAACAAGTGACACCTAAGGTAAATAAAGGTGTCGAAGTAACAGAGCTGCCCAGTACTTTGTAAAACTCTGAACAGGATGAAGAAGATCCTGATTCCATAGACATCACATATTCACAGCTTTCATCAAAATTGCAAAGAAAATCATAGCTCAAAATTCGCCACATAACATGAACACAGAGTAAATAAAAAGCATTTATTTAACACCAATTTCTAACTTTAGTATATTAACCAACTCGGTCCTCAACAAAATCAACCAAATTGCTCAAATCCAAGGAAAACATACCTAAGGGATACACCACAACAAATCATAAAAACCCTTGAAAATACTCAAACAATGAGACCGATCTTCAGTTCCCAATAAACACAAACTCCCACCTAGGAACTTAAAAAGAAACACTCATAACCTCAAATCAGACTACCAAAAACAATTAGCCTCTATTTACAACTACAAAACCCGAGTAGAAAAATCATGAATTCCTGATATTTAACAAGACATGAAGGCAGAATATAATACAATTACGAAAAGACAATGATCAATCAAAAAGAGAATATTAAAAAGTTTCGTACTTCTTCGAGTTCTTTTCTTGTAAAGAATACGGTAGCCGCACTCTCTACACTGAATAACATCACCAGGCTTCAGTGTGTTCTCTTGCCCACAATCTATACATCCAAAAACCAATAAAATTTTACAGACTTTAATCCATCAGAAGTGGAAACAAATGATTAAATAAATAAACATAAGTTACGAAAAAGAACAAAGTGATAGAAAAAAAGGACCTCCGCAAATGTAGCTCACAGGTTCAGGTTGAGGATCCATCGGTGATACTGAAATAAGAAACCCTAAAAAATCAGAGAATCCAATTTACTGTTTTTTGTAAGCTAATTAGGGTTCGGATAACTTCAACATTGTATGAACTATTAATTATGAAACCCTAAAAAAAACAATTAATAAGTTCAAGGTATAAACTAGTACTAATTACATGAAATTATTACCAAAGATTTCAAATTGTTTTGTAAAAAAAGATGAAGGAAAGAATTAATACCCGCGATTTCGAATTTCCTCTCAAAATAGGGCGGTGGAGCAGAGGACGACAAGGTTTGAAGAGTAGGATTAGAGAAAGGGTTTGGTATAAGGAGGTCTAAGGAGTGAGAAAGACTTAAGTAAGAGTCAACGCGTTATAAGGTGGAGTTAGAGGAATTACATGGATGCGTTCTTTTTAATTTTTTTTTGTTTATCTGAGTCTATGTTGACTTATTTGAACTAATTAAACTACAATATTTGGAGGACTCTTCTGACCGAAACAAAAAATAGAAATATAAAAGTAATTGTCAGCAAAGTTGTTTTTTCTTCAAATCCAAAATTTTTTATTACTTTATACGTAGGGGTTTAACAACTATAGTTGCAAACGGGTCGTTCGGGATGGGTATGGCCAAGTCACTTCGTGTCGGGTTTGTTTTACGCCCTCTTATTTTCGGGTTGGAAACATAAATGGAGCGAATAAATGATGGTGGCACAATTTTTTCAAATTAGGAAAAAATGAAAAAATTAAAAAAGAAACAAAAACAACATTTTGGGGAACAACATTTGTTTATCTTTCTCAATGGATGAATCGTAGTATCTCTTTGGCCATATTATACTTCCTCTGTTTTTTTTTAGTTGCAACATTTGACTTTTTGATGAGTGTATTAAAATAATCAAATGTTGCAACAAAAAAAAAACAGAGTTAGTATATACTTTATCTATACACTTTTTAGGAAACTCATGTGAAGAAGAGAGAGATAGAGATAGATAAAAAGTGGGAGTTATGTGGTAGGATAGAGATAGAGAGAATATTATCAAATTAGGAAACGTTGCAATTAGTATAAAACTTCCAAATAGGGAGAACGGAGGAAGTATAAATTGTCCTAAGTCAAAACATATTTGGGCGCAAATATAAGCTGAGTAGACCTAGGAATCTGCGTCGCAAAATCAATCTGATGAGTTGCCCGCCCAGGCCACTGAACCACCCATTTGGGCTCCGTAGCATGCCCAGGGCCCGAATAATGCCCAACCGGGCTAAAATTCACTACACAGAAGAATTTACGAGCCCGAGTAAAGTCGTCGTCCGCGGCCCAGTGACCTAGCTGCTCGTTGCTTGATCCTGTTGTGCTTCGCTGCTAGGCCTTGGCTTATCGACACACGCTCCAATGTAGGCTCCCTCATCGTAGCATATACTCATTGCACGCTCGTTAATGTCTTCTTTTACTCACTTCATGAAATGCATCTTCAATACATACCCAACAATTTAGATTTTTTATCAACTTTAAATGCTATTTTTTATTTAACTTAAAAATTTGCATTTTGCCGTACTCTTTGAGGTCGAGGCTTTTACAAAACAAATTTCACATGCTTGAGCTTGAGTATTGAATGTCTTTAATACTCACTTCGTTCCATAATAGAGTGTTTGTTTGCTCAATTTATATTGGAATTAAGGAAAGGGAAACATACTATGATTGGGTTTTTAAGAATTAGTTGTATTGGAATTGTACTTGAACCAAAAACAACCCTTTTTTTTTCAAAAAAGAACTTTTGGAGCATGTCAAACTTAAACCAAAATCACAAACGATTCAGATATACAAACGTTCATGTTCCTATTTATGGAAAAACCATTATTTGATTCATGAATATGATTAATCTTAAAAAATGGATCTATCCTCATAAACCATTTTTCGGTTCACAGTTAAACAATGAAAAAAGAAAAATGGATTTATCCGCATATGATGACAACATTCAATCATTGTCCAAAATATCTCTAAGATAACGAAAAGGAAATAGACAGACATCATACTTGTACGAACCAAGGTCACAAGGACACTCCTTTTTCTCAGAGATTCAGATCAATTTAGTGCAATATGATGTCCTATGAATATTCTATCCGAATTCTGCTATAAGTACGAATCATAAATCGATGCCCCCATGCCCTTAAATTATAATCTCATAATTTTCATCCACTAACCCACACCCTGGCTGCGTAGTCAAACCTCTTTAATGACAAATTAACTGTTTACCACACATATGGAAGTGTGGCAATTTGAGCCCTTGAAGCAACCTTGACTAGATAATTTAACCAGCTGAGCCTTTATATACCTCTAAAAATTAACAAAAATAAACGAAAGGAAAATGTAAACATGGATTACCTTGGAAGATGAGGTGGAATAAGATCTCAAGTAGATATTTGCATTATGAAAGCTCTTTTTCGTGCTTTTACTCAGTGGAATCTTGTTCAATCGGTCGGCGACGATTAGTTTGCTTCTCCGAAACAAGTTTACTTTCTTCATAGTTCATAATAATTTTATGAATATAATTCATTTGATCCGCACGGAGCTTCTCATTACCGTGTTTTCGAGGGTATGGATCTTGCAATATCTTAAGCACGGGTTCGCAGTCAATACACAATAGAAAATTTCTCACTTTTCTTTCTTCAACAAAAGATTCAAGACTATACAATAACCATCTAGCTCAGCTTGAATTGAACCCATGACATCTTCAACTTCTCCTCGAAGTTAAATCCGATTTTTCTTGAGAAATAGATTATCATCCCAAGAGGCCAAGACTCGTGGTTCAAACAAATTCTCCCAACCTTCGCTTTAATTTTCTTGTCTTCCGCATCAAAATATTTGACACCAAATGTGTCATCATCTCCTGATGGTGAAAAACTAATAACACTAGTAGAACTAATTATCTCCCTTTCCCAAATTTTTCTTCTACCTATTATTGTGTTGAATAAGGTTAATGAGGTTTGTAGGAACTTTCTATGGAGTGGCAATGCAATTGGTGGTAGAATTCGGCATGCGAAGTGGACTAGTGTTTGTCACCAGAAAAAGAATGGGGGCCTTGGTTTTAGGAATGTGCAAGTTTGGAATAAAGCTGCAGTAGGGAAGTTGGTTTGGCATATAGGTTGTGGACTGGTAAAGATGAACTCTGGGTTAAATGGGTGAATGCCATTTATATCAAGCAATAGTGGGAGCTAGCTGGGTTATGAAGTACTTGTGTCAAGTGAAGAATGATCTACAGCAAATTGGCATGAGTTCATGGAGACTGGATCAGCATTATTCCATCAGCAAGGTTTATGATCAGCTCACAGGAGAAATTCCCCTGGTTAGATGGGCACAGGGCATCTGGAAGACTGGAATAGAATGTCCTTAGCAAATCACAAATTTATAGCTTGGTTGGGAATTCAAGAGAAGCTCAAAACAAAAGAAAAATTGTCCGAATACAGCATATGTGATGATAATCTGTGCTGTTTATGTGGTATTGCCACTGAGACTCATAGCCACTTATTTTTTTGAGTGTGATTTTAGTCATCAACTCTTGACTATAATGCTGAGATGGATTGGTGTTGCACATCATAGAAGAACTCTACAGCAGTGGATGAATTGGGTTCGAAGATCTTATACTGGCAACAAAATGAGAAACCAGATTCTTTATACTGTTCTAGTTGCTGTCGTTTATCAAATATGGATGGCACAAAATGACGCTTATTGGTCTCTCAAAGTACATAGAGTGGAATGTATAGGGAAAGAAATACAATGTATAGTCAAATATAGAAGTAGCCTGTGTAATACTGATAAATGGAGTACTAGGGATAGAGATTGGTGTGCAAATATGTAATTAGAGGTCTGAGGACCAGTTTGTTGCTTCCCTTTTGAGGGAGTTAGGTTGTTTTTTGTTTTCGGAATTTTATATACCTTACTTACCAAAAGAAAAAGTACCCAAAATCAACTACAATCACATGTTTTTTACAATCTGACTTGCGTGGACCCGATTCACAGTAAAATTAGTGTGCACCAGGCCCACGCACGTGACCCGGGACATACACTATTGACTTCTACTTTCCAAAATCGCAGATTCTCTCGCTCTCTTTAATATTTCCAAAAATCAAAAATCTCTCTCTCTCGAAAATTTCTACAAATTATTCTCTCTCTTCATTCAAATTGTTTCTCAATTTCATACAAAACCTAACTTTAAGTACATCTGTTTCAGAATCGAATTATTATTCTTATTTGATTCAATAATTCTAGCACAATCTTGATTTGAAAATGATTCTTCCTAAATTTCCAGTTCAATTGAGCAACTGAGAGAAATTAATGAAAAAATCAAGTTTAATTGAGCAAATAGATCTCAATTAGATTATTGTAGCATGTAATATTGACGACTTAAATCAGAGCATTGAAGCATATAATATCGACGACGAACAACATCGCAATTCAATCGAAATTGAGCATCAAGATCCAATATTGATATCAATAATACACCAAATTTTGAAGGTAATAACATCGAACTCAAGCAATACATTTGTTTGATTAAGCAAATTAATAACATTTTAATTTTCTGTAGAAAATGTGCTGCTGTTTCATGATAAGTTTGAAAATCAAGTTGAGAGCAATATGCTATAGTATCAACTGATGAATCTAATTCAGCTGTCATTCAAGGTAAGTTTCATAAACACACTATATCATTCATATGTTAACTATATGAACACAGAAACACACTATATCAAATAAACATACTATATTACAGAGAAATGCACTATATGCCATACAAAAACACTATATTAAGCACAACCACACTATATCAGATAGAAACACACTATAGCACATAAACAAAATACAAAAACACTATATTACGTAGAGACACACTATAACACACAAAAACACACTATAGTACACAAATAAACATACTATATCACAAATAGATACACTATATTAGAAATAGATAAACTATTGCACAGAAACACACTATATCACAGATAGATACACTATATCAAAAATAAATACCTTATATCACAAACACACTGTAGCACATAGAAACACACTATACCACATACAAACACACGATACCATTCAAAACGATACTACAGCAAAAGTGACAATATTATCTTAATCTTTTATAATAGGTTCAATTGTACAATCATTAAATAAACGTGAAATTAGAGGAGTTTTGCTTGGTCAAATAAGACCAACATTGGATGATATATATATGAGCTGTATTGTCATCATGCTGCTATAGTAGGGTTCATTGTTAGAAAATCCAAAAATAGAAAAAAGAGGGGACGTCAGTGGTCCATCAGAAGTACTAGGTCTGCTCTGCTCAAGGGAAAAGGAATACTACAACAAGGAAAAAGAAAAAGAGAATAATAAAGATATAATGATATAAGAGAGCACTTTAAATAAGGTAACAACTTAAAGAAGCAGAGGACAAGAAGAGTTATTATCACAATAACTGAATGTCCTGCTTTAATTAGAGAAAAGATGAACCTTAAAGGACAATATGAGATAGTGCATCATGTTATCAAACACAATCATCCACTTATCAAAGAACCACTAAATCACCTTCATAGATCTGAGCGTCAAATGAGTGATCCAAAGCAACAAACCATTCAAGCTATGTAAGATTGTGGCTTGAGACCAATAGATTCATTCAGATACATGAGTACAGAAGCTGGTGGTGAAGACATATTGGGGCATTCCATGAAGGACCACTTCAACTGCTGCTATAGACTCAAAATAAAACCAATTGAGGGAAAGGATTCACATAATGTTGTTGATAAACTTTATGAGCAAATGCAAACTGATAGTAACTTATATTTTAGAGTAAGACTGAATAATGTGGGAAATGTTTGCTGCTTGTTTTGGAGAGACTCTATGATGCTTGAGGACTGCACAATCTTTGGCGATGTTATGGTTTTTGATACTACATATAGGACAAATAAGTATAATCTCATTTGTGCTCCATTTGTAGGAATTAATAACTATTGGAAAACACGATGTTTGCATGTGCCTTTCTTGCGGATGAGACAATACCATCATTTGAATGGGTTTTCGAAATATTAAAAAAGTCAATGAGAAGAATATGTCCAATAACTATATTAAGTGACCAAGATGCTGCAATTGCAGCAGCAATAGAAAAGGTACTGATCTTTACCTCAAGTTCTATTCTATACTATTCCAGCAGCAACATATATTATTAGAAAACCTAAATATGAAATTATTGACAGGCTTTCCCAACCTCAAGACCCAGGCTATATTTATGGCACTTGAGTCAAAATGCGAATCAAAGATTTGGATTGATGAAGGCATATAGAGACTTCAAGAATATTTTTCACAAGTGTCTGAGTGGTTTCATTACAAAGACATAATTTGAACAAACTTGGAGCACAATGACCGAAAAATACAACCTAAAAGATGATTGTAGACACATAATCGTGTCTCCCCATTTAGTACCCTATGATGACTAATACCCTGCTCCAATTGGTCCGGATCGAGGAAAGAATAAAGAACGAGTCTAAAATAAAATGTTTTAAGTCCAAAACCATTTTATTAACTTATTTCCTAAAACGTTTTAAAGTAACTTTTTTAAAAGCCCATGTTTGAGAAAACCTTTTAATAATAGTTTTATGAAAGCCCATTTTATAAAACCTATTTTCTAGCCCAATTTAATTAATAGAATTAATTAATTTTATTTATTAGTTTTATTAATAAAAATATCTTTTATAAAAATAATCTTTTCCCAAAGTGTTTTTAAATATCTCTTACTAACTATTTTCTAAAATCTTTTTTAATAAAAATCTTTTCTAAAACCTATTATCTTTTAAAAACCTATTGCATCTCAACTACCTAAATTTACCTACATTATATAACTCATCTCCCTCATTCACACTCGGATTTCATGGTCAAACCTTCGGCAGCCTAACAAACTTCACACAAGAGTTTACACGGCTAACAATAAAATCCGACCAAAATCTTGACTCATCGCCAAAAACAAACCTCTGGCACAATCAATACATTAAGGGATATTATCTCAGATAACCCTGACATATAGGCCTTTTTCCCAAATAACCCCGACATATTTTTTTTTTCTCAGATGACCCTAAACTTGTATTTTGTCATTAAACATAACGAAATTAGTAACGGTGTTAATTCTATTTTAAAACAAACATAATTACTGCTTTTTTTAATTTTAAAAAAACCCAAAATCACATCTTTATTGTTCTTTCTTCCTCATTCTTGTCAAGCACCCATTAATGGTGCCCACCACTTTCTATCTCCTCCAGCCAACCCCCATCTCTCTCCTCCAATTCCTCAACCCTGCCTTTGTTAATTCTATCATCACAACCATAACTACCCCATTTCCCCACACTCAACATCAACAACGCATCCATCGCTCCCACCACCCACGAATCAAGCCAAGATAATCTCAGCTTCAAACGGAGTCAACAGGGGCCTTGCGAATCCCCAAATCAATCGATAATCGAGCACATAAGTATGAATTCAGCCATCCACCGAATCCTCAAACAACCCAATCCAAGCAAATTACCTCACTTAACTACATTTCTCTCACCTTTGACCCTTCTTCTTCCTCCCTAACCGCGCCCTTAACTGCACTGTTGTTAGTTAGCGTTTCTGATGGGTCGGTGGTGATGGTTTCGTGGTCGTGTTGGGGGTGGTTTTGTGGTGGCCTTGGGGGGTGGTTTCTGGGCTGGACTGGGGGTTGTGTTTTCGGGCTGGGCTAGGGGTTATGTTTACGGGGCTTAACTGGGTGTGGTGGTTACGGGGTTAGGCTAGGTTTTCGATGGGTCGGTGGTGGTTTCC
This sequence comes from Beta corolliflora, assembly GCA_947648045.1. Lineage (NCBI taxonomy): Eukaryota > Viridiplantae > Streptophyta > Magnoliopsida > Caryophyllales > Amaranthaceae > Beta > Beta corolliflora. The sequence continues at coordinate 622,288 of CANSZD010000172.1, forward strand.
GATGGAAGGGTGGTGGTTTCGGATCTCGGGTGGGGTTTTAGGCTAGGTGTGTTTCAAAGAAGAAGAGAAGAGAAATAATTTGGGCTTTTTTTTAAAAAAAAAAACACAAAGTAATTAAACTTTTTTAAAATAGTTAACACCGTTACTAATTTCGTTATGTTTAATGACAAAATACAAGTTTAGGGTCATCTGAGGAAAAAAAATATGTCGGGGTTATTTGGGAAAAAGGCCTATATGTCAGGATTATCTGAGATAATATCCCATACATTAATCGTCATCACCGCTAGGGATGGCAATGGATCGGAGATGGGTCGGGTGGAGCTCCATCCGCCCCATCACCCGCGACCCAAAACTCCATCCACACCATCCATCACCCGCCAAAAATTTCACCCATATCCGCTCCATCCATCATCCGCGGGTGGGAAACGGATGATACTAGGAACAAAAACTATTTGTTAGACTTAACAATTTTAAAGAAATTAATATATGAAAAATTAATCATAGTCTCATAGATTAACAATAAAGCGACAAAATATCAATCTTATTACACACCAAAAAGTAATTATATTTCTATATATATATATATATATATATATATATATATATATATATATATATATATATATACATACATACATATATATATATATACATACATACATATATATATATATACATATGTATATATATATACATACATATGTATATATATATACATACATATGTATATATATATACATACATATGTATATATATATACATACATATGTATATATATATACATACATATGTATATATATATACATACATATATATATATATACATATATATATATATATATATACATATATATATATATATATATATATATACATATATATATATATATATATACATATATATATATATATACATATATATATATATATATACATATATATATATATATATACATATATATATATATATATATATATATATATATATATATGAGAATGAGGGAGTGGAAGGGTGGTAAGCCCTTTCATCTTCCACCTACATGTTGTGGGTTCGATTCTCATCAGGGGAGTTTGGGGGGCTTTGGGGTAGGTTGTATTTAGGTGCCCTGTGAGAGGGCGTTAATGTAATTTATCTTACCAAATTTTAAAATATATATATATATATATATATATATATATATATATATATATATATATATATATATATATATATAGGGTTGGGTTCTAGTGAGAACCACCTTATGGTGAGAACTCTCCTATACCTATGTAACAAAAGTCCAAAATACTTTCTTTCAAAAAAAAAAAAGCCCGAAATACTATAAATATTAGACAAAGCTCCAGAAGGAACCTTCGAGAACGCGAATGTCAAATTCTTACGATTCTGAAACATCGCAAATGGAGCAACGGAGCCATAAACTATCTTCCTCTAGCGAGCATTATCATCAATTCCGCCATTTTCAGATGCAAGCTTCACCTCAACTACACTTCCTCCAGAAGATTCATCGCCTTCTTTTGGTTTTTCTGTGCTGATTGAAGGGTGAGGGAGGAGACAGAGTCGGAGAGAGTTTTCGCGAGACCAACTGATGGCGATGCGAGAAATTGGGGAGGAGAGAAAATCTAAACCCTTCATCGCGTTATATGTTGGTCGTCGGTGGGTGCAGTAGAAGTGGGTGATGGTATAAAAGATTATTTGGGGAAGAAAAATTAGGGTTTTCGGTTGAAGAAATGGGGGAAGTTTGATCTGGTTATTGTTGCTGCTTCAGAATTTTAGTCTTTAGGATTCGAAGAAAAAAAAACAATGCTCTAGGTTCGAAATTGGGTTTCGACAGAAAAAAGGGCGAAAAAAAATTAATGAAGAAATAGAACAAGACAAAATTATCGACGAATTGAGTCTACCGAGTGTCGAACCTCTGCCAGTGCCTTGAAGTTTTTTTAGTTAAATTATAATATTACATTGGAGGGTAATTTGGTGTATATTAAACTATTAGTCCATTAGGCTACTTTTTTTTTGGTTCCTAAAAAACAACGATTACTTTTTTAGCTTTTTTTTAGTACATTAATATCTTATTTTTTGGTTTGTCTGTGAATATGTTATTAAATGTTGTGTGTTTAAATAGAAGAATTATAACAAAGAGCGAGCAAAAGTATAAATTTTGTTTTACAAATTATTTAAGATAGAGCTTTTGTACCGTTTGAGAAACAAAAGTTGATTTTACCCGCTTGAGAATCATGCGTATGGTGAACTCATCAATTACAACTCTCTTTAGATCCTCAGCAAAAATATAAAATCATGAAAACATGTGCTCGAAGTATTTTTTTTAATATTTTTAGTTTTTTGTTTTATTTGTCACCCTCTAGAAAAAAAATAGAAATATAAATAAAATTTTATGTGAGATCTTGTTATATTTAGTTTCAACATATATTCTTTCAAATATTTACTTTTTGTAATTTCCACTCGTTTGTTACTAAATTTATTAATTATAAAATTAGTTCTCGTATACCCTAAAGGTACTTTTCGTATACCCTAAAGGTACTTCTCGTATAGCCTAGAAGTACTTCTCTTGAAGCCTAAGGCACTTTTCATATATCTTTAGAAAAATAAATAAATTAAATAATAATAATCCTTAAATTTTCTTTTTTTATCTCTTTTTTTGCAAAGTAGTCAATGATGGTAGTAACGTAATTTTCTAAGGGGACACCATAACTTGTCGTATGCATTAGAGGTACTTCTCCTATAGAGTAGAGGTACTTCTCCTATAGCGTAGAGGTACTTCTCGTATACATTAGAGGTACTTCTCCTATAGAGTATAGGTACTTCTTGTATACCTAAGAGGTACTTCTTGTATAGCATAGAGGTACTTCTTGTATAGCCTAGAGGTACTTCTCCTGAAGCCTAGAGCTATTTCCCGTATATCTTTAGAAAAATAAATAAATAAATAAATATAAATAAATAAAATAATAAAAATAAAAATCCTTAAATTTTACAAAATTTCACTTGATAATTTATTTTGCATACTTCCTCTGTTATGAAATTAAAAAATATTTTTCTCAAAAAACTCTCACATAAAAGTGACAAACGTTTCATGTGAGATGTTGTTAGATTTAGTCTCAACATATATTTTTTCAAATATCTACTTTTTGTAATTTCCACTAGTTTGTTACTAAAGTTAATAATGATCAAAATTAGTTCTCCTATAGTCTAGATGTACTTCTCGTACACCCTAAAGGTACTTCTCGTATATCTTTAGAAAAATAAATAAATAAATAATAATAAATAATAATAATAATAATAATAGTCCTTAAATTTTCTTTTTTTATCTCTTTTTTTGCATAGTAGTTAATTTATTAATGATGGTAGTAACGTAATTTTCTAGGGGATACCATAACTTGTCGTATACATTAGAGGTACTTCTCCTATAGAGTAGAGGTACTTCTTGTATACCTTAAAGGTACTTATCGTATAGCGTAAGGTTCTTCTCGTATACATTAGAGGTACTTCTCCTATAGAGTAGAGGTAATTCTTGTATACCTTAGAGGTACTTCTCGTATAGCGTAGAGTTACTTCTCGTATAGCGTAGATTTACTTCTCGTATACATTAGATGTACTTCTCCTATAGAGTAGATGTACTTCTTGTATACCTTACAGGTACTTCTTGTAAAGCATAGAGGTACTTCTCGTATAGCCTAGAGGTACTTCTCGTGAAGCCTATAGGTGCTTTTCGTATATCTTTAGAAAAATAAATAAATCAATAAATAAACAATAATAAAAATAAAAATCCTAAAATTTAACAAAATTTCACTTGACAATTTATTTTTGCATACTTCCTCTGTTATAAAATAAATAAAACATTTTTCTCAAAAAACTCTCACATAAAAGTGACATAAGTTTCATGTGAGATCTTGTTAGATTTAGTTTCAACATATATTCTTTCAAATATTTACTTTTTGTAATTTCCACTCGTTTGTTGCTAAATTTATTAATGATCAAAATTAGTTCTCCTATAATAATAATAATAATCCTTAAATTTTCTTTTTTTATCTCTTTTTTTGCAAAGTATTTAATTTACTAATGATGGTAGTAACGTAATTTTCTAAGGGGACACCATAACCAGGGCCGCCTTTTAGCAGGAGCACCCTGAGCAACACTGACCATAACTTGTCGTATACTACATTAGAGGTACTTCTCCTATAGAGTAGAGGTACTTCTTGTATACCTTAAAGGTACTTCTCGTATAGCGTAGAGGTACTTCTCGTATACATTAGAGGTACTTCTCCTATAGAGTAGAGGTAATTCTCGTATACATTAGAGGTATTTCTCGTATAACCTAGAGGTACTTCTCGTATATCTTTAGAAAAATAAATAAATAAATAAAATAAATAATAATAATAATAATAATAATAATAATAATAATAATAATAATAATAATAATAATAATAATAATAATAATAATAGTCCTTAAATTTTCTTTTCTTATTATCTCCTTTTTTGCATAGTAGTTAATTTATTAATGATGGTAGTAACGTAATTTTCTAGGGGGACACCATAACTTGTCGTATACATTAGAGGTACTTCTCTTATAGAGTAGAGGTACTTCTTGTATACCTTAAAGGTACTTCTCGTATAGCGTAAGGTTCTTCTCGTATACATTAGAGGTACTTCTCCTATAGAGTATAGGTAATTCTTGTATACCTTAGAGGTACTTCTCGTATAGCGTAGAGTTACTTCTCGTATACATTTGATATACTTCTCCTATAGAGTAGATGTATTTCTTGTATACCTTAGAGGTAATTTTTGTATAGCATAGAGGTACTTTTCGTATAGCCTAGAGGTACTTCTCGTGAAACCTAGAGGTGCTTCTCGTATATCTTTAGAAAAATAAATAAATCAATAAATAAATAAAATCAATAAATAAACAATAATAAAAATAAAAATCCTTAAATTTAACAAAATTTCACTTGACAATTTATTTTTGCATACTTCATCTGTTATAAAATAAATAAAATATTTTTCTTAAGAAAACTCTCACATAAAAGTGACAAAAGTTTCATGTGAGATCTTGTTAGCTTTAATTTCAACATATATTCTTTCAAACATTTACTTTTTGTAATTTCCACTCGTTTGTTGCTAAATTTATTAATGATCAAAATTAGTTCTCCAATAATAATTATAATTCTTAAATTTTCTTTTTTTATCTCTTTTTTTGCAAAGTATTTAATTTATTAATGATGGTAGTAACGTAATTTTCTAAGGGGACACCATAACCAGGACCGGCTATTAGCAGAAGCACCCTGAACGACACTGACCATAACTTGTCGTATACATTAGACGTACTTCTCCTATAGAGTAGAGGTAATTCTTGTATACCTTAGAGGTACTTCTCGTATAGCGTAGAGGTACTGCTCCTATAAAGTAGAAGTACTTTTTGTATACCTTAGAGGTACTTCTTGTATAGCATAGAGATACTTCTCGTATAGCCTAGAGATATTTCTCGTATAGCCTAGAGGTACTTCTCGTATATCTTTAAAATCAATAAAAAAAAATTAAAAAAAAATAAAAATCCTCAAATTTAACAAAATTTCAGTTGATAACTTATTTTTGCGTACTTCCTTTGTTATGAAATAAATAAAATATTTTTCTCAAAAAACTCTCACATAAAAGTGACAAAAGTTTCATGTGTGATGTTGTTATATTTAGTCTCAACATATATTCTTTCAAATATTTACTTTTTGTAATTTCCACTCGTTTGTTAGTAAAGATATTAATGATCAAAATTAGTTCTCCTATTGTCTATATGTACTTCTCGTAAACCCTAGAGGTACTTCTCGTTTAGCTTAGAGGTACTTCTCGTAAAGCCTAGAGGTACTTCTCCTATAGAGTAGAGGTACTTCTTGTATACCTTAGAGGTACTTCTCGTATAGCGTAGAGGTACTTCTCCTATACATTAGAGGTACTACTCCTATAGAGTAGAGGTACTTCTTGTATACCTTGGAGGTACTTCTCGTATACTTTTGAGGTACTTCTCGTGAAGACTAGAGGTACTTCTTGTATATCTTTAGAAAAATAAATAAATTAATTAAACAAATAAATAAATAAATAATAATAATCAAAATCTTAGAGGTAATTTATTTTTGCATACTTCCTCTCTTATGAAATAAATAAAAATATTTTTCTCCAAAAACTCTCACATAAAAGTGACAAACGTTTCATGTGAGATCTTGTTAGTTTTAGTCTCAACATATATTTTTTCAAATATTTACTTTTTGTAATTTCCTCTCGTTTGTTATTAAAGATATTAATGATCAAAATTAGTTTTCCTATAGTCCAGAGGTACTTCTCGTATAGCGTAGAGGTACTTCTCGTATACATTAGAGGTACTTCTCCTATAGAGTAGAGGTAATTCTCGTATACATTAGAGGTATTTCTCGTATAACCTAGAGGTACTTCTCGTATATCTTTAGAAAAATAAATAAATAGGATAAATAAAATAAATACTAATAATAATAATAATAATAATAATAATAATAATAATAATAATAATAATAATAATAATAATAATAGTCCTTAAATTTTCTTTTTTTATCTCCTTTTTTGCATAGTAGTTAATTTATTATTGATGGTGGTAACGTAATTTTGTAGGGGGACACCATAACTTGTCGTATACATTAGAGGTACTTCTCCTATAGAGTAGAGGTACTTCTTGTATACCTTAAAGGTACTTCTCGTATAGCGTAAGGTTCTTCTCGTATACATTAGAGGTACTTCTCCTATATAGTAGAGGTAATTCTTGTACACCTTAGAGGTACTTCTCGTATAGCGTAGAGGTACTTCTCGTATACATTAGAGGTACTACTCCTATGGAGTAGAGGTACTTCTTGTATACCTTAGAGGTACTTCTTGTATACCGTAGAGGTACTTCTCGTGAAGCCTAGAGGTACTTCTCGTATACTTAGAGGTACTTCTCGTATAGCCTAGAGGTACTTTTTGTGAAGACTAGAGGTACTTCTCGTATATATTTAGAAAAATAAATTAATTAATTAAATAAATAAATAAATAAATAATAATAATAATAATAATCTTAGAGGTAATTTATTTTTGCATACTTCCTCTGTTATGAAATAAATAAAATATTTTTCTCAAAAAACTTTCACGTAAAAGTGGCAAACATTTCATGTGAGATCTTGTTAGATTTAATCTCAACATATATTTTTTCAAATATTTACTTTTGGTAATTTCCACTCGTTTGTTACTAAAGATATTAATGATCAAAATTAGTTCTCCTATAGTCTAGATGTACTTCTCGTATACCCTAGAGCTACTTCTCGTATACCCTAGAGCTACTTCTCGTATAGGCTAGAGGTACTTCTCGTGAAGCCTAGAGGTACTCGATAGAGTAGAGGTACTTCTTGTGTACCTTAGAGGTACTTCTCGTATAGCGTAGAGGTACTTCTCGTATACATTAGAGGTACTACTCCTATAGAGTAGAGGTACTTCTTGTATACCTTAGAGGTACTTCACGTGATGCCTGGAGGTACTTCTCGTATAGCTTAGAGGTACTTCTCGTATAGCCTAGAGGTACTTCCCGTGAAGACTAGAGGTACTTCACGTTATCTTTAGAAAAGTAAATAAATAAATAAATAATAATAATAATCTTCGAGGTAATTTATTTTTGCATACTTCCTCTGTTATGAAATAAATAAAATATTTTTCTCAAAAAACTCTCACATAAAAGTGACAAACGTTTCATGTGAGATATTGTTAGATTTAGTCTTAACATATATTTTTTTAACTATTTACTTTTTGTAATTTCCACTCGTTTGTTACTAAATATATTTATGATCAAAATTATTTCTCCTATACCCTAGAGGTACATCTCGTCTAGCCTAGAGGTACTTCTCGTGAAGCCTAGAGGTACTTCTCCTATAGAGTAGAGGTACCTCTTGTATACCTTAGAGGTACTTCTCGTATAGCGTAGAGGTACTTCTCGTATACATTAGAGGTACTACTCCTATAGAGTAGAGGTACTTCTTGTATACCTTAGAGGTACTTCTCGTGAAGAACCATATTATATATTAAAATCGTAGTACAAAAACTAGTACAAGTATACTCCTCTCATCTTTAAAAGATGGTATGTTTCGAAAGATGGTACTTCATGCATATTTTATTTTAAAATTTGGTAATATAAATTACAATAACGCCCTCTCACAGGGCACCTAAATACAACCTACCCCAAAGCCCCTCAAACTCCCCCGATGAGAATCGAACCCACAACCTGCGTTTGGAAGATGAAAGGGCTTACCACCCTTCCACTCCCTCATTCTCGGTACTTCTTGCATATTTTTTTTTTAATAAGGTAAGGAGAAACCTTGACAAGTTGGGGGGAACAAAGGGGATCCCAACTTGCCAAGTATGAGAATCGATCCCAGGACCTCCTGGAACCGGGAGGGAAGCTCTAACCACTAGGCTATCCCTCACTCTCAAGTGTTATCTGTACTTCTTGCATATGTTAGAGGTACTTCTCCTATAGAGTAGAGATATTTCTTGTATAGCATAGAGGTACTTCTCGTATACCTTAGAGGTACTATTGACAAGTGCACTATAATCCTTTAATATATGAGTAATTGCAGCTGTGCAATACTTGAAAGTTGAAACCATGTCTTGTAAACCATGTCTTGTAGGGTTTAAAGTAAACGTATGTAGCAGAAGAAAATAAAGTTAGAATATATATATATATACCAGCAAAAGGAACAAAATACCCAAATTTTGAGATCCATTAACTTTTTTAAAGTTCTCTCTAATATAAATTTTTACAAAAGGTAGCATAAAATGCTAAAATCTAACCCTTTACACTAGCAGAAGTTGCTTAGTTGCCTTCATCTATTTACCATTGATAATGTTATTAAACTTAAAACTTTTTAAAAGCATGTGGCATATAATTAAACATAAAAACGAAGATTTTCTTGTTTCATTCATTAGCCTATACAAATGAAGAGTCCCAAAACTTCAAAATTTGTAGAGCTTTAAATTGGTAAGAGTAGCTGGTGTACTCCTCTCTCCCAAGTCCCAAACATGGAAAAGTCCAAGACATGCTACACTGTACATTTCATTCACAGCATCTTCATTCCGATCATCCCTGATTCTTAAGAGTATCTAACATCTTCATTCACAACATGAAATACTCTCACCTACAAGTCAAACGCAACATCACTCAACATCAAATACGAGTATGAAATACAAAGCAAGTATGCTTTATCACAATTGGAAAATAACATATGAATGCCATGTAAATTAGAATAAATATTTAAATGAACATATAAATAAACACTACCGATCTTTCCTAAATTGTTTTTCCTTGTTCTCGACATCTAGCGTCAAGGAATTTGCTTCATTACTTAGAATGAAGTGACAATACTTCACCCTTAGCTTCCTCAAAAAAGCATCCTTATAAATTGTTAAAAGGAACGTTAGTAATAATTGTATCTGTTCCAGGTCATCAACCAAATGGTGGATTTATTTATATATTTATATTCTGGAAATTATGACTTTATATTCAAAAAAGGATTTTCTATTTTAAGAGTTGAATCTGATCTTACCTCACACAAATTTTGACCCGGTCTCATATCTTTCAAGCCAGTTTTCTGAGAGAAGAATATCCTTGGCAGTCCCATTTAGGATTAACAGAGCAGATATTTTTTGGTAAACAGTGGGCTCAGAAGGCTCCTATCTCAGGAGTAAACAAGTCAGAGGATTCCCAAGGGGAAGGGGTAACCAATTAACCATCCTCGAATCTGGGAACCGGGCGTGAAAGGTCGATGGTAGTATCATCGTGCATTGTCATCCAAGAACTGGTCACATATTAACAGAACATACCCAAGATATAAAACAAGTACTCTTACAATTAAGCTAGAAATATAGAATCTCTTCCCTGTAAATGAACAAAATCAGGTAGAAAGAATAGGTTTGCTGCTGCCCAAGAATTCTTTATTACCTTAAAAAGAAAATGAAGAACATGATTCAGAAAGATATACTCTAAATTAAAGAAAAGGCAATATTGCATTGAAGGCTAGAATTAGAAAATGTAGCCCACTTACAAAATCACCAATTTGTTCTTTTAACGGATAGTTTGTTATGTACAGAATTCAATATGACCTGCAATCTCTTTGCATAACAATTTGGCTTCGGCTGCTAACTTAATGCTCTTGGATATCACCAGACCTGTCTGTCTGTGTTTGGGGGCTGGTTTATAGTAGTTGGCGGCTTCTTCCCCACAAACCAACAAAGCTTCTCTAGCAGGAATTACATTTTCCCACCAAAACTCGCGTAGAACTCCATGCATGAGCTCCAAATATCCCCGTTCTCTATGTTCTCTGAAGATCCTCTCGCGATACTCTCACCTAACAAGTAACATTGTTTCATTATTTCATGCTATGTTGAACTCTGAAGCAGTTAGAAGCATTAACTATATATCACAATCCCACCGCAAAAATACAAACTCTTTGAAATATCCCACATCCAAAAACCCAAGCCATACTCAGTAATGTATCCCTTTAAAACTTGAAAGTTGAAACTATGTGTGATTAATATAGTAAGAAGGTTTAAATGCTCTATGGACTGAAATATCAACCAAAGCAACAAACAGTTCATTTTATAGAATCCTGTAGAAGGGATTCAAATGCTAAGTTGAAAAGTTATGTCCCTTCATCCCCCACTCCATAACAATGATGCTACTTATTACCAAAATCAAAGAATGATTATCAGACAAAAGGAAAAGAAATTACCCCATCACTTTACTTGGTGATCACAAACCTCAGCCAAATAGTCTCCTGCAAAAATTGAAATATAGAGTAGAAAAACAAAGTGTGATTTTGAAAGGCAGGGGCGTCAGCCCATTAAGCAAAAGTAAAGCTTTAATTCACTACAGTGCTGACATTGTTACAATTGATCCTGTTGGGACCATTTTGCAGAACTGGCTTCAGTGTCCAGTTAGATTGCACCTATTCAGCGACGACATTATGATCGGCTTGGAAACATGGTCGGGGTGGGGGTGGGGGTGGGGGGTGTGCTAAGAACAGGTTTTCTCAGTGTGTCTCAGCATGATAGTGTTCTTCAGTTGATCCCATAAATCAACACCATTTTCAGTTGTAAACAAGAGTTGTTGCTCTGTGTACCAAATATCGTCATTGTTGGATATTTGCTACTAGTCAAAAAGCTCAGTGACCATATAAATCCTAGATCTAAAAATAATATGGCTCCTTTTAACCTTTTGTGGACTATTCATAACCAATATGTTTAGCCTCCATTATTTAGAGTGAAAGCCATTTACGAACTGAAGAACACAACTTGTTCTGAGGTCATATACTCATAAAGCTATACCAACAAAAAGTTCCAAGATTTGTTTTAATAAGCCAAATCTAGTATAGAGCCAATAAGACCAATTAGCCGAGTATAAAGTCAGGAAATAAAAACATCAAGCTGATAAATAATACAAGTTCACACTAATTTAAAGTCTAACATTAACACATACTATATAGAAAGCACCTAGGAAGAGTAACATTTCCTAGTAACCACGAGCAACTCTGATTAGCTTAGAATTCTGCTGTTTTCATTAGCGACATCAATCGTTGTTTCAAACGTAGGAAGAATAACAATTGGATAGTCAACTAAACAATATATGCTCATTTCTTCAATATTCTGTATAATCTACTTGCAATTTAACCAATTTGTACCAATTCCACCTTATGGATGTTGCTTATGGAGATACAGAGGTTGTCTATTTGGTAAACTTGGGTTTGGCAAACGGTAATCTTATTTCTATGGCGTTCTGACAAAACGGCAGCAACAACAGCAATCAACAAAACAACAACCACGATCAAAATCATGTGAAAACTAACACAATCAAACCCTAATTTAACATTTCATACGATCATCATCTTAATTTAGAATTTCTAACCTCAGATCTCAAATAAACAACAACAAATACCCTAATTTTACATTTCATACGATTATAATTTCCATTTACGTTTTCTAACCTCAACAAATGCACAAGATCTAATTATAAAATCAAAGAAATTGAGAAGAAGATTACGTACAGCTAAGAAGTCAACTGGAGAATGAAGAAGTTACGTCATGTGCTCCAATGAAGTGCAAAATAGGAGAGAGAAAGTGCGAAAACCAGAGAGAGAGTTCAAAATAGGAGAGAGAAAATGCGAAATAGGAGAGAGAAAGAGGAATGAGAAAATGGAAAGAAATTGGATCTGACGGTTGTGAGTGTAACTCATCTTATTAATCTAACGGTTATTAATATGGTTCTTACCATAAGGTGGTTCTCACCATAATGGATGGATGGAGCGGGTGATGGGGCGGGTGATGGGTCCAAAAAATATCATCCATATCCAACCCGACCCACCACCCGATCCATCCATCACCCGCCCGTCACCCGCTTCACAGCGGGTGATCACCCATTTATTCGGGGCGGGTGGGTGGATAATCCACTCACCCATGGATAATTGCCATCTCTAATCACCGCCTATACCTGATTCATATTCCTACACCTATTTATCTTCATCTAATCGTTTCACTCTAATAATCATCATCATCTTTTTGTCCCCTGATCACAATACCAAATTCTCCTGCTGCTACACATACAAACGCCAATCATCATCATCAAACATTCATCAACCCACCACATCATACTACTATATTCTAATTCCTAATGCATACTTAACTTACGATCAATCACCAGCACTTGCCACTCACAAAACTACAAGACAAAGAAACTCTTTTAGTTCAATTTTGACGTAAATCTAAACGTAACACAAATCTTTTTTTTTAAAGACTCGTACAATTCAATTTTCCAAGAGCCGTATAAATCAACGACCCCGGACGGTGGTATAATGTCTGAGGGTCAACTAAATTCACAAACTTTATTTATTTATTTATTTTATTTATTTATTTATTTTTATTATTTTCTTGAAGTTACTAACACTCTATTCATGATGTAGATTGTTAACTCGTCCTTGCGACTGTAAGTATTGTATATATTATACTAACTCCATGTAGTATTTTATTTTCTTATTTTTTATTATTATTCTTGTATATAATATTCCTGATTGTCTTTATGTGTCATATGCATGATTTTATCACCCACATGTTATTATTCTTAAACAAGACCTAAAAGAATTCTAATTAATTCGATAATTTGGACAACCTGCTAGGTTCCTTGTAATATGTTTGCATAATAACTTGTCACTAAATAATTAGTCTTTTTATGTGTTTCGTGAAACAACTTAGACTAAATATTTTTAGGGTGCTTTAAAATATTATATGATTATTCTTTGGCATAAAATCTGTAATAAATCTGTATTTAGTAGAGGCCAGCAATGGGCAATATAGTTCCTGACTATGTTGTACCCTCACCCCCGAACTCAATTTTTGGTTCCTGACCATCTATGGAGTCATGATGGGGAAATTGGATAAGTATTTAAGATGTCCCTTCCGTTTCAATATCCAATTAGGTTTATGATTCTTCCTCTAAAGAATTGTTGGCGACTTCAAAACATATTTTTAATAAAACCTTAACAATGGGGTAGTCAAATAAATGCGCTCATCCCGCATGTAGGCATTAAAGGAATTAAAAATCCACGCCTACAATGATGTTTGGTTCAAAAGATTGTATGTTTGAAAGAGAAATGGTGTACAACATTTAGCAAAGATTTCTTCTCTGCTGGAATACTATCTTCATAGAGAAGTGAAAGTACAAATCATGTTGTTGGATTTAAGGCAAGAAGAACTACTAGCTTGACTGAATTCTTTTCATCATTCCAAGCAACAGTAAAAAGGTGAAGAAGACAGGAAATAATGGATGATTTTAATTGTACAAAGGGAATACCAAAATCAGATCTCTACATGAGTCCACTATTAAAACATGCTTCTTTACAGTACATTGGGCTGGCAACGGGTCGGAAATGGGTCGGGTGGATCTCCACCCGCCCCATCACCCGCGAACCAAATCCCCATCCACAACATCCATCACCCGCCAAAAGTTTCATCCATATCCGCCCCATCCATCAACAACGGATGGGTCGGGTGGGAAATGGATAATACTAGAAAAAATAGTTTGTATACTTACCAATTTTTAAAAATTTAATAAATGAAAATTTAGCCTTCGATTAACAGCAAAGCGACTAAATATCATTTATCAATTCTTAATACATGCCAAAATTTAATATTAATAATAATAGATATAGTAATATATATATATATATATATATATATATATATATATATATATATATATATATATATATATATATATATATATATATATATGGATGGATGGAGCGGGTGATGGGGTAGTTGATGGGTCAAAAAAATCCCACCCATCTCCGACCCTCCCCGCCACCCACTCCACCCGCCATACTCGTCCGTTACCCACCTCATTGCGGGTTTCACCTATTTATCTGGGGTTGGTGGGTGGATAATATTGCCAGCTCTAACAGTACACATATACTCGTTTTCGAGATTTCGAGGAGAAATTTAGATATACAATGACAAGTACCATTGAATTACTTGGTACGCAAGGGAACATTCAATGGCATTGATGGTTCTTCTCAAAAAGTCTCCTTCAACTACCTGGAGAAGACAATTGATTATGAATGCAAAAAATTTGAAGAATCAGGTTCGTTGTGCTTTTATGCCATTAGAGTTCTACACTTGCATTATGTCCAACAAATTCCAGAGAAATACATATCATCAAGGTGGACAAGATTTGCAGAAAAAGAAGTTTGGGAGAAATTTGATAATGAAAAAAGAGAAAAAGGAGAAATAAACAGCTTCACATCATGAAGACTCCACATGATAAGGAGGTAATTATTTAAGTGGTTGTTTGGTTGATATAAGAAAACATGGGAAATAGAATTTCCTAGGAATTGAAAATTTAGTGAGTTGTTTGGTTGACAACAAAATAGCAAAATGAAGGAATTAAAAATTCCTAGGAATTTTGAGTTCCCACAAAATGGAGGAAGTTACTTACCTAGGTCCCCCTAGGTAAGTAGAAATTCCCATGGGAATTTAATTCCCCCATTGTCAACCAAACAATTTAACCAATTTCCCATGAATTTGATTAAGTAATTTTATTTCCTATGAATTGCAATTTCATGGGAATTTTGACTTTCCATGTAAACCAAACGACCACTAAGTTTATGCAATTTTAGTTTATATACTATAACAAAAAATAATGCACTATATCACGTAGAACACATACTATATGATAAAGAAAACACATATGATTTGTAAACACACTATACCATAGAGAAACACACTATATGATAATAAAAACACACTATATGATATGTAAACACACTATAGCACACATAACACACTATATGATAAAGAAAACCACTATATGATCTGTAAACACACTATAGCACACAGAACACACTATATGATAAATAAAACCACTATATGATCGGTAAACACTAGCACACAAATTACACTATATGATACTAGAAAACCACTATATGATATGTAAACACACTATAGCACATAGAAACACACTATATATTTGTCTGCTTATACTAACAAAAACTTTCATGGCATAAAGTACTACAACCTGATATTAAAGAGCCACAGAATAGAACCAGCCAGAGCAGTGATAGAGGAAAGTTTCAAAAACACAGTACAAATTCAAAAGTTCAAAAAATAATGAAGATTGAAGAAGGAAAAGCAGCAACAGAAAAAGCTAAAGCTCAAGAGAAAGCATTACGAGAAGCAGCTGAAGCATTACAAGAAAATGAAAGTCAAGAAGATAATGCACAAGAATCAACACCAAGAACAACAGTTTTGGATCCAGATAGAGTAGTCACAAAAGGAAAAGACAACAAGCGAATAAAAGGACACTATGATTCATACAAGAAGACATTGAAAAAAGGAAAAAAGAGAAACAAGGAGTTTGGAAGCATAACTCTAAAAGAACATATATATGTTCTAAAATTCTTTACCAAGAGAACTATATGCAATGTTTTTAATAGTTCAGTTTGTAATTAATAAGACTTGTACATTATATGCAAATATAGTTATGAAATGCACTATATAGAAAGATTCATATGAGAAAACAACTAGTATGATTTAGCCTAGTGTACACTATATCAACCAAAATCAACTATATCATAATGAAACCAACTATCAATGACAAAAGCCAACTATATCAAAAATAAACTAAACTATATCATAACGAAACCAACTATCAATGACAAAAGCCAACTATATCAAAAACAAACTAAACTATATCATAACAAAATCAACTATATAAAAAACAAGTATATAAATTGTAGGATTTTTTGTCCCAAACTACCTTTAACTTTCAAGTTTCTGCGAGAAACTACCTTATAAAAATTTTGTTGTCTCAAACTACCTTACTTTTACCATTTTGTTGTTGACAGCTACCCTATGTCGGTTTCCGGCATTGTCTCTTTTTTTCAGTTTTTTTCATAGCAAAATAAAACATTCTAAATAGATCACACTATATCAACAGAAACCATACTATATCAACAGAAACCTACATAGATCACACTAGTACTACAGTTAGTAAATCAGATTACTAATGTTGTTGGTAACATCAATTACACTTCTAGTTTGTAAATTTGATTTTTAACTTTTTCTTTGTTGTCTTCTTCTTCTTTCCAACTCCAACCTTTTTGTCCTCTCCACCTCCAACCTCTTTGTCCTCTTGTTCCTTCTGCATTCTCTCTCTCAATTCATCTTCAATCCTCTTACTCTCTTCAGCCCTCTTTCTTTCATTTTCTTCAATCAAAGTAACTGCATCTGATCTCTTTGATCTAAATGATATCACATTCTCCACAAGCACACTTCTATTCAAATTCATATCAGAAAAAACAATGCAACCACACAACGAGACTCTAGTTACTCTAATTTCAATGTTTGGATTGAGATTAGAGTAACTAGAGTCTTTCGTTAATCCTACGGTTGGGTCTTAATACTCTTAGATCAACATATGCAGTATGGTCGCTAACATAATCATATCTACCAATTGTACCAATTAAGCCTCTAATGAGTACGATCTTTCAATTCTAACTCTTATTAGCTAGATGATAACTCCTGATCATATTGCACAATTACATGAATTAAACAATTATAACAAATAAATAGGAATTACTCTAATCTTAATCTAAACATTGAAGAACTTTAAATCATAATCAAATAGGCATAAACATGGCTTCCCTCACTTAGCCCTAGAAATAGACTACTCACTCATGATATTGAAGAGCATAATAAACATAATCAAAGTAAAGAAATTCATTAGATTAAACTAAGTAGGGAAACAATATCGAATAATTGATGAACAATGGAAACGAAATCAACGATCTTTAAAACTAAGTGTTTAAACCTAATAAACGAGAAAAATAATATAGATAATCGAAATTTCTAAAACCCTATTTAAAGTCTTTGCAAAACCTGCTAAAAAACAAGAAAAATAGTTAATCCGACAATCCGCTAGGTCAACCAGGCCAAACCACCCGGTCGGGCGACGGTGAATTATTTCTACGACTTCAGCTCGGAATTCACCCGGTCAACCGGGCAAGGCCCTCCTTGTCAGGCGCACAAGCACTTTTAGGGCCTTCTTCGCCCGGTCAACTGGGCCAAATGCGCCTCAGAGATTAAAGAGAACATCGCTCTCCCGGTCGGGCCAAACCGCTCGGTCGACCGGGTGAGAGCTGCTCTTCAGCTTCTTATGCGAATTCTTCTTCCAAATACTTGACTTGCTTCCCGGATCTTCTATGGGCTATGTGTGATCATCGAACCTTCCTTCTGTGGCTGGATTAAGGCATGAAATGCATAATTTGCACAATAAAACATAAAGGAACAAAACCAAGTCCAACCATATCAAATCACACAAATAAGAGCTCAAAATGGTACTCAATACTAAAGGAATGGGGCTAAAAACTCTATATAAAATAGACATATCACGGAGCAGAGGACAAGAAAAGGAGAAACACGAGAGAGAAAAGAGTGCAGTGGCAGCCGATAAGGGTGGTGATGTGGTGGGCTTAGTGGAGAAAGAAAGGAAAAGGAAGTGGGTTATGGGGAATCTTAAAAACGGGGTATTTGTTAGTCGAAATGGTATATTGTATTATTTGTGCAAAAGTCGGGATATTTGGTGAATTTTCAAAAATCGGAAGGTATATTGTGAATTATCAATTATGTGAAAACTCGGGAGTATTTGATGAAAAAATTGTATTTATAATAAAATCTCCTTAAATTACATTAGTTAGTGTTTGGGAACTTTAATTTCATCTCAATGTCTCATTTCAATTTCGGAAATTGAATTCCCTATATTCAATTCCAAATTACGTGGTTGGGAAAACAAGTTATTCTAAATCTATAATTTCATAGGTACTATGTTGATTGGCAATACTTTGGAATTTCAATTCCAAAATTACCTTTTTTATTGATCTTAAATAATTTTATATTCATATTTAATTAACAAAATTGACCAAATCTATATCTTAATATTATTCTCATAGAAGTGTACAATTGAACTAATTATAACTGATTGTTGTGTTGTGATTGCACCCATGTTAGTGTTTAAACTATTTTTGCTAGTTACTCTGTGCCTTGATTGCACTCCTCCTAGTGTTTCTCAAAATGGTGGTCTCTGAGGTGCTTAAGAGCACTCGCTGTCTAGGTTGTTTTCTATTATGTCCTTGTCAACTCTTAAGCATATGACTCCTAAGGCCGAGCCTCTGGGTTCTAGGTATAAGTCTCCCCCATGTAATCTTATCTCACTTGAGGACACATAAACAAGTGTGGGTTATGTCTTGACCGGCCTACCCCATTTCTCTTAATGCAAGCAAGGTTAGCTTCAAGAGCCATATCTTCCCTTTGCAGGTTAGCTATTTCTAACCTTTATTTGTTTGATTGTTGGTAATTCCTCGGTAGTCACCCCTCGGATAGTCGTCTATAATCTTCCTAGACATTACCGAGTATATTGTCTTTACTGTCGTCGTCTTGCCTAATCAAACCCAAAATAAGAATTGGAAAAATTGCCACTTACAGGTACATAAACATGCCATTTTTCAAATTACAGCCACATAAATAGTAGTTACGTCTGGCTAGTAGTCAAATCTCCGGCGTAGGTGGTCATGTAACGCGAAGTTGATGGTTCTCTGTGGTCCTTCAATGGTGGGATATTAGAAGTGGGAAGGGAAGATGCAAGAAAGGGAGGAAAGAAAGAGTCGAAGAAGATGAGAGAGAGCGCAAAGGAATGAGAGGGTTATGCAAAGAGGTGGGCCACATATGTATTTTGGTGTATTTAGGACGTTAGTAGGAAAAAATAGCAATCCGTCGATGGTGCGCACGGGTGTATGTAGATGGAGGTGTACATGGGTCAAAACGTAGGTCAACAAAAACATAAAACGCAGATTCATTAAACCAACGTCGCACGGAATGAACATCTATTGATCATTAATGAACACTGAAAAACATTAAACCTATTTTTTGAATTCTTTCATTTTCCCAAACAAATTTTCAGAGACTTTCGCTCTCTTCTTCCCAAATCCTCCAACATCTCTCTAACTTCTTTCATCAAACTCTTCAAATTCTTCGTTTTCTTGCACAATTTTCGTACATGAATATGAACACAACGAGTTGCAAAGCGAAATTGACAACATAAGGTATTAGATTTATGCATTTGATAAGAAAAGATAACATTTTTTACATTTTGCACTTACGTTTCTTTTTTTTTTTCCCTCTTTTATGGTGAAGATTGATGGTGGTTTGTGAAAAAATGAAAATAACCTTGCAATTGATGTCCCAATGAAAGAAGGAAAGAGCCCAGTGAATGAAGGGGATGAACGAGTTCGACATCAGGAAAAAAAGGCAGCAAAAACCAGGTAATGTTCTTTGTACTGTAAATATATGTTCGTTGTATTATTATAATGTATTCATTGAATTCCTGTTGGTCATATGTTTATTATATTTAGCCATATGTTTATTATGTGTTTGTTCAAATGTTAGGTATACTTGTTCATATGTTCATTGTGTGTTTGTCACATATTAATTGCATTAATAACATGAATTATGACATATGTTCATTGTTTTATTAGCAGATGTTCGCTGAAACACATGTTGGTCAGATGTTTGTTGCATTTCAGTCATATGTATCATTATATGTTTGAAATATATTCAATGAAATGATATGAATTAATGATTGGTTAATTATCATATATTTGTGTATAAATGTGTGATATTTGTTTAAATGTTTTTGTATGATTATGTGATGTTTATTGTACGATTTACAAGTACAAGGTGCACATTTTTAGGCCGATGTTCATTAGTCACATGCTCATTATATTTGGTCATATATTTATTGTGTGTTTGGGAGCATGTTCATTGTATTATTAAAATGTGTTCACTAGAGGAAAAAAGCCCAAGGGCTGCGGTCAAAAGGGGCCCAAGGGCTGCGTATTTTGACCGCAGCCATTGGACTAGCAGCCCTTGGCATTTAGGAAAGGCTGCGGTTGTTAACCGCAGCCCTTAACGCATTAAGGGATGCGGTCAAGGCAAAAACCGCAGCCCTTGATGGGTTAAGGGTCAGGTTAAGGGCCAAAACCGCAGCCCTTGGTGAGTTAAGGGCTGCGGTTTTAGCCCTTAACCCACCAAGGGCTGCGGTTTTTGCCAGAACCGCAGCCCTTGTGATTTTTTTTTTTCATTTTTTTGTCCAAAATGTTCCCAAACAGCTTATATATATATATATATATATATATATATATATATATATATATATATATATATATATTAGTATCATAAATTATGTTTTTTTACACAAATATAGAGAAAACAATAACCGAATTACATTAGTTTGAGGTTGCCCTCGAGTGTTCAAATTACAATATATGAGCAGGATCACAAACACAAACTAGCATTACAACAACTCCACCAAGACTAGCATCCGGATCCCTCGAAAGCAACTTCTCTGGAGATGATAGAACCTGGCAAATAAAACCAAAATCGCTATAATTTGGAGGTGAACCCGGGGGTGTAGCGGGGGGTGTCTTTGTTAGGCTTTTTTTGGGGGGCGGGGGGTGTAGCAGGGGCGGGGTGAGGGTGTAGCAAGGGGGAGCGGGGTGCCGCTGGACGGTGGGGGCGGGGGTGTAAGCAGGGCGACGGGGGTGCCGGGTGGGGTGGGAAGTCTTCTTGGCAGGCAGTAGGAGGGTGGGGGGGTGTAGCAGGGGGGAGCAGGGGGTCTCTTGGCGAGGGGGGGGGGGTGTAGAAGGGGGCGGGGGTGAGGGTGTAGCATGGGGGCAGGGGAGGGGGTGCTTGGGCGTCCTGGGGTGTATCGGGGAGGCAGGGGTGAGGGTGTAGCAAGGGGGCAAGCAGGGGGAGCAGGGAGTGTTCTTGGGCGGTGGGGGGGGGGGTGTAGCAGGGGCGGGGTGAGGGTGTAGCAAGGGGGGGCGCAGGGGGGCAGGGGGTGCTTGGGCGGTGGGGGACCGGGGGGTGTAGAAGGGGGCGGGGGTGCGGGCGGCGGGGGTGTCGGGGCTGGGGGGGGTGTCTCTTGGGCGGTGGGGGGGGTGGGGGTGTAGTAGGGGGAGCAGGGGGTGCTGCTTGGGCGTGGGGGGTGGGGGTGTAGCAGGGGGGTGAGGGTGTAGGGGGGCAAGGGGGGGAGCGGGGGGTGCGGGCCTTTGGCGGTGGGGGCATGGGGGGTGTAGCAGGGGGCAGGGTGCAGGCGCGCAGGGGGTGCCGGGCCTGGGGTGGTGGGGTGTCTTTGGGCGGTGGGGGTGGTGGGGGTGTAGCGGGGGCGGGGTGCGGGCGCAGGGGGGTGCGGCTGGGGTGGGGGTGTAGCAAGGGGGGTAGGGCTTAAAACGATGACTAAATGCTAGAACTTTGGCTTAAAAAAAATAGTGTGAGTGTTGTAGCATGAAACTTTTGATACACAAAAAGTACACAGAAAAAGAAAAGAAGAGAGAGAATAGACTAAAGGTCATGATGTCAATTTGTCAATATCAGATAATAATTGTAATACTTTGGTATTCAACAAGTAAAGTGTAGCTAAAACAACAAATTCATTTCAATGTATGTCTAATAGAACTTATAAAAATTCAACCTATAAAGTAATAGGCAAAAGAAGAAAAAAATAATGACGATTACTGAAGAATGATGGAGATATGTAATGTGTAAAAAATATATCAATATGCAGCTAATCCTTTTAAAGTCTAAAAAACAACCACTTAATCATGGATCAAACAATTAAAGCCCTAAAACAATCACTTAGATGCATATTAGGCCAAGAAATCCCACAAATATCAATAACTAACTAAATTCACCAACTTTAAGCATGAAGCAAGCAATAACGGCCAAAAATAATTGAACAAAACCAGCACCATGATCCCAAAAGGGGCTACAATGCCCATACTAATTCCTCGAACAATCATCTTCAACTAAGGGGGAAAAGGAGATAAATAAGGTTCATACTCGAACAATCAACTTCGGATAATAGGGTTCTAATTTCTAAAACATCACTCAATAAAAAGCAGAAAAAAAAAGAGTGAGAATAAGACATACCTTTTCTCATACTCTAAATATACATTACAAGTTAATATGTAACGCCGAACAACGCCTACATCGTAACCAACCCCGATATTCAATCACTACAGAAAGCACACGGTCAATTTTTAGTTTTCGAATCCGAAATTTCATGTTTACATTATAAGTCATATACTAGTTAACTTAATCATAGATATACACACTAAGTCATATACCAGTTAACTTAATCATAGATATACAATGAATCAAAGCTATACTGTTCTTTATATACACACGACAAAATGCATCATCTTCAAAGAAAAAATTAAGGTAGCTAAACAATACGGTAAGACTTATTACAATTGCAGATCTCCTGAATACACTAGCTTGACAACATACGAAGACATCAAATTTACACATAATATTTCAAAGGGTTCCAAAATCTGAGCTGAGGTGAACTAGGAGTTACAGAGTAACCAAACAAATACCAAAGCAAGAGCATGTTGCAGAAACCGCAATAGATGAATTAACCAAGGAGTCAGAGTGTCAGACAAGCAGTGGCGGATCCAGGAATTTATGAATGGTAGGTCACTACTCACTACCTACTAGGTTGCACAAGACGAATACAGGTACGAGTTCGGGTACGCGTAGGATAATCCATGATTTTGTTTATTGGATTGAGAAGGGGGAGGATTTCATTCAATAGATTGAAAAGGGAGAGAATTTTGTACACAGGTATTGGTGTGGTTTTAGTAAAAAAACTTGAGATATTCGGTTGCGTTTTCATTTATAAATTAACAACAATAAATTTATGAGAATGCCTAAGTTCATTTAAGAGAATACTTACATCCTGCCGAGCTGCCTGAGTGACTTCATCAGATATATGCCCCCAAATCACTGAATCAAAGCATGAGAGAAAGAGTAAGTGTAACATTAAAACAGGATAATACTTGGGCAGCCAGTATATTGGATGAGTAAGAGAAAATGAGAAATCATCATGGTCATATGCTCACCCGAAAGCACTGCTCCATGCTTGACATAACTAAAACAATCCATAAAATCATCTGTTTCATCTGGACATTGCAGAGTATAGAGAAAAGGAATTATCTTCACAAATTCTAAGATATAAGAAAATTTGACTGGGATGAGTACAAAGAACATTGACAATACACCACCACATACAAGATTGATCAGTGGATCAACTCCTTGGTCAGTTACAAGATCAGCATATTTTAAACCACAATATGGAAAGAAGCTTGATAATTGTGCACAAAAGAAAGACACGATGAAACTTTCTCTCCCTTGCTGACTGAAACAATAGTCTGCAGGACAAGTGAATAACATATAGCAAGGGCATAACATGGTAAAGCCTGCTATAGTAAAAATAAGTAAGCAGGCATAACAACAAAGTTAAGCAATTGAGAGACCGAGAAGCACAACAAAATAAAATTCAGAGATAAGTAAGTACCATGATTTGCAAAACATATAATGCAAGTAACCCACGATGACCAAATGAAGATCAGACAGAGAAGGTAAAATTAATTTCACAATGAAACACGATATATTAAAGACTGACAGACCAACTTTTGGCAAGTTCCTAGTATAGATTTGCCAATGCTGATAGCTCCTTTAAGCAAATCCTTAAAGCCTATATCTCTATTATCCAAATCGAAAGACGCAGCTTTCACATCGTTAAGAAGAATGGGAAGAGCAACTTTTATTTGCTCAAATTGACGTCTTTGTATGGAAAGAAATACTGAAAGACAACATATCACTGTAAATTTATAACTATAAGGTAATGAAGTTTGGAACTATAAGTGTTTAGATACATTGCTCATATTGAATTCTAGGTGCTAATTGATATTTAATTTCTCACAATCTTTGTACAAATCAACCAATAACACCCCAAATCAAAGTACAACAACAAAATCAATATTTATAACAATTCAAAATTATATAATCTGATATATAAACACCCATAACAAGTGAAATTGCAATTTATTTTCCAATTCTCATGAAATTGATGAAACCCTAATCAGAAAGTAAAACAAGAAATCAAGAAAATTGAGCAGATTAAGATGTACCTACTCACGAGTCACGACTCTTGGAGGTCCACCGTCTTTCTGTCCACCGAGGTCCGAACGGTTCTGCGACTGCACGTAGGCGAGGCAGCTATGCAGGAGGTCTGGGTCACAACACCGATATGAAGCAACCAGCAGGAGGTCCGAGACTCCGAGTCGCGCTCGTCTTTAGGTTTGCGGCGCCTCCGTCGGTGAGGCCTTTGAGAGAGAAGTGAAGGTCTGGATCTGAGATTGTATGAGAATGAGAGAGAAAGGGAGAAAGAAAGGGAGAACTGAGAAGAAGTGAGATGTGAGAGAAAAGAGAGTTTCTGAGAGATGGGAGAACAAAAGCATCGATGGAAACACGCGACGACAAGTGAGAGAGAAGCTCCGGCGAGCGAACGACAGCTCCGGCGAGGAGTGATGCGAAGAGAGAAAGAGAGAGAGAGGGGGAGGGGTTTGATGAGGTGAGAGGGAAAATCGGGGACTGGGAAGGGAGAGAGAAAAGTTAGCCCAAAAATTTCGTCCAAGTGCGTGTATGCGGCCATTAGCCCAAAAAATCATAACTAGGCCCATTAGGGGTCGTGGTTAGCCCAAAAGCCACGACCCTTTATTAAAGGGTCGGTCAACCCAAAAACCGCAGCCCTTAATTTATAAAGGACTGCGGTTTTTGGGCTAACCGCAGCCCTTCATTATTAAGGGCTGCGTTTTGCAATAAACCGCAGCCCTTGCACTGCAGCCTTTGAGTTTTTTTCCACTAGTGGTTAATTGTATGTTTGAAATATTATGTTCATTAGTTGGGGCCATTCTTCATGGATTTCAGAAGTCATGTCCAGAGTATCTGCAGAAGTTACTTGTGGAGTGGGCACAGTGAAGGGAGGAAGACCCCAGTTCCTTGGGATACTTTATGCTTGAAAAAAGCTTGTGGAGGTTGGAATCTGAAAGATCTAATTGTGTGGAATGGAGCTGTTGTTGCCAAGCATTTCTGGGCAATTTCCCAGAAACAAGATAGATTATGGATCAAATGGATCCATGCTTATTATATTAAGCAACAAAATATTCTCACCATGGCTATTCCTAATAGACTTTCTTAGGCTTTGAAGAAAATTATTGCCAGTAGGCAAGTATTTATTGATTTTAATGCTCAAAACCTACTTGTTGTAGGCCATTTCTCTATCAAGAAACTCTATATAGCCATGAAAGGAGCTCAGCCTACTGTGGTATGGAGGAGAATCATATGCAATAATAAGGCCAAACCTAAAGCCTTATTTATCACTTGGTTAATGCTGCACAACATACTTGCTACAAAGAGTAGACTGAATGACTGGGGTATCCTTAGTGACAACAAATGTGTTTTATGCTCCAGAGCTTGTGAAACTGTTTCACACCTCTTCTTTGAGTGTCCTACTACTCAGACGATTTGGACTTTATGCTTGCAGCAAATTGGGCTTGTTAATCAGCACAGAAGGCTTGATGAGGAAGTTAAGACTCTTGCTATCAAAAGTCATAGCAATTCTCCTCAAAACAGATTACTCTTGATGATTTTTGCTGAGGCTGTTTATGATATATGGTGTCAAAGGAATCACATTGTGTTTGGGGGGCTGCCTATCGATGTTATTCAAAGCTGTAAGCAAATTCTATTTAAGGTAGCTTGTAGATGTACTGAGGAGCTTATGCAGCTTTTAATTATTTGAGTTTTGTGATTGTAATGGTTTGCTGGTTGTATGGAGGTTGTAGTAGGTCTAAGTTTTAGTGGGTTAGCTCCAAACTCTTCCTAGAAGGTGGGGGAGTCTAGTCCTCTTAGCTTAGACCTTGGGTGTTCCCTTAGGTTGTACTCATTTTTATCAATTAAAACTTTGAATTGCCAAAAAAAAAAATTATGTTCATTGTATTATAAACTTGAATAATTTTGTTTTAACTACTGTTATTTCCTTTCTTGTATCAGTTCAATTCGACTAGTTCAGACAACTAATGATACGTTACGGTGTTGAGATCTCACAAATCAAATCAATCGAAAATGGGAGGAAGCTCGGAAGTAAGAATATCTTCTTAATGAACTCAATAGTATTTAGTTAGCAATACATGTTCTTTTGTAAGACCTTGGTGTTCATATGAGACATATTGTATTATTTTGGTTATATTTCTACCTTTGGGTACATACTACATTTTGAATCAATCATCTTTTGTAATTACTTATTTTTTTGATAATTATATAACTATTCAGTTGGGTTAGTCATTATAGATAGTATGTTGTTCATTGCAGAATCATATTTGTACATTACAAAGAATAATAATGACAACATAAATATTCATCACAATGAACATATAAGTAATTTGAAAGAACATTTTGAAGACCTTACATGAACAAACTAACAATTTGAATCAACAGTATGTTGAATAAAGTGAGAAATGAACAATAGTAAATTTGAAACATATTTTGAAATTTAAAATTTGAATATCAGCGGCAATTGTGAATTTTGAAAATTCGTAAACATACTGAATTTTGGAAAAAGTCGAAAATGTTCAATCTAAAATTGTAATTGTTCATTCAACAAAAGAACTAGTCTTATATGCACGCAATGCGTGCGTTAATTTCAAAACTTGTTATTATATACTCCATTCGTACGATAGTTATGATTACTCTTAAAATGTGAAAGATCAATAGTTAGATGAATATAGATATATTAATTCGCTGATGCAAAAAACTAACAAAAGTTGTGAGTGATTTTTAATATTAATTTTTGTAAATGAATTTAGATATATTAATTCTTAAGATTTATTGAAAATAGAACATTACACATACTTTTATTTTCAATAACGAACTGCGTACCTGATTAACAGTAAATTATCCGCAAATTTGAGAATACCGTATTTGAGAATGTCGTGAAGCTCCAATCTATGAAGAAAACTGATTTTTTTTGTTTGGAGTTTGTGTTTGTAATTGTGTTTGTGTTATGGAAAATTTATTTTGAGTTTGAATTTGAGTTGTCTATGTAATGAGAATGCCGTGTATTTTTTTGTTATTGTGTGTGGTATTAATGTTTGGCAAGTTCTTAATTATGAATCTTTTTTTATTGGCAAGTTTATGTGATTGAGCTTTTATATGAGTTGATTGAGTCTAATAGAGATTCGATTGATTTTTTTTTTTGGCAAGTTTATGCGTTGAATTGGTTTTGATTAATTGTTAGAAATTGTGTGCGGAAATTTGGAATCTAATATTTATGTTGTGGAGCGGCAATCAAGTAAATTCCAAGGGGGACACTATTGCTCCCCCTTGACTTATATAATAGAGATGTATTTGTTAAACTAAATTTTCATAAATGTTCATTCCGAAATTGCAAATGTTCAATAAACAATAGCGTGTGTTCATTATGCTACAATGCCCATTGGAATAAATTAGATGTTTATTGGTTTACAACGCACATGAGGTGAAAAGGTTGAGGAAAGAGAAATTGAAGTGGGTCCCACAAATGTTCATTCCAAAATTGTAAATGTTCATTGGCATTATAAAACGGTGCCGTTTTGTACCATGTGCACCTAGAGGAAGGTCCAAGTGTCCAACCGTGTGCAGCTTCGAATTTGCGAAAAAAATAGGACAGCAAAATAGCAAATAGCAATTGAGTTAAACAATGAAAAACAGAAAAAGAATGAAGTTGTTTTCATATCTCACTCACGTAGTCACGTATGCTGAAACACAGAATTTAAATTAAAAATGACGAGCACCAGCACCCCATTGCCTACTACGGCGTTCCTATCCATAGCTGAACTGATTCTTCCATGGCTAACACCCCAAGAACTCGCTTCCATTTCCTGCACTTCCCACACCTTATCACACCTCTCGAAACGCATCACTACCGTCCGATCCTCCGACGCTTCTAGATCCTTGGAGAATTTCCCCATCCCCTTCATCAACACCGTCGATTCTCACCCTTACTCTTTCTTCCTCTACACCCCCACCTACCTTCTTCCCTCCCCCAATTTCCTCCGCCAATTTTGGGGTTCTACAAACCCTAATTGTAATTCCCAATTCGATTTTGATTCTGTTGACTGTGTTGGGTGTGATTGTGGTGGGATTTGCAATGAGGGTGATTGCTCTTGTTTGGCATTCAGAGGTGGAGACGTGATCACTGAGTGTGGAGCGAGGTGTGCTTGTCAATCAAGTTGTCCGAATCGGCTGACTCAGAAGGGTGTTTCTGTGCACTTGAAGATTGTTAGGGTTTTAAATAAGGGTTGGGGATTGTTTGCTGCACAGTTCATTCCTTCGGGTCGTTTCATATGTCAGTATGCAGGTATCATTTTAATTCGCTTTCTTTGCGCGAAATGTTTTATTAGTTGGTCTACAAAAAGATCGTCTTACTTTACTATTTGAGCTAATTGTATGTCAATTAGAGCTTGTTTGTTGAGCTCAGCTTGATTGATGGATAAGCTGATCATGAGATTAGCTAGACTACACTTTTTTGGTTCTCTTTAAATGTGTGGATCTCGTAGAGGGATGCTTAAGCTTGAGCTCATCAGTCATCAGTCATCAGTCATCATTGTTTGATTGGGAAAATTTGCAAACGTTCGGCTGGTTGGTTAGCTGTTGTTTTTTAGCTGTCTGGATGTTGGGATGTTTTGGTTGTTGCCTTGCATAGATCTTTCAGTTACATGGATAAAAGTAAGGAATTACTTGAAATGGAGAGTTGCTGCATATTTGTGTTTATTAAAAGTTTCTGCTTCGATGGGCCGTTATTGTAAACACCCCTGGCTTTGCTGTGTTTTAGCATATCAGTTTACGAAATACTGGTGGTGGGATCTAGCTTAAAGCACCCCTTTCTAAGTTATGGCTTAGGGAATAGGCTTTCCAATTGAGGCTGCCTGGTGCCTTGCTCAATTTCTTGGCTGGTATCTGGACCTTGGACTATGCCTTAACCTATCTGACCTTGTTCTGCTCTGAGGAGAACTAAAATAGATCACAGTTGCTTTTGGAATCTTTCATGGTTCTGTAGTGATTATAGCTGGATTATCATGAGAAAAATCAACAGATAACTATACTTTAGTTTGAGAAGATGGTAAGGATAGCGATAGTGAACTAGTATTGATATTAAGTGTCATCCGCTAGAACTAATGAAGAGCTAATGGCGGTGATACTAGGTTAATATATGTTAAATTTAGAAACAACACGAAACAGGCCTTGGGTGACCCGAACAAGGAGGAGGAGAGATTTGATCCACTTTATAAGCCCAAAGGAGGTTCCATACTAAAACCAATTGGTGATAGTAGGAGTAACCCCTCTACCTTATAAAGTGGAACAATCTCTCCTCTTTCTCCAATGTGGGACACTCACAAGTGGGCTTTCCATGGATTTCAACAAAATAACTGATATACCTCATCAACCATGCCCCTATACATGGCACCACACGAGAGCACGCTTTTGCGATGTGCAACTTTTATTGCGATTGAAAGTCTTATTATAAGTTTCGCACCTAGACGATAATATGTTGTTTCATTAGACAATGTATCCCTATTTCATTACTTATTGAAATGTGTTTGCTTTTTGGGAAGTTTGGATTCCCTTAGGCAGGTGATCATCTACAGGAATGGTATGCTGACATTTTATGGTCAACTTGTTTTTCTTTTTGCTTGGCCTTCTTGTTCCAAATATGCATGTGTGTTCTGCAGTTTGTATAGTTTCTTAGAAGTAAACTATTTAGGATAAAAATTTACTATTTTCATCCTTTCCTTCCAGTGCGATTTCCTTAACCTCTTTAGCTTCCCTGGTATCATCAATTAGTTTCCTTTTACCCTTTGACTGGTTTTTATCCTGTGCAATGCACGGGCTAAAAGTAACTGTAATCCTATATCAGAACTAAAATGATATTGTAGTATTTTGTATTATAAAAAATCATGCCTGTATCAACTTATGTTTAGTGGATCAAAACCTTTTGTATCATGATCAAAACACTATCTTTCCCTTATCCTAATTCCTGAACTTTATTTATGTATTTTAATACCTAGTAGCTCTTTATATTTGCATACATATGTATTGAATTGGTTGTTTAGGAGAGGTGGAAAATGAAAATGGGAAATCAAAGGCCATAAAGGGAATGCAATGAGTTTTTTCAATATAAAACATAAGAAAGGCTGTGTATGATTATGTTCCCTATTTGCATTTACAATTTCTGTGAGCCATCTGGGAAGCCTCTGTTGTTTGGATTCTGTAATGTTCTGTTCTCAACTGGTCAATTTGAAATTTTTAGGTAAAATAGTACTTCATTTGTTAATAGTTTGAACGTTTTGACTTTCATGCTTGCCAATACACAACTTTGACCATTAATATATCTAATTATCTATATGACTATATGAGCAAATTATAAACAGTTGACTCTTGTAAATATATATACTATAGATAAATCCAACAATATTTTACGTGCTAAAGTTTGTATTATATATTAGTCACAAATTCCTGGTCAAAATAAGTACATGAATAATGCAAAAAGGCAAAATGTTGCAACTATTAAAAGATGGAGGAAGTATAAAATAGAGCATATATAGAGAGAAAAACCAGTTTCTCCAAAGACAAGCATTCTAAATTGGGAATCTAATGCTTAAAAAGATCCTTAAACTTACGCTAAATGTATGGCATTGTCTTCATATAACTTTCAAATGAAATAAATCAGTAGACAATAGATAGTGGTACTAAAAGAAATCTGTGTTTCTCTTATAGTTGTGTTTCTTAGTTTTTTTAATATTTTATGCTTTTGTTTCCTCTTCCCTTACTATCTTTTGGATGGGAGGAGGGGCGGGTAAGGGGTTGTGCGCAAAAAGACTAGGCAAATTTTCCAGCTCCTGGGAAGATAGTTTGTTTTCTCACTTGATGTATCTGCATAGTTAAGGCATGATGGGTGCTTCTGTGGTACCTGTGTAACTGTTTCTATAGATTCTAGAAGTAAAAGAGATACTGGTTGAGCATTAATGACCATAATGCTTTCCATCTTAATGTTGATTGTAAAATTGTTCTTCATGGTTACTTTTTCGTTAGTTGGTTTGAATTGTTGATGGTTGATTTTAACTCTAAATAAGGTGAATTATTGACAACTAAAGAGGCAAGGAGGCGACAACAAGTATATGATGAACTTGCAAGAGGTAATCGGTTTTCATCTGCCCTTTTGGTGGTGCGGGAGTATCTTCCATCAAGGAAAGCATGTTTCAGGATCGATATTGATGCCACAAGAATTGGTAATGTTGCACGATTTATAAACCATTCTTGCAATGGCGGCAACCTATCCACCGTATTGATTAGAAGTTCAGGAGCTCTATTGCCCCGGGTTTGCTTTATTTCTTCCAGAGATATAGAAGCTGGTGAAGAACTTAGCTTTAGCTATGGAGATGTTAGGCTTAGGACAGATGGGTTGCAATGTTTTTGTGGCAGCTCTAGTTGTTTTGGCATCTTACCCTCAGAAGACACCTGATTGAGACAATGCTACTTCGTTGAACATTCACGCTTTCCAGAACGGTGGTATCATTGGTAAAAAGACACTAATGGTGAGGTTGAACCTATTTAGCAGATTTACAGTCTTATTAATACTGTTACTTTTCTATAACATGACTTGATTTGGATTATATGATAAGAGAACCTTTTCACGTTTTAACGATACAGTTTCTCTCCCTTCTTAGCAGGCAATGAAAGTCGGCCCACCTTAGGTAGGGGGCAAAGTGGAAAGCCTCATGGTGAAAACACAAAATCTTGTATGAACCTGGTACCATGGGAGATGTTAGTCCTTAACCACCAACGCACCTCTCCATCAAATACAATATCTAAATTCACCACTTGAAAATGTTGCACAGTGTTGACATTTCTAAATTATGAGAAATTTGTGCAATGTGTAGAATTTGAGGAGAACCAAAGATTATGAACAAGATATTTTCAACCAGCTTATTGACAACTCTATTGTTGAACAACTTTATTTAGTGTATAAATTGTCCCAAATCGCTTTCTTAGATAGGGAAAACCATATAGTGGGTGCATTTTTACAGCACTTCAGTTTATGTTCCAAAAGGATAATCAATTATTACATTATGTTATAAGCTCCTAAGTGTTGGAGCCTTATCATACATAATTTCATCCGATTCATTTCGTTTTGCAACAAAATATGGTAGAAAGTTTCAATAAAATGGCAAATACACAAAATATGAACTTGTGCACATAAACCTACTTGCCGTAGGGGGGGGGATCAAGACTATACTATATAAATATAGTCTTTAAGCCTCAGTTACTATCATCTCCCACACGCTACGGGCAGCACAAGTCTTGTGCTTCCTTCAACCGGACAAAATTAGCTCACTAGATCATAAAACCAACTTTACTAAAATATTATTTATTAGTTACTGCTGAAGTAAGAGTAAAAACTTAATTAGCATTAATCCACACTAAAACCAACTTTTGAAAAGAAAGAAAAATCACTCCCTTTGCACGTGTAATTCACACAAAAAATGACCACTAAACACTCTTTTCAATCCCCCTCAAAATTTACCAACCATTTATAAAATTTATAACGGTTTCCGTCTCCCTCTTAATAAGTTTTAATTAGTACCTCATAATCATATAACCTCGCCAAACCCTCATTCATGAAACAAACGTGGATTCTTGCCCTCTCCTTCCTTATAACCACTTGCATCCCCAATCTCATCAATCCTTCCACTCACACCCGGCCTCTCTCTCAACCATGCCCGACCACCACGGCGACAGTGGCCGTCGGAAGAGTGGCCTTGGTAAACGAGCCACTGCCACGGTCTTGAGTGAACAAGAGGGCCTACTAGCTGCTACAGCTCCTTGTGGTGCTTGCAAGTTTCTAAGGAGGAAGTGTACAAGTGGGTGTATATTTGCACCTCATTTCGGGTCGGACCAAGGAGCAGCCCGTTTCGCGGCGGTTCATAAGGTGTTTGGAGCTAGTAATGTGTCTAAGTTGTTGCTTCATATTCCCATGAATAGGAGGCAGGATGCTGTTGTGACTATATCATATGAGGCTCAAGCTAGGCTTTCGGACCCGGTTTATGGTTGTGTCTCCACCATTCTTGCCTTGCAGCAACAGGTGAAGTACTTCTCCATGCTTAACAACGTACATATACATTAAGGCAACTTAGATTGTCATGCTGTCACCACATATATCATAATCATAAGCAAAGTACATTAATATTTACTATTTAGGGCTATCCTTTAATATTAATAAGCTTAGCCACCCAAATTAATATATGAATAACATAGGTTTCTTCAACGTCTCATGAATAATATGTACTTAATCATCTTTATCAGCATTTAATAATTAATAAGAAGGAGAATAGAAAAGAAACGACTAGATATGCATTAGAACATAGTTCTCGTTATCATGTTTGATCACTGAGTACTCTAATTATGAGTCCATATCTTCTGTCCTATATTTTGTGTGTTACTCATTCTTTTTAATTGATTATAATGCGTTTAATTTTATAACTAAAAGATGGTGGGTCATAGCAATAATAACATGTAATAAAATAAAGTGGTCACAAGTGATATACAAATTATGAGACAATTTTTTTTGATATCATTAGAATATAAGCGGCAGCAAGCCTACTAGTAGTGTTGCATCACCTCCGATCTCAGAGGTTTCAGGATCAAGTTCCACACCTTGCAAGAGAGATCCCCAAAGTAAAAATAGTATGTCTTAAGTTTTTTTTTAATGGTAAGGAGAATAATTAAAACTTAATTCTTACAATTTCTTTGTTTGACATTTGCGGGTCAAGGGCTTAAGAGTAGGAAGGCAGAAAAGGGAACCTCCCCAAACATTGCACTTGGCAAGATTCGAACCCAAGACCCTTAGAATCTAAGGTAAGAGTCTTGCCAAGTGACCAAGTACTACTTGATCATGCTTTAAGTTTGTGGGACGAATAGAGTATGTATGTCTTAAGTGAGATATTTTTTTGAATCGATTAAGTGAGATATTAGACATATGGTATCAAGCTAGTATCAACACAACTCTCAAGTCCTCCTTAGTACTAAGTACTAACCTATATAAGCAAAAACATGCCACGTCATTACACGTATCCCCTCCTCTATACAATCAAATGAGACAAACAATAAAAATGCGTGTTTCAGGACTTGAACCCATGACCTCTCATTTGAGATATTAATGCACTAACCAACTACTCTACAATCTCATGTTGGTCTTTGTGGGGAAAAAAATCATTTAAAGACAAGATAATATTTCTATTTCTAAAACAATTAAATACAAATGTATATATTAATACTCATCAAACTAATGCTAATAATAGCGTCTTATACATCTCAGAACTCTTATATTATGAAAAAGCTCTTCAAATTTTTTTAACCTCCGTTGTTAATACTATAACACCATTGAATTGTCGGTTACATTCTTACACATTAACCTAAATTTCAAAAACAAGATTGTATTATATTCTTTGTAAGTAATTATATGCACTCTCTTGAAATCGAGAGTTATATTGATGAATAATTCATATTATAATTTACTATGTAGGAAATTTAATAGGAACTGAAAGATCATTTCGTGAGTGCAATCAATACCTACGACTCTTTTTTCCCACTTCTCTCAAGTTTTGGATTTAAAACTTAAAATGCACATTAGTAAATAATCCGGGGCGTATTGCGCGGGACAAGAACTAATTTCTATAAAAATCTCCAGTTGTTCTATAATACTAGATGTTTAAGTTTGATGGTTGCAGTCTTCACCTACTCCACATTATTATATCATTTTTACTAATATAAATACAAACATTACCCTATAAAAGGTTATTCGATTTGTCTCAATTTCTCATAATATAATTTTTTTTGTAAATTTTAGATAGTTAAAGATAGTGAGCAAAATCGTGCATTAGCAAATTTAAAAAGAAAATTTGTGAGAAACTACTTTATAAGATGCACTTTTTATGAGAAACCACCTAATACAAGAAATGAGGCTCAAAATTGCTTTATAAATCTTTTTTGTGCCAAAGAGGTAGAAGTGGGCAGGATTTAGGTGGGTTGACTTTGTTTTCCGACGTTGACCCACATGTGCCTTGCAATTAATTTTTATTTTACCCATTTCTAATCATTTCCCCCTCTTTGGCGTGCTTCTTCCCCTCCATTTTTCAGATTCATCCCTTCTTTTTTATGGGACATAAAATCGCAAAAACAAATGGTGTGATTCAGTCCCAGATTTTGCCACCGAAGATAGATATTGAGAAGAAAATTATCCTTTTTTATAGTATCCATACGAAATACTTCCTCCGTTTCTTTTTACTTGCAACGGTTTAAGTTTTACACTATCTACAAACTCCACTTAGTTTATCTTTGGTGATTTATAGTTAAGGAATAACATTCATGCAGGATCTCATTAGATTCGTCTCCATGCATATTTTCCAAATATCTACTTTTATAATTTTTACTTATCGGTAATTAAAGATATTAATGGTTGAAGTTGTATTGGCAAGCGTGAAAGTCAAACGGTTGCAAGTAAAAAGAAACAGAGGAAGTATATTTTGTGATGCTATGGATGATTTGAATAAGGGAACCGGGGAATTTTTTTGGTAAAAACGAAAGAGAATGGGACGGGATCAACGTAAAAGGAACAAAAAGGGGGAAAATAAAAAGTCAACGCCAAGAAGTTTCATAAGGTAGTCTTGTACCTCATTTTTTATTACGCAGTTTCTCGCAAAAAGTGTATTTCTAAGATGATTTCTCACAATTTTCTAACTTACAAATTAAACCAAAACAACTATTAAAGAATGGATTGAGTGGATTATATGTACAAATTTAAACTTCAGAAGTTTCTTTTGGCGTTCTCATGAACTTTTTTTTTAAAGAGCAAGTGGGAGGACCATTTAGAAATCGAACAAGTGTTAAAACTAAAACTTTGTTCATATTCTATAAATTTGTGTAAAATCTTCCCAGGAAAATCTTCTAGGAAAAGGTTTGAAAATGATGCTTTTTGCAACATGAAAAGAGTGCTGCGGCCTGCGGTTTCTTCCTTCTATTGTGATTTGTGACGCATAAATTATACAAGCAACCGAAGTAACAAAAAGGAAGTACGTTAATGCATGTTCATTTTACCTTTTTGGCATAATTTCCAACAAACAATATCATATGAATAAAATACTAAAACGATAATATGTAGTACAAAATGCTCATGGAGGCACACCTTTTTCTTTATTTTTTTGGTACGAGTTAAGATGAAGCTATACCATGAGGGGTGAAGGAGAAATTTCCTCAAAGTGTGATTAGTAGGAATTAATTGTGGGACAGACGAATGAAGGCCAAGAAGCTTGACCAATAGCCCCAAGCTTATATACATGTACAAGTATCTGCTTGCGTGGTTCGTGTTTCTATTATCTACTATTAAAGATTTAATGTCTAATGATATGTTCAGAGTCTTTTTCCCTGACGATAATGCTAGAACTAAGATAATTTTTTGGATAAAGGCTCTTGATTTAGTAAGAATTATTATGATACTATCCACATAAATCATACACTTAGGATTTATATAGATGAATTGTGTTTTTTCCTCTAGGTAGCAACCATGCAAGCAGAGTTAGCAATGGTACAAAGTCAGGTAATAAATAGCCGTTTGGCGATGGCAAACGCCCTTCAAAGCTCACAACACCAACAACAACTAAGCTGCAACAATGGCTATCATGAAGTAATAATGCATCATCATCCTCATATCCAACAGCCTGCTTACTCCAATACTTCATCAGCTTCAAACAACCTCCTCAACATGAATACTACTACTACTACTAGTACTGCGACTACTGCTGTCTATGCTGCTTCTACTTACAATGACTTTGTTGTTGCTGCCGCTTCTACTGCTCTGTCTTCTCATAGTCTTGATCTTCTACGTCTTTCTAGACCCCCACAGGATGATGAGGAGGATGACGAAGAGATTACTCGCAACCATATTGCATTTGCTAACCACCTCATGCATTAATTCAGCATCTACTTATATAGAGTATAGGCACATTGTCAGGGCGCATATTTGATCTTTATTTTTATTTTTGGGTTATTCTTTTCACCTTTGTTTCAAGAATAACGTTGTCATATACCAAAGCAAGAAGATGCAGCAAAGCTCATAGTTTCAAAGTTTTCTAGCATAATGCAGTCAATCAAATTTCTTTCTTCAAATTTTCGTCTCTCCCTTCAAAAAAAATTTTCGTCTCTTATTTATGTTCCTTTTGCTTCTGTGCACATTAAAATGCGATAGTTAGATTTCATTCTCTTTCTGTTTGGGTTAAGGCAGAGTCGAAAGGTACAAAAAACAAGACATACTTTATACTTCCACTTTTTTTTAGTTGTACCATATTAAACTTTAACACTATTCATTAACTATGCTTTGACTCTCTTGTACAATTAATACATAAGAAAAGATAGTCGTACAAGATTTTGTTAGATTCGTCTCAACAAGTATTTTCATAATATCAACTTATTATCACTTTTACCTATACATAATAAGAGATATTAATGCTCAAAGTTGTAAAATTAATACATCACTCTATACTCTCTAGAGTGATAATGATATTTATGAAGACTCACGGAAAAAACAGAGCTATTTGGAAATGAACAGGCATTACCGCACACATTAGCACAAGTCTTTCAAAATTACCTTAGCTTCAAGCCTTCACTACTATTTACCACAACTTTAGAAAAAAGTGCCTGCTACATAGGCCTCACAGTTTCTTTAATGCAATATAAAGTCTTACGAGGTTAACCATTCATTTCCTACCTAAGTTGTCGCCTGTTCACCTAATTGTGTACTGCCAAGTACAACTAAAGTGTTGGGAACCAAATACAGCTGCAAAATGCACAACATTCACAACAATAGAAGTAACACGATACCATAAAGAAGCCCGGAAACTACCTATTGCACACGAAATCACTAAAAGCAGTGTGTCATTTTTGATGATTCGCTTCAGATATGGACAAGCATAAGGAAAAGGCGGGGAAAGCATGAATAAGGTGAAACACTCTAAGCTCTGAAACGGTGAAATGAACATCAAGAGCAAAGACCGTGCATTAGATGAAGCTCACATCTTCCCGTAACAAGAATCTTAGCAGATTAAGATGTCTAAGTCACAATACTAAGATCATTCATACATGAAATTTCAACATATAAGAGAGCATTTCCAGCAACCATGACAACAAATCAGAGAAAAGATGGACAGACTGGTCCTTTAGAAAGGCCAAGCCGAACTTCCATGCCATTGTGCATATCTGGTACCCGGAGGGACTCTGAATCACGAGGATCTGCAATGGCACAAGAAATGAGGACATCAGCAAACGAAACGAATAGACGCCTGCTATACACCAATAAGCTATCAAATTAAGTAAAAGTAATGTAGCTGTGCTGATTGCTGACTGATTCCATCAGTAAGGTCAACAAAACAGCCATTTAATTTTCTTTTTTTCGTTCAATTTTTTTTTGGCGTGCGTTTTTTTTGGGGGGGTGCAGATGGAGAGGACTAACTGAAAATAAGATTGCACAGTTACATCCAACTATCCAAATTACAAAGAAGAGAAGTGGTGCTAATGTTTAAACTGCCTGTTCCTTATCTTGGTGTGCAAAGGAAACAGTTAAATTTTGAAACTTTAAATTAGAAAAATAAAAAGTTGTTTTCTTACCATTCAGATAATCTTCAAAACCAATATCATCTAAAGCTCCTGTAAGTGCCTCCAACCCTAGCATTGAAGAAGGTATTGATCCAGGAGGCCTCTGAAACCTGCAAAATAAGAAGACGAAGGATGATCAGCTTGGCAAGGGACCAAGGGTAACAATAAGAGCATTACTTTCCCACCACATCCCACATAACATATGCAAGTAAAAGACTAACAAGAAAGATAATGATAGTTATGAAACATTATGCAAACAAATAAGTGGAGCCAATAGAAAAAAAAAAAAGAATATACATTGAAGTAGATATCATACTTTAGAGTTTGCAACACAGGTGAGCAAACTGACTGACATAATAAACCTTAACAATGCACAAACATTAACATTCAGAATCACAGGTAGTACAAAGCAGGAACAAGACGAACAACAAGCACAACCAAGCATAATTATAGAAAGCTTCTCATTAGTGATGGCGACTAGTATAGAGGGTACAGTAACAAGCAGGCCATGATCCAAAAGACAAGTATGAAAACCAACTAGTAAAAGACAATCAAACATAAATATGCACCCTCAAATCTCAGGTCTCAAAAAAGACAACATACACAATTATAAAATTTGAAGAAAACAACAAGATGACATAAACAAAAAGATATCCAATACCCAAGAAGTATACATCTCAACGAAATCCTCACAATCAAACGTATAATCCGCTCTCATCTAAACCATTAGCTTATTTCCTACTGGGAAAAAAAATTGGAGTTCGATCCATCAAGAATACTTCTCAATCAAAGTTCAACTAGAGAGTTAAACACCTTCTAATGACTTTGACAACAAAAATTGACGAAGTTGCACATTAGAAAGTAGAAACTAAAAGACATTGGCTTAAAAAAATTAATAGCAAGCCCCAATTTCTAGCCAAAGCAAAGGGTCAATAAAACACATAAAATCAAGTGATTGCCTCACTAAATCTGGATTAAATATATGATGAAACAAACAGATGAACAGCATAGTCCCAAATATAGCGCTTATTGCCATTGCCAACTATCTACCTATCATGAAAGCTAGTCTCCACTCTCCAGCAGCAGTAATTCTTCTTTCTATTAAAGTTCCCGCTAGGTTGATTCAACAAGAAATGTTGTTCCAGACAAAATTGTTTTTGTACTGACTTTAATCAACATGCATGCTTGGTTGCTTGCAGAAATTTGAAGTCCACCCTCTCACTCTCTCACTCAGCACCAACACAGAAATGCATAGTCTAATTTAACCTTCCTAAAACATTGCAATTCCAAACAACATTGCATTCTCAAACGGAAAAGGATTTCGATCCCATAAGCATGTTCTTCTAACTAACATCTCCCGCTTCCATTTACAGAGTTCCATATACCAATTCTAACGAAAATAGTCACCTCATCGGTCAGCTCTACATCTCTAGTAAATCCGGCCAGCATTACATTCATCTAAATCTACTTAAGCATTTCACTTACGAAACTAACAACACTAACCAAGATATTCACAATTTTTTCATTATATTCCTGATAAACCATACCCTAACCTATGATATCAACGAAAATTTCCACTTTTAAGATTCACAAGCTATAAAATATTTACAAAATCGCAAAAAACCTCAGAAATTCGCATCACATAAAGTGACTAATTCAATTTTTAAAGCGACGCAAGCAGTCGTTGTCGATTAAGTAATAGCAACAAATTCAGCATCATAACACACGAACTTCTAGAACAGATCGACAAAAGTACATCATATAGGGTTTGCCTCAACTAATTTCAATTTACAACAATCACTAAAAGCTAAAACGAATCTCCAAAAACAACGACAAAGACAAAAATTACTCAAATCAAAGAAATCAAAACGGAAGAAATTTAAAAAAAAAAACCTGGAAAGAATTTGGCGATCGAGGTCCATCTTGAGAGGAAAAGCGGAGCCATAAGTGTTGGCAAGAATCTTGCGTTTAATCTCTTGCTGAGTTTTATCCGCCTAAATCCATAAAATCGAACAAAAATTATGAGTAACAGAGTAAAAGAAGAGAGAGAAAAGGAGGAGAGAGAGAAATGTACAGAATGAATGGCGGATTGAAGAGGATGAGCTTCGAGAATGTCACTTTTAACACCATGAATGCCGAAGCGAAGTGCATCATTTTGGATGCCTCCAATCTGGTGAGGTATGGCCTTCGTTGCTTCCTCCATTGTTGTTGTTGGGGGTTTTCTCTGGTTTTTTGTGTTGAGAGTATGAAAATGTGGTTGTTGTTTTTTTTTTTTTTTACTTCCTGGTGTTATAAGTAACTTTTGGGTTTTGGCCGTCTTGATCAACAAGAAAGAGTCCCATTTCTTTAAAGAAACCTTCGTTTTTCTTTTTGTTTGGGGTAGGCATCTTTCATGATAAATGGTAATTTATGGAAAACATTTTTGGGAGAAAATGCAAATAAATATGAATTTTCTTTATCTAGTTTGGTTTGATGGTCTTATTAAAAAAAAAAAAAGGTTTGGTTTGATGGAAACTATTAAGTTAAGAAGGGGGAATTGGAGATGTTAGGAATGAGAGAGAGGGGAGGAAAATAGTTTTCCTTCAAATTTTAAACTTCATTTGTTTTGGAGGAAATGTTTAACTACAAAATAATTCTCCCCATTTTCCGTTGTTTCGTTGGATTTTTCAACAAAACTTTTACATTGAGGTAGTCAAATACGCGCTCATTGATAGACGTGTCGCGCTCCTAAGAAAAATAAATAGCCTAACTAATCCTCCTAATAATATAGTAGGGTAAGTCAAGGTCAATCCCACAAATAGAAAGTTGTTTTATGATTAGCTCTTAAACAGTGGTAAAACTAAAGGAGATTAATATCAATAATGGTCGAATAAACTAAACTAGTCAATATATAAATAAAAGACTCTAGAGTTAAATATCCCAACTAGCATGAATTGATACAATAATAATTCCTACCCCAAACTAATCAATTAAATGTTTACAAGGAAAAGTACACCCTATAAAATACCATAAACCTCTCCCGAGTATCTATGTCTTCCCTAATATGCAATCAAGCCTACTACCATGGAATCATGCAAATTAAAGACATTAAACACAACACTCTAACTTCCTAACAATCCATTCTACCTACTCCTATAGAGAATTTCATATCCTTAATTGAAATACCCAAATCCGTCAAAATCCAATTCCTGTTGTGATCAAGATAATGGAATAATAACAATACTAATTATGCCTAATCTAGTATTGGAATATGCACAATCAATTAAGTAAAAATAATTAAACAATTAATTTGGTAATCTAAAGGCATAATCATGAATTAATTCATACTAGGGTTCAACTTAATAATAGATAAAAGGTATACTTGATCAAAGGATAGCCCGTCCCACGGGCTTGGCCCGAATTTTTCCCGGGCTTGGGTAGATTTTCTTTACCTGACCCGAATTTTTTTGGTTTTGGGATGGGTTTTGGGCACTAAAAATTGGCCCAAATTTTGTCCCGGCTCGGCCAGACTAATTGGCATTTTTTTATTGGTGGCCCGACCCGAACCCGATCCGGCCCGCTATTTGATCACCTTTAATAAAAGGACAACTCAAGCATAATTGAAATAAACAAACAAACTAGTGAACAATAGTTAAACTTCATGATAGAGAAACAAAAAGAAAAGAAGAAGGAAACAAATACTTCCTCCGTGACAAAATAAATGTTACACTATGACTTTCACGCTTGTCGATGTAGTACTTTGACCGTTAATAACTTTAATTATGTATTAGTAATAATTATAAGAAGTTAATATTATGAAAGTATACATTGAGACGAATCCAACAACATATCATATAGTAACGGTTGATTTTATCTAAACCTAAAAAATGCATGGTCAAATGTAGTAGGTGAATAGTGAAATTTTCAAAGTGTAACATCTATTTTGTTACAGAGGAAGTACTTGAATTAATGGAAGAAAGGTAGAGTCTTGGAGAACAATGGAGATCTTCAAGTATCTCTCTCTAGAAACCCTAAAAAGTGTATATAAATAAAACTATATGTCCACTCATAAAACGAATAAAAAGAGTATTTATAGCATCCTAAAATAACAAAACCAACAAAAAAAAAGTGTCACAGAGCAGACCAATAATGACACGGTCGTGTTGAGATGATCCTACATAAAGTCTTTACGAACAAACCGCTATTGGGTCCGAGAAAAGAAGGCAACACGGACGTGTTAATATTGACAAGGTCGTGTTGGCCTGA
Organism: Beta corolliflora; assembly: GCA_947648045.1. NCBI lineage: Eukaryota > Viridiplantae > Streptophyta > Magnoliopsida > Caryophyllales > Amaranthaceae > Beta > Beta corolliflora. Next base: position 665,762 of record CANSZD010000172.1, read on the forward strand.
ATCCGTCAGATTTTTTAGCTCAACTTCGAATAGCTATCACTTTTGATCCGGAACTTTGTTTTGCACAAGTAATATATCGTTCGAAATCTCTTGAAGTCTAGTTTCCAACTCAGTTAGAATTACCCTACTGTCATTTTTGTACAGAAAGTTATGATCAAAATGGTGAAGAGGTGTCATATTTCATACAAGTACGCAAAGCCATTTGTATCTTCTTCAATTCCAATCCGTTTTGGCCATGTGATATATCTTTTTGAAGGTCATCTAAGTGACTTAATCATCATATCCTCAAACAAGTGTCTAAAGTATCTGAGATTACATGAAAATGTCAAACAACCTGTGAAAGCAGTATTGTTGCTTATAAAAAGTGACCTAAATATGCAAAAAATACAATGTAAACGCTTTAATACTACATCAAAATGCACCCTAATATGCAACTAAATGAGGTTAGAATATGCAATTATTAAACTCCCACAAGCTAAACATTTGCTTGTCCTCAAGCAAACCAAACCATTTCATAGGAGAAAAGTACGATGAACTTCTAAATAAGACTTATATATATGTTCAACAATTCAATCTCCAAGACATGAAATTAGAGAATATGAAAGATATTATAATTATAAGATTAGACTAAGAGTCTAATATAGACCAAAAATCAAACCTCATAAAAACTCATGTACTCGCAACTTGACTCGCCATGGCAAACCACAACTACCCCCAAGCTAAACTCAATTGAACTCGGTAAACCTCACTTAAGTCGATTAAACATTCTCTCATGTGTTTACGGGTTATGAAATTTCCACTCAAACATATACCAAGTCGACTCGAATGAAGTATTTCTCTTTAACTATCATCTCATTCTCCACTTAAAAATGACGAAAGCATACATATAGATCATGAGGAATTACAATATGGGTTGTATCGTGGCTAAGGTAAGGGTAGGAAAAATATTTAGGAATGCGTTGCTAAAAGCCAACTAGTGGAGGAAATAACACTTTAGCATCTATGGCCATTAGATGCAAATGCCACAAATACTTCTTCTAGAAGTTCAACAACACATTGCCAATAAATCAAGATAATACCCATCCTTATCAACTCCAAAAATTTCATTCACCTTTTATTCATTCTTTCTTTCACTTTTTTTTCAAAATTATTTTTCTTAACTTCTTCATCATGTTTTGCACTTTTACTTAATTTCAAGCATTTTTTTATTTCATTCAATGTGCCTAAGATATTTGGCTATCCCACATTGGAAGTTGAGGAGAATGAAGCCTTATTTATATAAGGGTGGACATCTCAACCTAGTAGAGGTCTTTTCGGTAGGACTACGATCCTGCACCAAAGCAAATCCTTGCGGGATAGAGCCCATAGAGGATAATATCTACTAGTGGGCTCCTGAACACCTAGGGGTGTTACATAACATATCACCAAAAATTATTCTCTTGTATTTAGTGAACCAACAGAGATTAATTTTTAAATTGCATGAACATAGTATTTGGCCATTTATTTGCATAAACCTAGACCTGAGTTATATATTAAGTAGAGGCGAACAATGGGTGAATATGATGCTTGATCATATTCGTAGCATCACCTTAAATCTCTATCTTTGGTTCATTGACCAATTATGAAATCATGGCGGGGAAATCTACATTGGAAAAGTCTCTAAGTTGTCCCTATGGTTTCCCAAAATCCAATTAGGTTTATGAGTCTTCATTTAAAGATTTGTTGGCGACTTCTTTTTCAAAACGTATTTCAAAGCTAAAACCTTTACAATGAGGTAGTTAAATCCGCGCTCATCCTGCGTAGGCAATAAAAACATGCCTACACCATGCATATGCGAAACTGTAATGTTTTTAAAAGCGTAAAACGAGTATGAATCACATTTTTCGAGTTTCACCCACTCATCGAAAATTAAATTAAATCCTCTCTAGTAAAGTCAACAAATTGTTGGCATATTTTTATTGCTTGTGCGAATTTGACTACCTCATTGTAAAGGTTTTTAGTTTTGAAATACGTAAAGAAAAAGAAGTTATCAAAAAGTCTTTAAAGGAAGATTAATAAACCTATCTGGATATTTGGGAAACCATAGGGATGACTTAGGGACTTATCCAATGTAGATTTCCCCGTCATGACTTCATAATTGGTCAATGAACCACAGATAGAGTTCGCAGGTGAGGGAACAAACATGATCACACCCATTTTTGGTGTCTAATTAATACAGTTCATGTCTAGTTTTATGCAATTACACAACCAAGCAATATCTTCATGCATTAAAAAAATTAATTTATATTGGTTTATTAAACAAGCAAAAGACTAATTTTTGTGTTACGTTCTTTAAGCAATCAAATTACTAGGAACCTAATTGTAGGCGTGTTTTTATTTCGCCTACGCGGGATGAGCGTGTATTAGATTTGACTACCCCATTGTAAAGGTTTTATTGAAAATTGTTTTGTATTGAAAGAAGTCGTCAACAAGTCTTTAAAGGAAGACTCATAAACCTAATTGGATATTGGAAAATGGTAGGGACAAATTAGGGACTTATCCAATGTAGATTTCCCTGTCCTGACTCCATAGATGGTCAAAATGAACCAAAGATTGAGTTCAGGGGTGAGGGTACAACACAGTCATAATGAACCATATTGCCCATTGCTGGCCTCTACCAAATATCAATTCACAACTAATTTTATGCCAAAGAATAATCATATAATATTTTATACACCCAAAAAATATTTAGTCTAGGTTGGTTCAGGAAACACAGAAAAGACTAATTTTTAGCGACAAGTTATTATGCAATCAATACTACAAGGTACCTAGCAGGTTGCTCAAATTATCTGAATTAGTTAGAACAATTCTTTAGGTCGTGTTTAGCAATAATAACATGTGGGTGATAAAAATATGCAGGACAATCATAACAATATGTATAGAATAATCAGGCAAGCATATAATAATGTATGAAAATAAAAAAAAAAGAAGGAAGGACTAGAATATACTGTAGAACGATTTTATATTAAAGATCTACATCAGGAAAGAAACAGTTAGTAACTCCAATATAAAAATAGATAATTTATTTAAGGACCCTCTGGATTATACCGTGACTTAGGTCTGCGAGATTGACAACCTTCGGGACGAGCAATCGTGAAGCCTGAAAATCTGAATGTCTGAAAGATTTGAATATATGTGTATGTGTTTTATAGAGAGAATATGTATTTCGTAGAGAGGTTCGTAAGGTATTCGTAATATAAAAGTCGAGTCGTTGTGTGAAAATCCGTCCTGAAATCTATACGGAAATCAGATGTATTTATAGGAAAAACGAAACTACGCTTCACGCGCCAGCTGCGCCAGGCGCAGCCTGACGTGTCACGCGCAAATCCACGTGTCAGGCGCAGATTGGCGTGCCCAGTAGAAAGCGTACACGTGGTACGCGCTTTGAAAAAGATAAGAAAGAAAAAAGATGCATCTCGCACAGAGAAGTGCGCTTGGAGCAGGACTCTATATGACACATAAGTCTACGTGGTTGTCTTGTGCACTTGGCGCAGCCGATGCGCTAGGTGCACGCTTACGTGGCAAAGTATGTGGCAAAATGGTGCGCTTGGCGCAGCTTGTGCGCTCGGTGCACCGCCTTGCTTTTGACACGTTTTGATTACTTTTCGGTAAAAACGCGTTTTGATGATTTTCTTTTATTTTTAATTACGAAAATCTAATTTTACGAAATAGTTTTGGGATGGCTCTTCGGGCTGATCTCCCTTTGGGTCGGACCAATTAAGACCACGGTATGTTTCATCATCGGATCCTTAAATGGGGTAGACACGATTACTGAGGTTCAGGAAGCCGAATGTCAAAGTATACGGTGTCAAGATGGAGAACGGTTCTAAACGCTCTGCAGTTTAAAACTGACCTATCTACGCCGGTCTCTGTAAAACAAAGTTAGTATGCAGGACAACAGCTACAAGCAATATGATTACCTGCAAAAGAAGATGTTAGCAGATATGTGCAAACAGCTCAGATAAGCACATAATGATGCAATAATGCAAACTTAGACTTTCTAAAGATGCATGAGACGCTACACAATAGGTTATGCAAAGCTAAGGGATGACACGTCATGCAAGGTTAGGGTTATGCAAGACTAGGATATATGAAATGCAATGCAAGGTCAGGATTTTGCAAAGTTAGGAGATCTGGATATGTAGAAAGATAAAATGATGAGAAATAGATAGAATGATTTTCGAAAACCGTTTTTTAGTAAATAATCGGGGTCCGTAAATGAGGTCCGCAAATTACAACTCTTCGGGAGTTTGATTTGGAGGAACCACCACATATATAGGAAGCCCCCATTTTGGGTGAGCTTGTCTTGAATTAGGCTTTCCAAGCCTTGATTGAAATGTAGTTGATCTGTCTTGAGCGTTCAAAGTTTTCATTGGGGATTCTTTTTTTGGATGTTGATTTAGGCAAAGTCAAATATCGCCAGTGACCATGGAATTGTCGGAGAGTCATTCAGGGACAATGAGAGCTTGGGAGTTGGGATTGAAAAATAAAAAGGTTAAAATTTATGACTCATATAAATGTAGGTGGGAAGAGGCTTTAACGAGGCTAGGTTCAGACTCAAGTCTATGTCGAGATCTAGAAAGAGCATGCTCCTGAAATCTAGAAAATCAAATCATTAGACCTTGAATAATTTGTTTATATTTTAGTGGTCGGACCTCGAGATTAGGATTCCTATGTATCCTTGTGGAATCAGACCATTCGTAGTTCTGGATCTGATTTTTTTATTATTATTTATCATTTTTTTTTGTGCACTAACTTTTGCCTAGGCCGCCCTTTCGGGTTTTCAACCTAGCGGCCTTGGACATACCTTGAAAAAGGAGTTAGGGTTGATGAAAGGTTGAAAGGTTAAAAGGTTAAAGGTTTAGGTTTGATGAAGGTTTAATTGGATGCGCTAAGGTAGGGGTCATTGATATAGGTTTGAAGGATTTTGGATTATATGGCTAAGGTTTTGATGGGTTAAAGGATTTAAATAAGGGATAGAACTTGTGTGCATGCCCCCTAGCTTGATTTTTTATTTCTTTGCCATTTGCTTTTTCTTTTTGCACTTTTTTTCCTTTTGTCCTGTGCGTTTCTTTTGCTTTTGCTTTTTTTTTATTCACTTTGATTTTTATTCAATTTTTTTATTTTGCATGGCATTGATATTTTTTAGTAAGGCTTGCACACGAGTTATTAATTTAGGGTATTGGAAGGATTGAAGGTTATTTGTGGAGCTTTGATTTTGAAGGGTTGTAGACACATAATCGTGTCTCCACATTTAAGGATCCAATGATGAAACATACCGCGACATTAGTTGGCGCGACCCAACGGAAGAGTAATCTAAAGAACCATTCCAAAATTGTGCTTTGAAATGATATTCTAAAGCTCAATTAATTGTTCATGATGATTAATTGTATTTTAAGCCCATAAAATTTTTTAAGTCCATTTTAAGAGCCCAATTAAATATTTATTATTTTAATGAATATTTTCATAATGCTTTTATCAAAAATCAGATTTTTAATCCGCAAAGTTCAATTCCCAGATTTTAGGGATAAAAAAGTAACTTCGAAAGACGCGCAGAATCAAAAGCGAATATGCTGGAATATGCGCCGGACGCGGCGGGTGCGCTCCGCGCGCCACGTGCGTCCAATACATTGGCCATATCGCGTCAGGTGCGCAAATGAGCGCCTGACATGTGGATTTGTGACTCACACAGAGTCCTGCGTCTGACGCAAGTCTTGTGTAAGACCCAACTTTTCTTTTCTATCTTTTCAAAAACGCGTTTACACGTGCCTAAATCTGATTGGGCTGGCTGCGTCAGGCACACCAATGTGCGCCTGACGCGTGGCACTGCGCCTGCCACGTAGGCCTGCGCCTGGCGCAGGGCTTGCGTGAGGTGTACACCTCTCTTTGCCTATAAATACTTGTGATTTCATGAATTATGAACGGCTTTTCATATTATTATTTTTACGCACACAAAAACTTACGAATACCTCTACAATACACTTCGAATTCCTAAATACTCAAACACTCAAATACTTTTAATACTTCAATCAATTTCTAATCCTAATTATACTGCGTTCCTGGTTCCACGATTGCTCCGCCTAAAGATCGTTGCGCTCTTCAATCTAAGCCGCATAGGTATAATCATGAGGAGCCTTGAATAATCAATTATATTTATTGCTTTGAAGTTACTAACAATTTATTTCATGATGTAGATCTTTAAGTAATAATCGTTCTACTGTATATTCTAACCCCTTTTTCTATACTTTCTTTTATATTCATATTATATTTATTCATGCCTTTGTATATTATATGCCTGCCTAATTATTCTATGCATATTATATGATTGTCCTGTTTTAATGCTTTTATCACCCATATGTTGTTTTTGCTAAAGACCTAAAGAACTGTTCTAAAATTAATCAGATTAATTTGGACAACTTGCTAGGTTCCCTGTAATATTGATTGCCTAATAACATGTCACTAAAATTAGTCTTTTTATGTGTTTCCTGAACCTACTTAGACTAAATATTTTTATGGTGTTTAAAACGTTATTTGATTATTCTTTGGCATAAAATCTGTAATGAATCGATATTTAGTAGAGGCCTACTTTGGCGAATGTGGTTCATTATGACTATATTCGTACCCTCACCCCCGAACTCAATCTTTGGTTCATTTTGACCATCTTTGGAGTCAGGACGGGGAAATCTATATTGGATAATTTGTCCCTACGGTTTTCCCATATCCAATTAGGTTTATGATTCTTCCTAGAAAAGAATTGTTGGCGACTTCTTTCACAACAATTTTCAATAAAATCTTAACAGTGGGGTACACTGCGTAGGCGAAATAAAAACACGCCTACAATTTGGCGACTCCACTGGGGTGGATTTTAAAAATATTAATTTTTCTAAATGAGTGGGTGAAACTTGAAAAATACGATTCATTCTCCTTTTATGCCTTTGAATAATATATTGTTTTGCATATGCATGGCTAATGTTCAGCCACCATAAGGACAATCTACCTTGCCTCATTAGCACATGTTCAATGTGTGAGATCACCCCCGGGGGGTTTGCGCTTTGTCCTTCCAAAAAGATTCCTGAGCGATAGTGTTAGATCTTAGTCATAAGCAAATCTACCCAACCATGGCATTGTTCTCTTATTCCTGAATTGAGACTAGAGTGCGTCTTACACGTGGCCACCTCTTTAAGCAGGGGTACGAAGCGTGAGATCAATCTTTTAGTCATGGACCCTTTTCAGCCTTAACCTAAACCTGACCAATAGTTGAATGTAGAACTGGACTTTAAGTTGGAATTTTTTGCATCCACGTTACCTGACAATTATGTGTGATTGCAATTTTTGCCTGCTAATATGCTTTGTGCCCGGAAATATTGCGAGTCGCATCTAAACAAATCGTCGTTTTCTCCCGAACCTCCGTCAATTTATCAATACGCGTGCCGCCGAGCATTGCGCCTGGCTGCGCCAGACGCATAGACTGCGCGCCGCGCGCACCAGTTGCGTGGCACGCAGTCTATTCGTCCCATGCTTATTAGTCTTTTAACCCTTATTCGAAGTCTAAGATATTGCATCAATGTCATTTTGTCAAAATCGTTGTTATTCGCTACGTCGAAAATCGCGTCTAAATAACATGTAAAAGTTCGTCAATGGACCAAAACGTCGCCTAAATCCCCGAAAAACGTGTCAGGGAGTAGTGCGCCAAGCGCTTTGAGTTGTGCCTGGCGCACCACTCCCGCGCCAGACGCTCGGTTGTGCGCCGCGCGCAGCAATGCTGTGTGGCACGCAGTCTGTGCATCACATGCTTTTCTTTGATTTTGTCGTCGTGATGGTCGATCTTATTTTCAATTTGTCTGCATTCGCATGGTCTAACTAGAGGTCTCACCTAATTCAAAAAAAGGGGGTTAGTCTTTTCGTGCAATGTCTAGTCCGTCCTAAAAAGTGCATCTAACGTGGTCATTGTAGAGTTAGGGCCTGTTGTTTTGGGCATAAAACAACTGAACTGAATTGAACTGAACTGAACTGAACTGAAAATAAGCTGGGGAGAATAGGCCCTTAGAGCTATCATGCATGTCTACCTGTTCCCACTTTCTCTCTATTGTTCAACTAATCTTCCCTGTCAATCCTACACCCTCTTTTATTCTACTCTTTTTCAAAAACATTTATAAATCATAATCGTACACGACACTTACAAAAATATTTTCAAAATCAATCCATCATCTCATCTTTTCCTAACAAAAGATAAAACAAGGGGTTCCTTTCAAAAACGAATTTCGAAAATTCTAATCCCTGTCTAAACACCTCCAATCCAATCCATTTAACCAAATTCAATCCAATTCACTTGCATTCATTCTAAGCCCATGTGCATTTCAGTACATACATTCACTAGCATTAGAGTCGATCTTAGGCCCATATAAGTCTAGTTCATTTCAAAATCTAGGCCCATCTGCATCTTTATGTGAAGTCTAGTCCAAGTCTATCCCTAATCAATTCCAATCTAAGTCTAAGTCTAGTCCAATCCAAATCTTAGGTTAATTTAGGCCCAAGTCATTCCCTAGGTCTAGTTTGCATTATATGCAAACCCTAGTCAGTCTCCGGACTATAAAAGTCAGTCTTAGGACTATAAAGTCAGTCTTAGGACTATAAAGTCAGTCTTCGGACTATAAAAGGTGTCTGCGGACTATAAAAAGTCGATCTACGGACTATAAAAGCTCAGTCTACGGACTATAAAAGCTCAGTCTTAGGACTATAAAGTCAGTCTCGACTTAAAGCTCGGTCTACGACTATAAAAGCTCAGTCTTAGGACTATAAAGTCAGTCTACGAACTATAAAAGCTCAGTCTTAGGACTATAAAGTCAGTCTACGGACTAAAAAAGCTTAGTGTTAGGACTATAAAGTCAGTCTACGAAAGCTCAGTCTACGGACTATAAAAGCTCAGTCTTAGGACTATAAAAGTCCGTCTACGAACTATAAAGTCAGTCTACGGACTGTAAAAGCTCAGTCTTAGGACTATAAAGTCAGTCTACAGACTATAAAAGCTCAGTCTTAGGACTATAAAGTTTCCCTAGGTCTAGTTTGCATTATATGTAAACCCTAGTCAGTCTACGGACTGTAAAAGACAAGTCTACGGACTATAAAAGTCATCCCCTAAGTCTAATCATTCAGTTTGCTTGCATAGTCCAGTCCACTCCATGTCTGCATTTGCATATAGCTAGGCTCATGTCACCATCATAACCATAATCATACCCATCTCTAATCATTTCCCATCTTCCTTTCCATTTCCATTCTCCAATTTCCCATTTCCATTTCTCATTTCAAAGGCATCATTTCTAAAAAATTACGAGGTCCATTCAATTTCTGTTCAGGACAGGTCGTGAGATTATAACTTGGGAACACCCCACAGAGAGGCAACAAGGTCGACCTACTCCCAAACGCGTCAAGCGCATCCTCACTTTTTCAGACGAATCCTCAAACTCTTCCGAATCGTCATCTGAAATGGGGGACACTAATGAACAACTCAGTGCCATTATGGCTGAACTCACACTGATGAACTCTCGTCTTGAGGAATAAGACAAAGAGATTAAGACACTGAGGGAGAAGCTAACTGAAGAAGACGAGCAAGACGACACTCCACTACCAATCAAGACTGAGATAAAATTGAGATTTGAAAAACTCGAGCAATTGATCTAGTCAATTGCTGCACTCGAGGGTCAGGCTCATGGCCATGACTTCATTGATCCTGAACTAAGGGAAAAACTCCCTAAAAAGGTAACATTTGGTAACCTCCCAAAATTCAAGGGGGTCGAAGACCCAGATGACCACTTGAGAGCTTTTTCCATTTCTATGACTCTCAAGGGCATGAGCAAAGACCTATTTGCTTATGTCTTTCCTTTAACCTTGGATACACATCCATCCAAGTGGTTCAGATCACTAAATAAAGCCAAGCTGAATGACTGTGACTATATCAGAGAAGAGTTCCACAAACAATACATATACAATACTCAGCTTCCTATTGGCCTGCGTGAGCTGGAGTTGATTAAACAAAACTCCAACGAAGACTTCGTTACCTTCCTTAACAGATGGAGGGAAAAAGCTGCACAAATGACTAACAGGCTATCTCAAGAGGATCAAGTCTGAATGGTGATCCGTAACCTACAGCCTAAGTATGGAGAACATATTAAATTCCAACCAATAGAGTCTTTCACGAAGCTCTATAAGGCAGGCTTGTTGATTGAGGAAGAGGTACAAGCCAACAAGAACAAGGGTTCCAACAACAACAACTCTTTCAAGAAGAGTAATAACAACCCTTCTAGTTCTAATGTCAATGCCGTAACTACTGAAAAGGGAGGTTATCAAAAGCCTCAAAGAACATTCACTCCATTGGGCATGACTCTAGAGGAATCCTTCACTAGGCTTCGCGCAAAAGGAGCAATACAGCCTATCGGTCCCACTCCAAACCCTGGACCTGAAAATAGATCCAGTAAATGGAACCCTAATGCCTATTGTAAGTACCACCAAGGGAATGGATACCCAATATATGCATGTTGGGCATTAAGGAATACTCTGCAAGACATGGTTGATAGTGGCAGACTTCCGATCCCGCCGGCAGCGAAAGTCAGCAACAACAACAACCCTTTGGGAATCGTATCAACAATGCAGGGGGCTTAGTCATTTAACGTTGGTTTTCTAGGTTGAGTCGGAGAGTCCCTCCCCTAGCTCCTTCATTTCCCTTCCTGTCGAGTCTATGTCATTTAGGTTTTTATTTCTAATAAGCCTTGTTTCATTCATTTTCAATTAATAAAATAATAGCATTTTCATTTTAATTGGCCTTCCATCATTTTATTTATACTTCTAATCCAATTATGAAACTTAAATCACCTAATGAACTTGACTAATAACAATAATAAGAGATCTTAAATGAAAATAAAATAGAGAACATACTTTGGATCAGGAGTTATTCCCCTCTCCTCTCCATTACCTTTCATGAGCCATCCTCATACAACCAAGGAAAAACAAAAATCCTTTAAACCATCATCTCCATGATACTTAGCCAAATAATCCATGCATCCATTAACCAAAGCTCCACAAATAACCTTCAATCCTTCCAATCCCCTAAACCAAACTTGTGTGCAAGCCCTACTACATAAAAAAAAGATCAATGCCAGGCAAAAACAAAAAAAAAAGTGAAAAAATCAAAGTGCGAAAAATAAGCAAAAGCAAAAGAAAACGCACAAGACAAAAAGAAAAAGTGCAAAAAAGAAAAAGCCAAAGGCAAAGAAATAAAAAAGTCAAGTTAGGGGGCTTGCACACAAGTTCAACCCCTCGTTTCAAATTCCTTCAATCCATCAAAACCCTTAACTTATAATCCAAATCCATGACCCTTCATTTCCCAAACCAACTAAACCTTCATCAAAGCCTCAAGCCTTAAACCCTTCAGCCTTTCATCAACCCTAACTCCTTTTTCAAGGCATGTCCAAGTCCGCTAGGTTAAACCCGAAAGGGCGGCCTAGGCAAAAGTTACAGCATAAAAATAAAATAAAAAAAATCAAAACTAGAAGTACGAATGGTCAGATTCCGCAAGGATATGTAAGAATCCTCATCTCGAGGTCTGACCGCTTCAATAAAATAAAATAAGTTATGGTCTAATGATTTGATTTTCTAGAGTTCAGGAGCATGCTCTTTCTAGATCCCGACATAGACTCGAGTCTGAACCTAGCCTCGTTAAAACCTTTTCCCACCTACATTTATTTAAGTCACAAAATTTAAACCTTTTTGTTTTTCAATCCAAGCTCTCCTTGTCCCTGAAGGACTCTCCGACAATTCCGTGGTTTTTGGCGATATTTGACTTTACCTAATCAGCTTCCCAAAGAAGAATCCCCAGTGATAGCTTTCAACGTTCAAGACAGATCAACTACATTTCAATCAAGGCTCAAGCCTAATTCAGGCAAGCTCACCTAAAGTGGGGGCTTCCAATGTGTGGTGGTTCCTCCGATTCAAAGCAAATTCCCGAAGAGTTGTAATCCGCGGACCTCGTTTACGGATCCCGATTATTTATCAAAAACAATTTTCGAAAATCATTCTATTCAATCCTGATTATTTCATCATATCCACATCTTCTAACCTTGCAAAATCCTGACCTTGCATTACGTTACATACATTCTAGTCTTGCATAACCCTGACCTTGCATGACATGTCATCCCATAGCATTGCATAACCTTAATCCTTGCATAGCGTCTCATGCATCATTAGAGAGTCTAAGTTTGCATTTTTGCATCATTATGTGCATTATTATGTGAGTTGTTTGCACCTATCTACTAACATCTTCTTCTGCAGGTAATCAGATTGCTTGTAGTTATTGTCCTGCATACTAACTTTGTTTTACAGAGACCGGCGTATATAGATCAGTTCTAAACTGCAGAGCGTTTAAAATCGTTCTCCGTCCCGACACCGTATACTTTAACTTTCGGTTTCTTGAACCTCAGTCAAAGTGGGGGCTTCTGTGGCCATATCGCGTCAGGCGCGCCAATGAGCGCCTGACACGTGGATTTGTGACTCACACAGAGTCTTGCGTCTGACGCAAATCCTGTGTGAGACCCAACTTTTCTTTTCTATCTTTTCAAAAACGCGTTTACATGTGCCTAAATCTAATTAGGCTGCCTGTGTCAGGCACACCAATGAGCTCCTCACGCGTGGCACTACGCCTGCCACGTAGGCATGCGCCTGGCGCAGGGCTTGCGTGAGGCGCACGCCTCTCTTTGCCTATAAATACTCGTGATTTCATGAATTATGAAAGGCTTTTCATATTATTATTTTTACGCATACAAAAACTTACGAATACCTCTATAATACACTTCGAATTCCTAAATACTAAAACACTCAAATACTTTCAATACTTCAATCAATTTCTATTTTTGATTATACTACGTTCCTGGTTCCACGATTGCTCCGCCTAAAGATAGTTGCGCTCTTCAATCTATGCCGCATAGGTTCCTGAGGATCCTTGAATAATCAATTATATTTATTGCTTCGAAGTTACTAACAATTTATTTCATGATGTAGATCTTTAAGTAATAATCGTTCTACTGTATATTCTAACCCCTTTTTCTATACTTTCTTTTATATTCATATTATCTTTATTCATGCCTTTGTATATTATATGTCTGCATAATTATTCTATGCATATTATATGATTGTCCAGTTTTAATGCTTTTATCACCCACATGTTATTTTTGCTAATCAAAGACCTAAAGAACTGTTATAATATTAATCTGATTAATTTGGACAACTTGCTAGGTTCCCTGTAATATTTATTGCCTAATAACATGTCACTAAAATTATCTTTTTATGTGTTTCCTGAACCTACTTAGACTAAATATTTTTAGGGTGTTTAAAACGTTATTTGATTATTCTTTGGCATAAAATCTGTAATGAATCGATATTTAGTAGAGGCCAACTTTGGGCGAATGTGGTTCATTATGACTATATTCGTACCCTCACCCTCGAACTCAATCTTTGGTTCATTTTAACCATCTATGGAGTCATGACGGGGAAATCTACATTGGAAATTGTCCCTACGGTTTTCCCATATCTAATTAGGTTTATGATTCTTCCTAAAAAGAATTGTTGGCGACTTCTTTCAAAACAATTTCCAATAAAACCTTAACAGTGGGGTAGTCAAATATAATACGCGCTCACACCGCGTAGGTGAAATAAAAACACGCCTACAAGGGTTATATGGCTAATGATCACGGAGGATGATGATTTAAGGGATTTTTTATTTATTTTAGTTGCATTAGATGGTTTATGGATGATGGAGGGAACAGGGGAATAACTCCTGATCCAAAATATGTCCATTTTTTCATTTTTCTTTACTTTTTATTCAGATCTTTTTTTTTTAAATATTAGTCAAAGTCATTTAGGTGATTTAAGTTTCATCATTGAATTAGAGGTATAAATAAAATGAAAGGCAACTGAAAATAAAAAGAAAAAATAAAAAGAAAATGGAAAGGCTATAATAGATGAAGTCCTATAGTGACATAAACTCGATGGGAAAGGACATAAATGGCTCAGGATAAGAACTCTTTGACTCATCCTAGGAAACCAGAAATAAAATACTAAGCCTCTTGAATTGTTGATGCACTGCACAGAAGGGGTTGTTGGTGACACTGATTCTCGTTGTAGCAAGTATTAGAAGTCTGTTGTCATCGACCATGTTTCGCAGCGCATTTGTAGGATCCAACACTAGGTGTAAGATGTTCATTTTTATGTTGGAATTCGCAATAGAAATATAGGTTGCACCTTTTGAATTTTCTTTTAGGTGCAGGGTTCGAAGTAGACCTTATGGAAGTGATCGCGCCTCTAATGTGAAGGCGGTAGACCTTATAGAAGTAATCGCGCTTCTATTGTGAAGGCGGTCAAAAGTAATCTTCATGACTCTAAATGAAGTTGGAATGGTGATAGTGCGATTGATGAGCTCTAGAGTAGGCTCACTTTTGTTCCTCCTTTAAGCGTTCCTAAGTCATAATATCTCGACCGGTCATGAATAGAATAAATTGGACCTCGCTTGTAAGTTTTAAGAAATGATTTTCGAAATGGAGATGAGAAATGAAAAATGGGAATGGGAAATGAAAATGGAATAATGGAAATGCAGATGGGAAATGATAAAAAATGGGCATGGTTTTGGACTAGTATGGACTTGACCATGATGCTGACATAGGCCTAACTATATGCATGTGCATATATGGACTGGACTGGACTATGCAAGTAGACTGGACTAGACTTTGAACTTGCAAACAGACTAGACTCAAAAGGATTGCTTATGCTAGCTTCGCTAGACTTAGGAAGGAATTGGCTTCGCCAGACTTGATGATTTGGGGTTTGATGGATCTAAGATGGACTAGCTTCGCTAGATTTAAAGGTTTTGGGGCCATTATGGACTTAAGGTAGACCAGCTTCGCTAGACTCGAGGATTTGGACTGCTATAGATGTAAGGTAGGAGTAGCTTCGCTAAACTTGAAGGGTGCCTTTATGGTCTTAGGGGTGACTAGCTTCGCTAGGTCTAAAGGGTGCCATTATGGTCTTAAAGGGTGACTAGCTTCGCTAGGTCGAAGGGTGTCGTTATGGTCTTAAGGATGACTAGCTTCGCTAGGTCAAAGGGTGCCGTTATGGTCTTAAGGATGACTAGCTTCGAGGTCAAAGGGTGCCGTTATGGTCTTAAGGATAACTAGCTTGGCTAGTTAAAGGGTGTCGTTATGGTCTTAAAGGGTGACTAGCTTCGCTAGGTCGAAGGGTGTCGTTATGGTATTGAGGTAACTAGCTTTGCTAGGTCAAAGGGTGCAGTTATGGTCTTAAGGATGACTAGCTTTGCTAGGTCAAAGGGTGCCGTTATGGTCTTTAAGGGATACTAGCTTCGCTAGACTTAGTGGTTTAGACTTTGTCCTATATGGGTTTAGAAATAGACTGGATTAGACTTAGGAAATGAGTTGGGCCTTATATGGACCTAATTTTGGACTCAGTCCTATATTGGTTTGAAGTTAGACTTGGAAATGCACATGGGCTTGACATTGGAAATGGACTAGGATTGGATTTAGATTGGAATTGACTGGGATTAGACTTGGACTGGGCTTGACATAGACTAGGGTTCACATAAAGATGCAAATGGGCCTAGATTTAACCTGAACTAGACTTATATGGGCCTTAGATGGACTCTAATGCTAGCGGTCTAATATGAATACTTGGACTCAAGTTTAGATGGACCTAATATGAATGCAAAAATGACTCTAATGCATATGGGCCTAAAATGCATGCAAATGGATTGGATTTAGTTGATTGGATTGTAATGAATGAAGGTGTTTAGACTAGGCTTAGAATTTTCGAAATTCGTTTTTGAAAGGAACCCCTTGTTTTTATCTTTTGTTACGAAAAGATGATGGATTAATTTTGAAGATGTTTCTGTAAATGTCGTGTATGATAATGATTAATAAATACTTTTTGAAAAAGGTAGAATAGACATGGGTGGGATTGATTTTGAAAAAATGTAAGATTTTGAAATTTGTTGAATATGGTAAGGTAAGATTGATAGGAAAGATTAGTTGAACAACAAGGAGAAGGTAGACATGCATGACAATTCTAACTCAATCATGACCGTTTTTCTAGATGCATTTTTTTAGGACAGACTAGACCTTGCATGAAAAGACTGATTTTTATGTTTGATTAGGATTGAAGATATTGTTTGGTAAAAAATGGGGATAAAATTTTCAAAATAGATGGAAGATATATGATGCAATGGAAGTTTGAAAAAGATAGCAGAATGATTTTTGAAAAAAAGATGAGGATGAATTTTCAAAAAAGATGGGAGATCACATTTTTTTTTTAAAAGATGGGTTAGAATTTAGAGAAGCTGGGAATTTTTTTTAGCACGAGGACTTGAGAGTTGAAAGTAACAGTTGGGGAGGATAAAAAACAAAAAGAACAAATATCATCAAACGCACGTTAAGATAAACATTCATGACACTAATACCTCTGCGCCACTCGCACAAAACGCGCACAACACAAGTGATTAACGCGACACAAAACAGGACACGCATAATGGAAAGCGCGGGATGCTGAGTAATGGCGCGACACGCAATAAGCAGCGCTGAACGCTGACATGAGAAGCGCAGGACGCAGGAGACTGCGTGGGATTCGAACAACATGCGTCAAACGCACCATCGGCAATTTTTCGTTTCACGTTGCGTTAACTCGTTCGACAATTTTGACTCGAGATGTCGGATAATACCAAGCAATTAAAACCACACATACGCAGAGATGCACAAGTAGGATAATAATATGCAAAGTTCCAACCTAAAGTCCAGTTCTACGTTTTAACTATGGTCAGGTTTAGGTTGAGGCTGAAAAGGGTCCATGACTAAAAGATTGATCCCACGCTTCGTACCCCTGCTTAAAGAGGTGGCCACGTGTAAGATGCACTCCAGTTCTCAAGTCAGGAACAAGAGAACAATGCCATGGTTGGGCAGGTTTGCTTATGACTAAGATCCAACATTATCGCTCAGGAAGCTTTTTGGAAGGACAAAGGGCAAACCCCCCAGGGGTGACCTCACACATAGAACATGTGCTAATGAGGCAATGTAGATTGTCCTTATGGTGGCTGAACAATAGCCATGCACATGCAAAATAATATATTATTCTAAGGCATAAAAATAAGAATGAATCATATTTTTCAAGTTTCACCCACTCATTTGAAAAAATTAATTTTTAAAAATCCTCCCTAGTGGAGTCGCCAAATTGTAGGGTTGTTTTTATTTCGCCTATGCGGGATGAGCACGTATTAGATTTGACTACCCCATTGTAAAGTTTTTATTGAAAATTGGTTTGTATTGAAAGAAGTCGCCAACAAGTCTTTAAAGGAAGACTCATGAACCTAATTGGATATTGGGAAATTTTAGGGACAAGTTAGGGACTTGTCCAATGTAGATTTCCCCGTCCTGACTCAATAGATGGTGAAAATGAACCAAAGATTGAGTTGGGGGGTGAGGGTACAACACAGTCATAATGAACCATGTTGCCCATTGCTGGCCTCTACTAAATATCGATTCACAACAAATTTTATGCCTAAGAATAATCATATAAAATTTAATACACCTTAAAAATATTTAGTTTAGGTTGGTTCAGGAAACACATAAAAGACTAATTTTTTGCGACAAGTTATTATGCAATCAATACTACAAGGTACATACCTAGCAGGTTGTCCAAACTATCTGAATTAGTTAGAATAATTCTTTAGGTCTTGTTTAGCAATAATAACATGTGGGTGATAAAAATGTGCAGGACAATCATAACAATATGTATAGAACAATAAGGCAAGCATATAATAATGTATGAAAATAAATAATAAGAAGGAAAGATTAGAAATATACAGTAGAACGATTTTATATTAAAGATCTACATCAGGAAAGAAACATTTAGTAACTTCAATATAGAAATAGAGAATTCATTTAAGGACCCTCAGGATTATACTGTGACTTAGGTCTACGAGATTGACAACCTTCAGGAAGAGCAATCGTGAAGCTTGAAAATCTGAATGTCTGAAAGATTTGAATGTATGTGTATGTGTTTTGTAGAGAAAATATGTATTTTGTAGAGAGGTTCGTAAGGTATTCGTAATATAAAAGTCGAATTGTTGTGTGAAAATCCGTCCTGAAATCTATGCAGAAATCATGTGTATTTATAGGAAAAACTGAACTGTGCTTCACGCGCCAGCTGTGCCTAGGGGTGTGCAGAGAGGTGGGTCAGACCGGAATTTGGACCGAACCGGACCGGAATTCGGACCGGACCGAACCAGACCGGCGATTCCGGTCCGGTCTCCAGTCCGTGTAAAATGGCGATTCCGGGTTTACGGTCCGGTCCGAACCCGGAAAAATTCTGGTCCGGACCGAAAACCCGAAATCTTAGTAGTTTTTTTTTAAATATCTGCCATCCTTGAGGAAACCCTAAACAAGTCATTTTCACTCTTGCTCTCTCAAGAAACCCTAACTCACTAAATCACTCTTCCTCTCTCACGCTGTCACGCCGACGCCAACCACAACCACCGCCCACCGCCTACCGGCCCACCGTGCTCTTTCATTCCCCTTCTCACCGGTAAGTTCTGGATCTGGTTTTTTTTGTTTTGCAGTTTTTTCTATTTCTTCAAGACTTCAATGTAAACTGTGAGAATGTGAATTCGATTTTTCTCCCTCTAAGCCTTCTGTAATCTGTTTTCAGTTTTTTTGTTTTTCGGTTTAATTTTATAATTTATGTTTTTGGTTTTGTGTTTATACTTGTAATTTAAACTTCAAGTTGTGATTTTGTAAACTGTGATTTCGTGTTTTTTCCATTTCCTTTATACTTCTGATTTAGACTTTTGTTTTCTACTTCATATTATTCACCTTTGCAAATTCCATGTGCAGGTGAAACCTAAAACTGATTTCAGGAAACTATCACATAGTGTGAACTTTTCAAATGCTGTAGCAGACATCTAGAGAGAAGTTTTAGCGACAAATCAAAGATTTTTCATCTTGTTAGCTATTTATTTGGCTGTTGTTACAAAGAAGGGTGATTAGAAATTGGAATTTAGTTAGGCTTTTAAGAGTTTCATGGGTTTTGTGTTTATAATTTGAGTTGTTAACTGTACTTTCCTTAATCTTTTTTCTTTTGAAAAATTCAGATTATCATTCCCATCAAATGAGCAAAGTTTGAGGTGGAACAATGTTTTGATTGAGACAAGATTTGGCACAACATATCTTTAAAACAGTTCCACAATTCGCAAAAACAGGTCCAAATAGAATATTCATAAGCCCACAAAAAATTTCAAAAAACAGGTCCAAACAGGTCCGGACCGAATTTTTCCGGTGCAGACCTGGACCGGACAGGAAAAATCAGGTCCGGTCCCCGGTCCAAGGAATCCCATAATTCCGGTCCATCGGTCCGGTCCGGTCCTGGACCGGTGAACACCCCTAGCTGCGCCAAGCGCATCCTGACGTGTCACGCACAAATCCACGTGTCAGGCGCAGATTGGCGCGCCTGGCGCTACATGCCCAGTATAAAGCGTACACGTTGTATGCGCTTTGAAAAAGATAAGAAAGAAAAAAGATGCGTCTCGCACAGAGAAGTGCGCTTGGCGCAGGACTCTATATGACACATAAGTCTATGTGGTAGTCTTGTGCGCTTGGCACAGCCTGCGCGCTACGCGCACGCTTACGTGGCAAAGTATGTGGCAAAATGGTGTGTTGGCGCAGCTTGTGCACGTTGGTGCGCTCAGTGCACCGTCTTGCTTTTGACATGTTTTGATTACTTTTTGATAAAAACGCGTTTTGACGATTTTCTTTTATCTTTTAACTACGGAAACATGATTTTACGGGATAAAATCCGATTATGAAAATATCTTTGAAAATAATTATTTATTTAATTAAAATAATTAATTATTATTAAACAATTAATTGGGCTTTACAAAGGATTGGGCTCAAAATACAATTGATTATCATGAATAATTAATTGGACTTTAAAATAGTTATTTAACACTTTTCGAAATAGTTTTGGGATGGCTCTTCGGGCTACTCTTCCCTTGGGTCGGACCAATTAAGATCACGGTATGTTTCATCATCGGATCCTTAAATGGGGAGACACGATTATGCGTCTACACTAATCCAATTGTGCATAATATATGATTGCACATAATATTTGATTATGCATTAGAACATTTATTTTGGATCTTGTTATTAGCAATAATAAGCATATGTGGCGAAAAAAATAAACATATAAGCATGCTTATGAATATGATATAGAAATATATAAAGAAATAAAAAAAAGGAATAGAAAAGAGGAATTAGAATATACATATACAGAAGAGCATGAATTGCTTGAAGATCTACATTATGAAAAGTAGATTGTTAGTATAATAAGAAATCAATTGAAATTGACCCTCATGAATTAACTTTGTTGTCTAGGTCTGACGTACAAACGTAGGAGCAATCAATCTTTAGCCTTGAAAAAATAGTTCTTGAATGAAGATTCAAAGGAGGAAAAAGAATTAATATTCTTGGATGAATGTGTTTAAATAGTCTGAATGTAAGAGAATTTTTGAGAATTTTTGTTGTTTAAATATAAATTTTTAGATTTGTTGAAGTATATGTGAAGTCCTTCAAAAATACTAGTGAAAATGGGGTATTTATAGTGAAAAATAAAATTAGAATTCCGAAAACATAAGTTACAAATATAAAAGAAGCGTGCGCTCCGCGTAGGCATGGTGCGCTTAGAGTAACAGCATCGCGTTGACAGAATCATCCTTGCGTGCAACACATTTCTACTTTTTTTTTGCCGAAGTTCAGTTTTTAGCTTAAATAACCGTTTTGACTTATTTTTTATCAAAACATATCAAAAATAACATATTCAGATCATAAAATCTTATTTTATGAAAATAATTTAATAAAAAATTTATTTTATAAAATTAATTAATTATCGAGAATAATTAATCGAGCTTTAAATTGGACTTTCTTTTAAATGGACTTTAAAACATGTTTAGACTTAAAAAGGGTTTCCGACAAGGCTTTTGATTGCTCCTCTTCAGTGCGGACGAAGTAGGATAGCAATTGTAGGCGTGTTTTTATTCACCTACGCTGGATGAACGCGTATTTGACTACCCTATCGTAAATGTTTCATTAAAATATGTTTTCGAAGTCGCCAATAAGTCTTTAAAGAAGACTCATAAACCTAATTAGATATTGGGAAATCATAGGGACAACTGAGGGACTTATCCAATATAGATTTCCCCGTCATGACTCCATTACTGGTCAATGAACCATAGATTGAGTTCGGGGGTGAGGATACGAACACGGTCATAACCCATGTTCGTCCATTGCTGGCCTCTACTAAATCTCGATTCATGTCAAGTTTTATGCAAAAGAATAACCAGAGAAAATTATTCAAACACCCTAAAAATTATAGTCTAAGTTGGTTGATTAAATACATCAAAAAGACTATTTTTTTTAGTGACACATTATTAAGCAATCAAAGTTACAGGGTTCCTAACAGGTTGTTCAAATTATCTGATTAATGTTAGAATAGTTCCTTAGGTTTTGATTAACAATAATAATCATGTTGGTGATGAAAACATGAGCAGGACAATCACAAAAAATATAAAAAAATAAAAAGAAAGAAATAGAGATTAGAATGTACAAAAGAACGAATTTTTATGAAAGATCTACATTATGAAAGAAATCGTTAGTAACTTCAATATAATAAATAAGAAAGATTTAAGGACCCTCAGGAATATATACCGGTGTGACTTGGTTCTGAGGGAATAACGACCTTCGGGAAGAGCAATCGTGAAGCCTTTCGATAAAAAATTGTGAAGATCGATCAATGTATATGTTTATGTGTTTGTCCTCAATAACCAACACAAGTTCTTACGACGTATTTTTCCCTAACTCATACGCACCCTAAGAAACTTTCTAGGAGATCACCCATCCCAAGACTACTCTTAGCCAAGCATGCTTAACTTTGGAGTAATTTAGGAAATGAGCTCCCTACAATAAAGATGCATCTTGTTAGCATAAGTAGCCTGCTGAATCCCTTTTAAAGCAATCACGACTGGTATTACATACATCCCTACTTGAGGACAACAACGCCCTTGTTGCGCCTAAACTCTCCACATATTCAGCCCAATAGCCTGTGGGTAACCCCAACCTAGAAACTAATCACACATTCTACTGCAGCCGGTGATATAGCTTTGGAATCCTCCCCCACTAGGCGACTAACAATGGATTAATTATATATCCACACTATAAGCATGCAGTCGCAGGGTTGCTCTGATACCATTTGTAACACTCCTACCCCTGACGGATTCGAATTTATCATCACCAATGCGCATCTAGGGCCAACCATTGTCCTCAATAAGTAACACAAGTTCTTCCGGCGCATTTTGCTCCCAAAACTACTCCTAGCCAAATACGCTTAACTTTTGAGTAACTTAGGTAATGAACTCCCTAAAAGAAAGATGCGTTTTGTTGGTATAAGTAGCATGCTAAATCCTTCTTAAAGCAATCACGAGGGGTCAACGGGAAGCGATTGCATGACCTTGGGTAAAATAATGAATGAAAATTCCAAAAACTAAATTATGTTGGTCATTAGGTTAACCGTTTATAAGTTAGGAGCATTCTAGGAATATGTGGCACTTATTTAAAATCCTACTAGATATATTTAGTAGCATGCTAAATCCTTCTTAAAGCAATCACGAGGGGTCAACGGGAAGCGATTGCATGACCTTGGGTAAAATAATGAATGAAGATTCCAAAAACTAAATTATGTTGGTCATTAGGTTAACCGTTTATAAGTTAGGAGCATTCTAGGAATATGTGGCACTTATTTAAAATCCTACTAGATATATTTATAAGCTTATAAACTAGTGATTGATAATTTTATTAATCTTTGACCCTTAAGTACCTTCTAAACTATTATGTTAATATGAATGATATATGTATGCACATATAACTTGCTCTGACCAAATGTACAAAGCCAACGAAACACATAACATCGCCTAAAATAATCATATAAGTGACGAAATAACGTATATAAGGTCATAGGGTCTAGCTTGTCTTATAATCATACTTTCCTTTAATCCACTACTAATATATTTATAATAAATATTTTTTATTACATAATTAGCCCTAGCTAATTAAACTCCCAACCCACTTGCCGCCCCAACCCTGCCCAGCCACTCCCACGCCCAGCCACTCCCACCCTCAAAACCACCTCACCCACCACCCAGACCCTGAAAACCACCCCTACCAACTACCTAGACCCCGAAAACCACCTCACCATAACCCCAACCACCGAAAACCACCCCACATACAACCCAACCCCGAAAATCACCCTAACCACCACCTTAATCCCCAAAAACCATTCCACCCACTACTCCAACCCCGAAAATCACCCCACCCCCCGCACCCCTAGTCCCTGAAAAAACCCCACTACCACCCCTGTCCTCTCGAAACCACCCCCATCCACCACCAAAACCCACGAATAACACACCCACCCACCATACCAGCCCCTAAAACCACCACAACCCACCCCCGAAAATCGCGCAATCACCCACCAACCAACACTGAAGAAGAAAGACCCCGAAAACCACCCCCATTTCCCTTGAAAACCACCCCCACTACATCGGCCCGAAAACCATCCCTCCCCTTCCCCATCAATGAAATCCTCCCAACCACCCCCTCCTCTTCCCCATCCCTGTCCAGCCACTCAAAACCCAACTAAAATCATCTGCAAGATATCCCTAAATTTTGAAATCCAATCCAATTAAAATTAAAAGCAAATAATTTTTATGAGATTTCGAGACAGAGAAAATGCATGTTCTGGCTGGTGGTGGCTTTTGAGAGTTATTTAAACCCCATATATATCATATTTAAATTGAAGGGTCGAAATGGAAATTATAAGCTTCCAAGATTAGGGTGGTGAAGATTAGAATGAACATCAATGGAGTTGTATAGTACTAGTGTTGACATTGGATAAAGGGAGAGTGAGCTTGAAGCATTTGACTTTTCATGGAAGTGTTGGCAATTATCATGCCTAAATTCTCAAAAACCAGAAGGATATATATTTGATGAAACAAGTTTATAACAGATACTTAATGATAGGGGCAAGCCATGATAATTTTGAAAACCTCAGGGGCACCAGGTGCATTGTTGAAAATAAGAGGGTACCCTGTGAATTTTCGTGAAACTCACGGGTACCTGGTGAGAAAACTATTCTTTGAATTTCATGGAATTGCTCCATTAAAGGCCTTGAATCAACCATTTTAAAGTTATTAAAATTACTAACAAGAAACTTCTTGTCAGACGCATCTTCGATCATATACTTACTTTTAAGTTCATCCTAAAAAATCTTAGCGGATTCAACAAATTGATAAATGTCAAACAAAGCATCGAACATACCGTGAAGCTAGGATGTAACCACGTCATATGTAATCATCGTTCTTCCATTTGTTCTTCTTCCTAGTTGCTTCTGCAGTTTCATCTTCCACTTCGGCGGGCTTTGGAGTACTAAGAACATACACAACACTAAGAGATGTGAGAAGGAAATTCATCTTCTTGGGCCATATGCTAAACCAATGCCTTCGAACTTGTCAAGTTTGTGGAAATTTGCAGACATTTTGCGAATTGTGGTCATCTTTGAAGATATTACTTTTGTATTGTTAGGGAAATTACAATTACAATTACAAGGGACTCAATAATGACAACAAATAACAATGGATTTTGTAGGTGTGTTTAATCTTTTCCAAAAGTAATATTGCGACCCTACACTTATCCGCAGACGGGGACGAATTATAGTAATTTGTTCTAACCCAAAACATAAACAACGACAAGGATAATCATTCTACTATACTAAAAACTAAAAGGAATTTTCTAAAAGAAAAGAAGTGCTAAAAGATTGAATTGATATAAAAAATGGAAGGCTTTGTTTTGACATGAAATGGATATATCCATAGATCTTTGACTCATATTTATGAGATAATAAAATATGGCAAAACCTATACCAAAAATTGGTTCACGTAGAAATGGACGTATTAGTTCGCGTAAAAGTGCACGTAAAATACCAAAGGGTGTTATTCATGTCCAAGCAAATTTCAATAATACCATTGTGACTGTTACAGATGTAAGAGGTCGAGTGGTTTCTTGGGCTTCGCTAGGTACTTGTGGATTCGGGGTACAAAAAGAGGGACACCATTTGCGGCTCAAACCGCCGCGGGAAATGCTATTCGTGCGGTGGTGGAGCAAGGTATGCAACGAGCGAAGTCATGATAAAAGGTCCTGGTCTCGGAAGGGATGCATCATTACGGGTTATTCGTAGAAGTGGTATACTATTAAGTTTCGTACGAGACGTAACCCCTATGCCACATAATGGCTGTAGGCCTCCTAAAAAAAGACGCGTGTAGAAATAAGAATTGAAGAGATTTCAAGAGAAATAAATGCTTCAAAGATATGATCAATTTTGTAAAATATTACTATGGTTCGAGAGAAAATAAGAGTATCTACTCGGACACTTCAGTGGAAGTGTGTTGAATCAAGAACAGATAGTAAATGCCTTTATTATGGGCGCTTTATTTTCTCTCCACTTATGAAAGGTCAAGGTGATACAATAGGCATTGTGATGCGAAGAGCGTTGCTTAGAGAAATAGAAGGAACATGTATCACACGTGCAAAATCTGAGAAAATACCACACGAATACTCGACCATATTAGGTATTCAAGAATCAGTACACGAAATTTTAATGAATTTGAAAGAAATAGTATTGAGAAGTAATCTATATGGAACTTGTGAGGCGTCTATTTTCGTTAGGGGCCCCGGATGTGTAACTGCTCAAGATATCATCTTGCCACCTTATGTAGAAATAGTTGACAATACACAGCATATAGCTAGCTTGACGGAACCAATTGATTTGTGTATTGGATTACAACTGGAGATAAATCGAGGATATCATATAAAAGCGCCAAATAACTTTCAAGACGGAAGTTATCCTATAGATGCTTTATTCATGCCTGTTCGAAACGTGAATCATAGTATTCATTCTTATGGAAATGGGAATGAAAAACAAGAGATACTTTTTCTCGAAATATGGACAAATGGCAGTTTAACTCCGAAAGAAGCACTTTATGAAGCCTCCCGGAATTTAATTGATTTATTTATTCCTTTTCTACATGCAGAAGAAGAAAACTTACATTTAGAGGACAATCAACACAAAGTTTCTTTACCCCTTTTTACCTTTCACAATAAATTGGCTGAACTAAGGAAAAACAAAATAAAAAAAATAGCATTGAAATCTATTTTTATTGACCAATTAGAATTTCCACCTAGGATCTACAATTGCCTCAAAAAATCCAATATACACACATTATTGGACCTTTTGAATAACAGTCAAGAAGATCTTATTAAAATGGAGCATTTTCGCATAGAAGACGTAAAACAAATATTTGGCACTTTAGAAAAGCATTTTGTAATTGATTTTAAAAATAAAAGATGACAATAATTTAATTGAATAGATGTATCTAGGGAAAATTCACTTTGAAGCGACTATTCCCTAGATACACACGTCATGTTATTTCATAATTGAATCAATATAAAAAAGACCTAAAGTTAGGGATTTATCAATGGGTAATGTTGCTCCAATACCTAACCAAAGGGCCACTACGGTACCAACCAAAAAGACGGTTGTAGCTCTTGGACGACGAAATGGATTTTGGAATTTATTAACATTCTCTAAAAAAGGAACCGTTAATAATCCCTGAGGGACCGAAACCATTAAAAGAACGCCTAATAACTTATTTGGTACTTGTACGAAGTATTTGAAATACAGGATAAAAATACCATTCAGGTAATATTTCCAAAGGAGTTGCAAACGGATCCGCCGGCTCACCAATCATTGAGGGTTCTAAAACCGCTAAGCCTACGTAATTGATTTTAAAAATAAAAGATGACAATAATTTAATTGAATAGATGTATCTAGGGAAAATTCACTTTGAAGCGACTATTCCCTAGATACACACGTCATGTTATTTCATAATTGAATCAATTTAAAAAAGACCTAAAGTTAGGGATTTATCAATGGGTAATGTTGCTCCAATACCTAACCAAAGGGCCACTACGGTACCAACCAAAAAGACAGGTTGTAGCTACTCTTGGACGACGAAATGGATTTTGGAATTTATTAACATTCTCTAAAAAAGGAACTGTTAATAATCCCGCTGGGACCGAAACCATTAAAAGAACGCCTAATAACTTATTTGGTACTTGTACGAAGTATTTGAAATACGGAGAAAAAAATACCATTCAGGTAATATTTCCAAAGGAGTTGCAAACGGATCCGCCGGCTCACCAATCATTGAGGGTTCTAAAACCGCTAAGCCTACGTTACACCCTATAGTACCTAAAATTACTACAGGAAAAATATATAAAAGATCATTAGGCCATGCGGGCTCCCCATAATAATTATGCCCCATACCTTTTGCTAATTTAGCCCTTAATACAGGATCATTCAAGTCAGGTTTTTTTATTATTAGGATAGGTGAATTATTATAGATTCGATTCATCCCCCAAAGGAACCGGACATGATAATTTTTCATCATCCGACTCGAGCAAAAATCATAAGAACCCATTTCTTAAATCTTCCTTTCCGAAGTTGTAATTATCCATGGAAAGGAATTCCGCTCTTACAAATAAATGCTCAACACCCAAGTAGGCTTACAAAATTGATCATGATCAAATGCTTTTTGGGTCGTCTCATACCTTGTGATTGGTGTTTATCTCCAAAATATTTGGAGATTTTTACTTTTTCTAAAATATAGAATTACATATATTACAAATAAAGGGTTTACTTGTTACTAATATAGCCTACACTCATAATGATCAACTTTACGAAGATCCCATTCTATTCCCGAAGCTCGTAGCATTGGCCCTGATAAACCCCAATTTAGTGCTTCTTCTCCACCAATAATGCCTACGTTCTCAACTCGTTCTAAAAAAATAGGATTTCGGGTAATAAGTTTTTGGTATTCAGTAAGCCCTATTAAAAAATAATCACTTAAATCTAAACATTTATCTATCCATCCATAAGGTAGATCGGCAGCTACTCCTCCAATACGAAAAAAATTATGCATCATTCTCATACCGGTAGCAGCTTCAAATAAATCATATATCAATTCTCTTTCTCTGAAAATATAGAAGAAAGGGGTGCGCGCGCCAATATCCGCCATAAAAGGGCCGAGCCATAACAAATGAGAAGCTATACGACTTAATTCCAACATAATCACTCGGATATAGCTAGCTCTTTTAGGTACTTGAATATTTCCCAACCTGTTCCGGTCCGTTTACGGTGATTGCTTCTGTGAACATAGTAGCTAAATAATCCCAACGTGTCACATAAGGAAGATATTGTATAATGGTTCGGTTTTCCGCAATTTTTTCCATACCCCTGTGTAAATAACCCACTATTGGTTCACAGTCAATAACATCTTCACCGTCTAAAGTAACGATGATCGAATAAATAGTTCTACGAACGAATAGATCGGATCGAATTGGAAAATCGTTAGGTATGAATATGTTAGATACCTGTGACTCGATTGGTGAAATACCGTAATAAAAGGAACATAGGAGTTTGTCGCTAGGTATTTCCAAATAGGATCGTCCAGTTCCTATAGAACCTATCACTAAAATACCTCTAGAGGGGGATAGGGCTAAGCGGAGCGAAAAGGGTTGCACTTTGTATACCATTCCGTTGTAAATCCGATTATATTCATTGAGATCTGTTGACTTTGTATACCATTCCGTTGTAAATAAATGATTTTATCATAGATCCATTGTGGTCTTAAAATTATATAATAATGGAAACAGCAACCCTAGTCGCCATCTTTATATCTGGTTTACTTGTAAGTTTTACTGGGTATGCTTTATATACCGCTTTTGGGCAACCCTCTGAACAACTAAGAGATCCCTTCGAGGAACACGGAGACTAGTCAAAGTAATGAGCCTTCCATATTGGAAGGCTCATTACTTCAATTGAGATAATAAAAAATCATTTCATTTTTTAGTTGGAACTTTAGGAGGTTCCCGAAAAAAGATAGTGAAAAAAAGTATCTTTTTTATGTTCAAATTCTTGGTAATTATAATCATTAATTAGAATA